>JAPCYS010003698.1:0-372734 GCA_028641055.1 Alopecurus myosuroides
ATGATTTGTTCGCTTACGATTACTGTCGGTCATGAGACCCAAACGGGACTTGCTTGACCCCGTTTTCGTATTGATGTAACAACATGGTATCCACGCGAAAGCCGGCTTATAGTACAAGGTAGTTGAAAGGGTCATCTAAACCACAAGTTATGCAGAGGATAAGGCTAGCAGCCGGAAACTCAACGATTATCAAGCATAACTTCAAACATCATAAAAAGCTGTCCTGAAGTCTTGGGCATTTAGCGACAGGCGATTCGTTTCCTTGAAAAGAAACAATCACGTGTCCTAGACGCGGAAACCCGGACTGGGGGACTTGTGAGCTCTGAAGAAGAAACAGCATTATCCAGCCGATAAAATTCCAACGAGCCACGCATCCGGGTCTCGGGGGCTTAGGGATCCGGGTGTAAGCCCGTTCCCCAGATGTCAACGAAACCCGGAGGTCGGGTCTCGCCAAGGAAAGCATAAAAAAAAAAGTAAAGGTACAAGGTATCAAGAATAAAGTAAGTGGATATCAAGAACAAGCGGGTGCAAAGACACATTAATCAAAAGCCCAAAGGGGCGCAAAGTGCATCGGGAGTTTAAACAAAAATATTACAAAAACCCTAAAGTATCAAAAGAGCACAGGCGCTCCGCTTAAACAAATAATAAAGCTGTTTTAACGACGCTTTGCCGACTGATGCATATGGAATGATAGGCGATATTCATTACTTCAAGCTGCAGGATCCATCTTGGCCTTGCCCTTGTTGCCACTGGTGGTGGCGGCGCCACTCGGATCAGTAGCAGTCCCGGGTTGCGAAGTCGCAGGAGCAGAGTCGGCATCGGCCTTCTTGGCAGCTTCGTCCCTTATCTTGATTGCCTCCTCCCTCCAACGGGCAAGCATATCGTACGGCTGGGGGCGGTTCGCCTTGACAATCTTGTCATTAGCATCATAAGCAGGGAGAATCACATCAATCTCTAAGCTATCAGCGATAACGCTAGCCGGATGACGGACTTCTTTCTGAATAGCCTTGAAGTCCTTTGGCAAAAACTTGGACCCATCCAAGTTGAACTCAGGAAATCCACTCATAAGTTTGGCCAGCTCTAGCTTGGGAGCGTAGGCTTTAGCCAACGCGAGCCCCCGGGTTACCCCAAATCGGCAGGAGGACCGTTTCCAGTGCCAAATCCACTCGGGGATCGTGGAGCAGAATTCCAGTAATCTCTTCATATTATCTGGCCTGACACCCGGCAGTCGCAACTCATCAAGTATCCAGCTAACTCCGCTGCAAAGTTGGCGAAGAGTATTTTTGATGGTTTTTAGCTTAGCAGCGTCATCTTCTTCGGGGGCAGCATCACTTGGGCCTGCTAAAGAGGCCAAAGGAGCAAAGATAATAAGTAAGCAAGTACAGTGGTTCATATCAAAGGAATCCGGGTCATAAAAAAGGTGAAATTTAAAAATCTTACCAGTCGCGGTACGATAAACGTCAGCAATTTGCACGGAAAGTGTTGTCAGTTTATCCTTAGCCTTGTGAGCTCTTTTCCTGTACCTTTTCGTCATTTTTTGGCACCTGCGAGCTTCAGTCTCCGCAGCTTCACGAAGGGCCGTTTCTTTTTCAATACGCTTGGTGGACTTGGCCAGATTCTTCTCCAACTGTGAAACATAGTCCTATAAGGAAGCATGAAGAGGGATTAGCCAGAAACATTATACAAAGTTCCAAGCAAGTTACTTAGTAATTTACTTGGAACTTGGGGACTATGTGTGGAAACAATTGGTACTACTCGGGATTACCTCGTGCTTGGTTATTAAGGCGTCTAGTATGTTTTCTTCATCACCCTTCAAGGTATGGAGGGCATCTAGCATTTGAGCAAAGGTCATGTCTTCAGGGCGAAGTCGAGAAGGGCCGGAAGACTGGCCTTCCTGTTGAAGGGTTGTTCCGGGTCTGGGGGTCGAAACCCGGACCGTTTGAGTGTCCGGGTTAGGAGAACCCGACTTGGTCTCCAAAATGATATCTTCGTCCACCTCCTCAGAGGGCTGGGGTGATGCAGTTTTTGGTGGAGGTGGGTCCTTAAAAGGGTCTTCTTCATTTCCGTCCTCGGCCTCGTCCTCAACCTCAATGTCCATGTTATTACACGGCTTCTCCTCTCCCTGCCTCTCTGCTTCAGGAATATCCGGGTCACTCAGCGTAACTGTGGCGCTGAAAGGAAAAAAAGGAGACATTGATTAGTGGAATGTATGGAAAAAAGAAAGATAACAAGTGCGAGAGAATGTAAGTAAAGGTAGTTTACCCGGGGTTCACAGCATAGTCCGGGGGAAGCTCGCAGCTGGAGGCGGATGACGTTGGTAAAAGCACTGGCTGCGGTACGCGAAATTGCCCGGCAAGTGGATGACTAGGAGATGGATGACGTTGAGGAGATTGGGAAGGTTGAGCTGGAGGGGTGCTGGCTCGATGAGCGGGTGAGGTGGAGATACCCGGGTTAAGGGGATCATCCCCCGGAGAACTCCGGGTCACCCTACGTTTAGGGAGAGGGTCCTTCAAGAAGGGTGAATGTGATAATCGCACATTAAGTTCACGCATAGTGGCAAAGGAGTAAGGCGCACAAGACATGGAAGAGAAGGGAACCTTTTCAACTACCCCTCTAGTTTTCCTTTTGTTTCCAACTGGGGGTTCTTGGTCAGACTCGGTGGCTTCCGGGTCATTTTCTTCTTCCTCCTCTTCGTCCTCTGACCCTGAAAGCCGAGTAAGTATCAGATAAGAAAGGACGAGTGGTAAGAAAGGTGGCACAGATGAAAGGCAGGTATAAAGATTATGAAAGAGTACCCTCGTCGTCATCAATGGACTCGTTTTCCCCTTCGGGGTCTTGGGGGAGGAGAGTTCTCGACCTTCCAGAAGGGATCGTCAGCCTGTGAACAAGTAAATGCAAGTAGTGGTTAGAGACTATAGCGGATAAAAGTGCTGAAACAAGAAAAAGAGGGTCAGGTCTTACCGCTGGAGCGGGATTCTCCCGAGTAAACGGGGGTAGCCCGGTAACGTTCTTTATAACATCTAGCCTCTCCATCAGGAAGCCCTTGATGGTCTTGTTGGTGTTGCCAGCAGGGAAGTTCTTGGTGGAGTAGCGGAGGGATTCCGTGATGTGACCCGAGTACTCGTGTAGCAATTTCGAACGAATGGAGTTGGGCTGAACCCGGAAATCTACCCAAGTTTTTATTAGATTAAGCCCAAGAAGGCCATGGGCTGAGAGGGCTGCTAGTTTGGCCAAAAAGGGCTGAATTGCTTCCCTATCAGGCTCGGGTGCAAAAGCGCTAAAAGACTCGGAGGGTTCAAGGAGGCTCTCCGAGTAACCCGGCAATTTCCTCTCACCATCCGGAGAAGTGTCATGGAAATAGAAGAAAGATAGTTGCCAGTTGTTGACGTGGGAGTTCAAGTTAAGAGTTGGCATTAGTGAGTGCTTGCGGCGCTGGATAGATACCCCGCCACAAGTAAGAAGAGCTCCGTCATCGCTCTCGCGGCACAGCTCGCATTGGAATAACTCAATAAAAAGATCCAGGCTTGGTGGAATGCATAAGTAAGATTCGGACAAGACTATGAAATGGGTAATATTCAGCATAGAGTTAGGCCCTATGTCGAACACCCGGAGGCCGTAGTGGCTTAAGATTTCCCGGAAGAAAGGGTGACCCGGAGGACGAAATCCCCGGGTCACGTGCTCGGTAAAACAGATTACCTCATTCCCGGCAGGAGTAGGACGGGTTTCATCGTCAGGAGCCCTCCAATGTATCTCCTTTTGAGAGGGAAGGATTCCTAATTCGGCCATTCCTTCCAGCTTGGCCTTCGTCGTTGAAGACCGACCCCAGTTGGCAGAAGTGGTTTGAGGGGTCTTGGTCGGAGCCGGGTGCCTTCCCTGTCTTTTCAGAGCCATGGAGTTGACCTGCAAGGGACAAGAGATGTATGGAGTAAGATTCAGAGTATCAGATTGTCCGAGTCTGGAAGTATCAAGACAATGCGAAGGCTAAAATAATACCCGGATAACGCGCTACGATGTTAAATGTGGAGGATTTTCCGGGTGTCAGATGAGGTTGAGTAAATTGTTAATTACTTACGTATTGAGGTGGGTTGGGCGAACATGGATGGTTGCCCATACCTTTATTGCGAAGGAAATAGCTGGAAAAAGAGGATTTTCCGGATGTTAATGAGACAAGCGGAAAAAACAAGGTGGAACGGATCTAGGTTGAAAAGCTTGCGAGCGATCTTATATAAAGTTTGATGGTCAATAAATGCGCGGGGATGAGCTGCGACTACGCATCAGGTGCTTAAAGGAGCTAAGGACTATCGAAGCGGTTTGATTTGACGACACCAGGAAGGTAATTTACGGGTTGATCCAGATCCGATCCTGGTCAAATTGAAGAAATTGCGAGTTTCAATTGGATGATTGAGAGAGGCTTACCGAGGGGATTGAGGTCCGAAATGAGGGTGGTGCGTGGCGCGACTTGAGTGTCTCTCCACGGCCCTCGATGAGAGAAGCGAAGATGTGACGACGATGCTTGATGGCGGTGCTGGATAGCTCGAGGTCGAGTGCGGCCGGCAATGGCCTTGTGTTTTGTAGTGTGCGCGAGCCCGGCGGCAGGAACTGCGAGGGAGCGAGGAGAAAGGGGATGATGAGGCGAGGTGAAAGGCCTAGGTTTACCTTCGATTGATATTTATAAGGGAGGTGGTGAGCTCACCCGTGGCTGGAAAACCGCAAGTTACGGAGCCGTAATTATCCGCGCGGATTTGGCGTTGCATGCGTTCGGAACGAGGTAAAATGTTCCGTTGGCGGAGGAAACGCAACTTACCCCGAGATATCAGGGATCCTTATCGAGAGTGGGACCTTAACATTTTAGGGTTCAACTCTGGAAAGGCCTGTTAGGCATTCGGGGGAGGATCGAGTTACCGTATGACCGTCATGGAGCTAAGCCTAGCCATCTGTCAAAGCAATTTAACCCGGTTCCCATAAACTTGGGTGTTTCGTATCTTTTTCAGGGAATAGCGAGCGCTTCAAGAATGAATCTGTGAAACCCGCGCTATCCTGGGGACTACTGATGAGGGGATAGTAACCCGGTATGCCAACTCCCAGGTGTGATCCGGCCCAAACGGCAGCTGGACCGGATCCGGCTAAGGCCAAAGAAACTTCTGGAAGGCCCAAGGCTTGTAAGATTCGTAACCCGGATTGTGGGTTGCGATAAGGAAAGTTAGAGTTTGTATAAAGAGTTCGAGTAGGACTTAGGGTGCGCTTTGTAGGGCAAGCCAAGGGGGGTATGGGTGCTATATAAACCAACCCCTAGGCTTAGCCTGAGAGAGATTCAAGTCATAGTTATAACACCTGTTATCGAGTATCCAGTATAATTCGTATTGAGATCCGGCGAGTTATTTTCCGGTTCTTAGATTGCTTTTCGCCATGTCTTCCTTCGAGCTAAACCTTCTCCCAAATACCTGTGTCGACTTGCCCCAAGATCAGTTACCTCAGGTAACATCTGCCGTGATTATCCCACGACAGCGTCCTCCGTGACGATCTTGCCTTCAGCATCATATGCACTCATAATTGTGTTCAGATCCATACTATCGGCCAAAGTGGTGGCCGAATGACGCACTGCGGACTGTATGGCCTTGAAGTCCTTGGGTGAAAACTTGGAGCCATCCGCTTTGAATTCTGGAAACCCGGATATTACCTTTGCCGGATCAAGATTCGGAAAATAAGCCTTAGCCAGGGTAAAAGCCCGGGTCATACCAATCCGGCATGCCGAGCGTTTCCAGATTTCAATCCAGGCAGGCACGGTGGAGCAGGCTTGGATAAGATTTTCTTCACCCGGATATACTTCAGTAGGCCACTTCACGGCGTCCAGTATAAACTTCGTGCCGGCAAAGAAAGTCCGGAGCACAGTCTTTAAAGTTTTAGCCTTTGTAATGGCATTCTCCTCTGGGGCCGCAAGGTTGGCACCTGTAGTTGAAACAAAGGAAGAACGTATCAGTAATCCCGAGTATCATGTAATAAAGTAAAGGCATGAAGTCAGTCGGCAGCAAAAACTTACTAAGCAAGATGCGGTAGGTATCGGTAACATGGTCCGATAATTTCTTCAGTGCGGTTTGAGCAGTATTGTACTTCTTCTTGTATTTAGAAACATCCTTCTTCAAGGTTTCCATGTCATCCTCAAGGGCTTCTCTACGCTTTACCTCGGCAAGAAGAAGTTGTTCGGTCTTGAGCAAAACTTCATCAGACCGGGTCATCTGTGCCTGTAGAGAACAAGGAGCGCAAGTATCAGTCGGGTATCATGGCAAGCCGACTATTGCATAAAGTACCAAGCATAACTTCAACAAAGTTATGCTCGGAACTTGGGGACTAAATGTATACTGCGAGATATCAAGTGTTATTACCTGGTGCTCTGCGGCCATGCGCTCTAGAATGTTGCTCTCTGAGGTCATCATAGTGAGGAGAGTGCTCATCAGCTGGTCAAAAGTATCATTACCCGTGTTAGAAGATCCGGGTCCTCGGAAACTCGGAGAAGGAGTTTTCTTCTTAGCGGGAGATGGCATTCGGGTCGTCCGAATGTTGGAACCTGGTGTTCCTCCCCCCGCACCCAGAGTTGCAGTTTTTTCCTTCTCGTTTGCATGCGAGGCTATCGGATACCCGACTCCTTGACTGGCCAGGTTCATTGGTGACACTTGCCCTTCGTCGCCAGCTGCGGCTGCTGTATTATCAGTCGGGGTCCCCGTACCCGGGTCATCGGTCTCCATATCCTCTTTGTCGCTAATAATGACCGTGGCCCTATAGATAGTATGAGTGAGCAGTTAGTATACAACCAGGAAAGGGTGATGAAAATGTGATAGAACGTCAGGAAAGGAACTTTACCCGGGATTCACTGCAAAGTCCGAAGGGAATTCGCTGCTGGACCCGGGCGAGACTGAAAAGTATCAGGTGAGATTTCGTAAGGGAATGGTTCAGGAAGATTGTTTCGTCCAAGAAGGGATAAGGTAAATACCAGCGCGCCGAGTCGGAGATAATGAAATACCCGGGTTAAGAGCATCAACACCCGGGTAATTTTGGGTCGCTCTTCGCTTGGTCACGGGTGACTCCTTCAAATATGGCCAGTGGAATAACGTCAAGTTAGCTCATGTATATCACCAAAGGAATACGAATTGAATATAAGGAGGCAATATGAAACCTTGAAGACGGCCCCTCGGGGTTTTCTTTTAGATCCGACTTTGATTGTCGGCTCCACTTCCTCCTCATCACTGGCGGATTCTACCTTGCCATCAGTTTCTTCTTCTTCGTCGTTGTCCTCTTGCTCTGGAAGTTATCAAGGTCACAGTTGGAAAATGAAGAACAGGACACGACGAACTCAAAGGAACTAAGTGAAGTTCGAAACGTACCTTCATCCGAGTTAGTGCCATCCTCTTGCTCCTCTGGATTTTCGGAGTTAGGAGGAGTTTCAATCTTCCAAAAGGGATCATCAGCCTGAGAAAAAGGTATAAGAATAAGGGTTATTAGTCATATCGAGTGGAAGGTGTGAAAGCAAGAGTATGAAAACCGAGTTTTTACCTTGGGGGCTGGGTTCTCACGAGTGAAGGGTTCTAACCCGGCTATGTTCCGGATTACCTCCAGCTTCTCTGTCAAGAAGCTCTTGATAGTCTTGTTGGTATCTCCGGCTGCAAAGCTGTGGGTGGAGTACCGGAGCGAGTCCGTAGTGTGCCCTGAATACTCGCAAATTAACTTAGTGCGGATGGAGTTGGGTTGGATCCGGAAATCGACCCAAGTTTTCACCAGGTTAAGCCCAATGAAACCTTGGGCCGACAGAACAGAGATTTTGGCTAGTAAAGGCCGGATGGCCTCCCTGTCCGAGTCAGGGGCAAAGGCGTTGAAAGACTCGGAGATATCGAGAAGGCCCTCCGAGTAACCCGGCAGTTTCTTTTGGCCGGGTGGGGAGGTGTCTCGGCAATAGAAGTACGAGAGTTGCCAGTGTTTGACGTGGGAATTGAGAGTGAGGGGTGGCATCAGAGAGTTCTTGCGGCGCTGGATAGAAACCCCGCCGCAAGCGAGAAGTGCCCCGTCACCGCTTTCGCGGCACGGTTTGCACTGGAAAAGCTCAACGGAAAGAGCCAAACTTGGCGGAGTGCACAAGTATTACTCGGAGAGAACGATGAAGTGGGAGATATTTAACACGGAGTTAGGCCCTATGTCAAAAATGCGAAGGCCATAATGGCTCAGAATGTCACGGAAGAAAGGGTGACCTGGAGGACGGAAGCCCCGGGTCACGTGTTCCACAAAGCATATTACCTCATCCTTCGCCGGTGTAGGCCGGGTCTCGTTGCCCGGCACCCTCCAGTGGATTTCCTTTTGAGGGGGTAAAACCCCTAACTCGGCCAGTTCTTCTAACTTGGCCTTCGTAACCGTGGATCGCGCCCAATTGGCGGATATGGAGTTGGTGGTCTTGGCCTTGGCCGGTGTTTTCCCCTGCTTCTTGGGAGCCATGTGATTGACCTGCTAAGCACGAGGTAGAAGGATACAAGGAATAAGACTCGGAAGCCATGAGTTGTTTGAGTATTAGCAAGTGATATCGAGACAACACGGAAGTTGCGTGCTATCCGGGTATCAATCTGCAGAGTAAGGCTCAAACTATCCGGGTATCAAGCATCATAATGAAAATTATGGAGGCCTATGCATTGAAAGATCCTTTAAGGGCGGCGAATGGTTGCGCAGGTATCTATTGCAAATAAAAGGAACCGGAAAGGGGAAGGTTTTCCGAGTGAAGGAAACAAGGGCGGAAAATTTGGGCGGCCCGAGCCCAGATTGGAGACTCCATTTCTAGATTTGTGGCAAAATTAGCAGTTATGGGCGGTAGGGAAGTAAAGTAAAGTCAGCATCTAGTCCATTGGATGAGCTAGAGTGAATACAAGTAACTTAATTCGGCATGACCGGGAAAATGACCGGCGGGTTGACCTAGATCTGATCTGGAGAAAATCAAGAAATTGCGGAGGCCAGTTAACGGGTATGAGAGGCTTACTGGAGGAGATCGAAGTGAAGCTCGATGGAGGCAAATAACACAATCTTGGTGCCCCTTTGCGATTCCCGGCGGGCAGGTCGGGGGTTTGGTGGCGGATCTTGGCGGCGGTGCAGATTGCGCCGTGGCGGAGCGCAGCCGGCGACAGATGGGCTCCGGTGATGCCTGCGGGGTTTCCGTAATGGTGCTCTGTGGGCTTGAGCACGGGGGAAGAAATGAAGAGGAATGGGGGGAAGTGAGCCGTTGGGGTTAGGGTTAACCCTAAGGGCATATTTATAATGGCTCGGATGGATAAGTTTAGTACAACGAGCGGGAGCCGGAAATTACGGAGTAACGGCTATCTGTTTGAGTTTTGTGAGATACGCTTTAAATATTGGGTGAGGCATCCGGACAGAAATAGGAAGGAGATATTCTTCATAATATCAAGATCAATTATCGAGTAAAGTACAGGACCTTGACATTTTTGTCAGGGCTCAGACCCGAAAAACTAAGTGTTTGGAGAGAAGCCGGGTTACTATATGGCCACCATGGAGTTGGGCCTAGCTATTTCTCAAAGCGCTTTAACCCGGCCTTCATGCACTTGTGCGTTTGATATTTTTGCAGGGAATAGCAAGCGCTTCAAGAAAGGATCCGTGAAGCCCAAGCTATTCTGGGGACTACTGATGGAGGGATAATAACCCGGTAGGCCAACTCCAAGGTGTAACCCGGCCCAAAGGACGCTGCGCAATTTCCGGCTAAGGATAAAGAAACTTCTGGAAGGCCCAAATTTGTAGGCCTCGTAACCCGGACTGTGGGTTACGGTAAAGGAAACTTAGGGTTTATGTGTGGTGTCCGGGTAGGATTCAGGGTACATCATGGAGGGTAAGCCAGGGGGTACGGGTGCTTTATAAACCGACCCCTAGGCTTAGTTGAGACGGATCTAATGTCGCACCCTGATTTCTAGGGGATACTCATCGTACGAACTGGATAGCAGATTCTTGGATTATGGGGCATAACTGCTCCCACGTCCCAGCTTCCTGGTAGGCCTGCGCTTATGCGCGACAACACAAGCCCTGCTATTCCATCGTCGATGTAAACTATCCACTAGAGATCAAAGGCACTTCCGTCGACGTACTTCAAACCATACACACATGGTACGTCAACGGCGTTGAACAACTGATATCACAACAGATCTCTACGACACAAAAGATTGAAATAAGGTGCAAATAGCTCTCATTAGAGCAGAGATAGCAAATACAATCATTCAGAGGGCACATGCCCCAACAATTCATCATTACATCACAGCGGAAGCATTCAACATGTCTGAGTACAGACAAGAACCAAATAGGCCTAAGAGGCCGGAAACGAAAAGACGGAGCCCATCCACGAAGTCTCGGATCCTGCCCGGGTCCGCTATCTACTCGTCAGCAGTCTCGTCATACTCCACGTAGTAGCCACCATGTAGATCCTCGGAAACGTAGGTCTGCGGAAACCACTGCCCCAAAGGGGTCAGTACATAAACGTACTGGCAAGCAAGACTCATAATTCACCAAAGTGTAACCCGTCAACACCAAGCACAGATGCTTTGGGTTCAACGGAAGGAAGGGGAATATAAAAGATGCTGCAACTGGTTGCCCTAACCAACTACAGAGATTCTACCACTTCCGGCTAACAGAAAGGAGATAAGATCGAGGATTGTAACCAACTGAAAGATAACTTCAAACGAACCCATCCTGGATCTCGCCCCTTATCCAAAGAAGCAATCCGAGGATAACTCACACAGTTGTATTAAAGTTGAATCAAGTTATTGTGTCATCAACCTATTACTAGTCAAGTTATTAATCATTGGGTGTAACATGTTTGATCATTATGTTTAAGTTGTCCTGAGTACTTGTTAGCCAGTACTTTCACCAAGTAATCCATAACCGCGGAAAACACGGCTTCTCGAGAAGATTATCCCTGCAGGGTTGCACCAATTTAGCCGTACACGCAAGAATATCCCGCCAGACGGGAATCAAACCCACCAAGCGAGGCACTCTACACAACCAACCCTTCTTCGCATCAAGCCCAAAGCACCGCGTGCTGTGCGTGCGCGGCTAATCGAGCCCCCCGAAGAAAAGGAGGACCCTCATAGCACTGGAAGACCACGCCGCCCTAAATGCCGACTACGAAAGTTCCACCCGGGCGCCAAGGGCTCGCAAGATCATGCATGCAGCAAATGGAAAGCCCGAACTAGTACGGCGATTTGGACGAGAGGCGAATCGGGTCAAGTTGAGGGGGGCGCCCATACTCGCTTCCCACATGCGGGTAGTGCGCTCATCATGGATCAGTAGACAAGACCCTTTTCCTATTAGGGTCGACACTAGCAGGCCTCAAAACCACCCTGGGCCTCCTGCCGGTGCCTTATCATCAAATTATTATTTAACAATAACATTAGCATGATTGATTGATTAAACACCGAGCCCCCAGAACGTAAAAGAGTAGTAACAGAAAGTAACGGGTAACAGACTCGAGCAAAACAACCTAAGCATGCTAGTAAGACACTGGCTCAACCAAGGGGTGATAGGAATGGAGGTGAGGCAATATCAAGGTTAAGGGATTCATGTGATGGGTTCGTAACAGAAACAACTACTACTAAGGCTAGCAGAAAAGAACAACGGAAAGTATCGGTAACCAATGTTGAAAGGAACACAGTGGTTCATGTGAGTGATAACTTGCCTGCAAAACCCAGTAGCCTGGTACTGAGCTAGATCCTTAGAAGGGGTGTCGTAAGTATCGTCGGTCTCAACGTCGTCGTGTATCCGAGAAGAAGCAAACAAACAACACAGAGAGATAACAATCAATATCATGGCATAGTGCACAAACATGGGATGATGCATGACCATTTAATTGATGCATAGAAATAAACTAGTTGACAAGATAACAACATGATTAAATGGACCCACATGCAATTGGATTGCATATGAAAAGCCCATGAATTATGGTTGAATTAATTGTTTTACAACTAACCAACTTGTGTAGGTGAATTAGCATGATGCATGCATGAGGAAAACAACAAAATAACAACAATAGAACCAAATGGAAAATAAGGTTTAACAAGTTTAGGATTTTATTTATCAAGTTAAGAAATTTTGGTTACTTAAAGGTGTCACTCAAGGATTTGTTGTTTTCACCACTTTAAATTGTTAAAAATAGATAACAAAGTTTATATTTGATAAGAACACACAATTTTAGGTGGATTGCATGTTTCACTTGTTGAAAAAGGATTTCAAATAAATTATTTATGAATTAACCAAGTGTAAGCAAGAATTAAATGAATTTAATTCAAACATGAACTTATTTGAATTTTTATTTGTTCAAAACATTAAGTGAGATTCATATCTGAAAAGTTTATACTTTTATGGTTGGAAAACATATTTTATATGTCCCAAAAGAATTTGTTTTGATCAAGTTATAGAATTAACAATATTAAATGAATTAAACAAGATTTAAATCATTTAACCAATTTTAATTATTCAAAACATGAAACAAATTTTATATTTGAAAAGGTGGTTTAATTTTGCATGGAAAACATATTTCATTTGTGGAAATTGGATTAAAAATGAGCAAGTTATTATTTTGGCAATTATAAATGCAATAAATAAGAAACAGTTGTTTTCAGCAATTTAAATTATTCAAAACAGCAAACAAAAAATTATATTTGGAAAGTACATGAAAAGTTGATTGGAAAACATATTTAGTTTGTGGAATTTGGAATTTTTATGCCCAAGTTATGAATTTTGCAAGTTTAAGTGAATTTGAAAAGTTTTGAAATATTGCACCAATTTAAAATATTCAAAACAGTAAACAAATTTTATATTTGGATAGATCATTTAATTTGGGACACAAAACATATTTTAAAAGTCAAAATTGGAGTTAAAATGAAATAGTTATGCAATTTACAATTTTAGGGTGCAAATCTGCCAATTTTAGGGAATCAGGGACTTGGAAAAATTATTACAGGGGCTGGAAAGAAATAGAAGGGACCTAGTTGTGATTTCCTGGAAGTTTTAGGTATCAAAACAATGCAAAAAAAATGTTTTTGGGTTACTGTGGGAGGGGGGAATCGAACCCCTCCCTCCTGCTGCGCCAAGGGGGGTGGAACCAGTGGGCTAGTGCAGTTTTTGTGAAAGAAGGGGGGTGGCGAGGAGGTTAAGGTGTAGCTGCGGTTTCTTTTTTTTTCTGAACTGAACTTTTGCCTGCACGTTACTGAAACCGAGCGGGATACAGGAGGGATCGCCGGCAGCGACTGCTCGCCGTGGGCGATGGCTGCTGTGGCCGATTGCGGGTGAGAGGAGGGGAAGGGAGCGGAGGAAAGGCGAGGGGAAGGAGGGGAGCGGCCTCACCTGAGGGCCATCGAGTGGGTTGGGGCGGACAGAGAGCAGCAGGTCGAGCAGCAGGCAGGGGCGACCGGCGGCGGAAACGGCGGACGGCGCCGGAGCTCCGGGGGCTCCCGGCGGAAACCGAGGGTACCAGGAGGACGAGGGGAGCCTAGCGGTTCCATTCCCACGCCCTGCAGCCCGTGGCGGCTACCCCTTCCCCGACGCCATGGTGAAACTCCCTCCTCCGGCCATGGACGTGTACAGACAGGTGGACAGCAGAGAAGGGAGATAGAGGGAAGAGGTGGAAGGGAAGATGGCGGCGGCTGGGGCTAGGGTTAGACAGAGGGTAGGCGGCTCGAGGTCCTAGGGGGCTATATAGGGCAGAGGAGCAACGGAGGGCCGTCCATGGCTGTTGCAGTCGACGTGGAAGCGCAGATTTCCTGCCGTACTCCAGGAAGAAGGAGCTCGAACAGGTATGGGCCAAGGGAGGTAAGTGGGCTGGGCTCCCCCCCTTCTGTAAACGTTTTTCTTCTTTTTCTATTTTTTTTTTGCTTTTCTTCTTTTTTTTTTGTAGCAAGAGAAGAAAAGGAAGAGTTTGATAGGTTTTGGTGCTAGGAAAATTAGGGGAAATTTATGGTTAGATTAGTTTTATTATGTCAACTAATTGACAACTTTGTTTTTCCAAAACTTGCAAATTTAAAGTGCTGTTAGAAATTAATTCAAATTTAGGGCTATTTGTTATTAAATAAAATAATATTGAAAACAAAGGTTTTAGTAGGGTGAACCCTACTGATTAATGTGATTAAAGTTATTAGAATGGTTTGTTAGTTTTCATAAGTTAGAATTTGGTGCTGTTTGAAGATGCTTTGAATTTAGAAACAATTGGGAATTTCTTAATTGAAATAAAAGCATCATTTTATTAGTTGATTCATTATGGAAATAAATTGGAACAAATGTGGTTTGAGTTGAGCTTTTATTTTCAATAGAAACAATTGGATGTTTTAGTTGAATCTTTCATTTGGAAAAATTGTAACATCACAAGGATGAAACAAAAGGTTTGAGTTTTTGGTTTGAAATTTAAATAGAAAACAAAGGAAAACAACTGGAAACAGTTGGAAAACAAACAAAACAAATGCAATCAACATGATGCCATGATGCAAAACAAAAAATAACAGAGAGCAAAACATTCTAAAGGCTATTTTTCAGACTTGGGATGTTACATCTAAGAACCCTAGCAATATCGTTTGTTATCAAGTATCCAGTGATACACGAGAGTTGAGTTAATCTTGAGATCGGAGACTCGGCGACTTTATTGCCGGCTACCAGATCGAGTTCCATCATGTTTTCCTCTGAGCTAAACCCTCTCCCAAACGCCTGTGTCGTCTTGCCCCAAGATCTGTTACCCCCGGTAACGTCTGCCGTGATTATCCCACGACAGGACTTATACGCATACACGCGGTAACGGCGTCGAATGGTGGTAGAAATGTGGAACTAGTTGCTTTGATGTGTTTGGGTAGGCCATAGGAACAAAAAACACAAAGGTAGAACCCAACTCTTCGGAAGATTCCCGACGTTTCGTCCGCTAAGGGAGTTTCAGCCTATAAACGCATGTAAACTCCGTAGAGAGAAGTGGATGCCGGTGAAGCGGGTCACACCCCGGAGTGCAATCTTTGCCACCCAAAACACACAACACATATATACTAACATGGTATGGCACACCCTAGCTTGTGACAGGATCCGGACGTTCCGGAGCCCCCCTCCGGTGAAACCCTAGACCCGCTGGAGAAATACTGGGCTTATACGCATACACGCGGTAACGGCGTCGAATGGGGGTATCAATGTGGAAATAGTTACTTGGATGTGTTTGGTTAGGCCATAGGAACACAAAACACAAAGGTAGAACCCAACTCTTCGGAAGATTCCCGACGTTTCGTCCGATAAGGGAGTTTCAGCCTATAAGCGCATGTAAACTCCGTAGAGAGAAGTGGATGCCGGTGAAGGGGGTCACACCCCGGAGTGCAATCTTTGCCACCCAAAGCACACAACACACATATACTAACATGTTATGGCACACCCTAGCTTGTGACATGATCCGGACGTTCCGGAGCCCCCCTCCGGTGAAACCCTAGACCCGTTGGAGAAATACCGGACTTATATGCATACACGCGGTAACGGCGTCGAATGAGGGTAGCCATGTGGAACTAGTTGCTTGTATGTGTTTTTGTATTCCCTAGGAACACAAAACACAAAGGCAGAACCCAACTCTTCGAAAGATTCCCGACGTTTCGTCCGATAAGGGAGTGTCAGCCTATAAGCGCATGTAAACTCTGTAGAGAGAAGTGGATGCCGGTGAAGCGGGTCACACGTCGGAGTGCAATCTTTGCCACCCAAAACACACAACACACATATACTAACATGGTATGGCACACCCTAGCTTGTGACAGGATCCGGACGCTCCGGAGCCCCCCTCCGGTGAAACCCTAGACCCGCTGGAGAAATACCGGACTTATACGCATACACGCGGTAACGGCGTCGAATGGGGGTAGAAATGGGGAACTAGTTGCTTTGATGTGTTTGGGTAGGCCATAGGAACACAAAACACAAAGTTAGAACCCAACTCTTCGGAAGATTCCCGACGTTTCGTCCGCTAAGGGAGTTTCAGCCTATAAACGCATGTAAACTCCGTAGAGAGAAGTGGATGCCGGTGAAGCGGGTCACACCCCAGAGTGCAATCTTTGCCACCCAAAACACACAACACATATATAATAACATGGTTTGGCACACCCTAGCTTGTGACAGGATCCGGACACTCCGGAGCCCCCCTCTGGTGAAACCCTAGACCCGTTGGAGAAATACTGGACTTATACGCATACACGCGGTAACGGCGTCGAATGGGGTAGCAATGTGGAACTAGTTTCTTGTATGTGTTTGGGTAGGCCATAGGAACAAAAACACAAAGGTAGATCCCAACTCTTCGGAAGATTCCCGACGTTTCGTCCGATAAAGGAGTTTCATCCTATAAGCGCATGTAAACTCCGTAGAGAGAAGTGGATGCCAGTGAAGCGGGTCACACCCCGGAGTGAAAAAATTTCCATACAAAGCACACAACACATATATACTAACATGGTATGGCACCCCCTAGCCCGTGTCAGGATCCGAACACTCCGGAGCCCCCCTGCGGTGAAACCCTAGACCTACTGGAGAAATACCAGATTTATACGAATACACGCGGTAACGACGACGAATGGGGTTAGCAATGTGGAACTAGTTTCCATCCAAAACCTTAGATTGTGGTAGGATCCCGACCCTACGGACACTCCTCCGGTGAAACCCTATACCCGCTAGAGAGTAAAAAAAACCTTATAAGACTACGACCGGCACCGATGTCAAAATGGGGTAGCAAAGTGGAACTAGTTGCTTGGCCGTGTTTTAGTGGTCCCTAGAAAGTATAAAAACAATAGTATGGACCAACTCTTCGGAAGATTCCCTCCCATTTGACCGCTACGGGAATTTCTAGGCGTGTTGTGAGAACAAGAAACCGCGAAACTCCCGCTACGGATCTACCCCAATGAATCTTCTTGAATTATGGGGCCACACTTGCCTTACATGTTTCTATAACCTAACCATGCATAAACACTGAATGTTCTACTATTCTACAGCCCTTTGATGCCCGTCTATGGGGGTACACGACGCAGTCGCAAGTTCCAGGGTTTCCCAAAAGAGGGGCGCCTGCGGGACCTTGAGATCCGTTCAAATTCATTTATGTTTTTAATATTAATGTTTAGGTATATCATATAATAAGTATGTTATTTATTTATTTTAGATTAATGTGTTGTACGTAGGGTCGGCTCCGGGAGATTTCACCGTGTTATTTCATAGGCGCGGGTGGCGGTATACTCACATTCGGAGGTATACAACCACTCCTATTAACTTAGAAATTATAAATATACTAAAATCATATAGGGAAACAAATAAAACTATATTAAATTTAGAAAAATTTATTCGAGACGAGTGGGAAAAAATTGCAGCACCTGAGCCGACGGGCCCCCTCGGCGTAGCCTATGGCGTAACGGGCGCGTCCGAATTCCGTTCTGGGCAGCACCTACGCCGACGGGGGTATCTAAGCCGACGGTGGCCCTCGGGGAAATTTCCATACGCCGAGGGGGTAATAGACGCCGACAGGCACGTGGTGTACCGATCCTGCCGACCACCCTACGCCGAGGGGGCCGACCTTTGGCCGTCGGCGTCTATGTAGTTTCCCGTAGTGAATGCTGTGATTCTGCGTCACGACTCATGAAACATGCACATCTTCCTACTGATAGGCAGAGAGGCCACCAGCTGGGTGTAAGCCGAGGAGCAGAATTCAGCACAAGCTGGCCACAAACTGGCAGAAAGCCAACAGCAGAAACGTTGAATTCACTATCTTCAAGGTAGAAATTCACTTGTTTCATCAGTGTACTTACATTGACTGGCAATTATACCGGACTCTTCAAGGTAGAAATTCACTTGTTTCATTAGTGTCTCCGGTTGTTAGGGCATATCCAGTCGTTGCGCCCCCCCAGGGCCCAAAACGCCGCCGTTTTGGGGCCGCTGCGGCGACAAACGGCGCTATTCTGGAACCTGGGGGGGCAGTCTTCCCAGTCGCTCCCGAGCCCAAATTTCGGCCCAAACAAACGCAATTTTAAAAACTAGGCGAATTTTTATTGATTTAGCGAAGTGCGTACATATTCGACGGAAATTTAAACTAAAACATCGACGAAAATTTTATTGATCTATGCGACGACTACCCTAGGCATCGTCGTCTTCATCGGCGTCCTCCTCGCGGGCCCCCTTTGCCACCAGCTGGTTGGAGGGACCAGCTTCGCCCTCCCTCGCCGCGGCGAGCCAGCGTTGCTCCGCCCGTTCCGCTCGGCCTTGCACCCGAAGCCAGTGCAGTTGCGCCTTCTCGGAGGGCGGACGGTTGCGCCGCTCGCTCTGCAGCGCCACCTGCCGCCGGTCAGCCTCGTACAGCGCGATGATGGCCTGCTGCTCGGCCGATGCAGCGTTCTCGGCCAGCTGCCGGCGCACCTCTCGCGTCGCCTCTTCCCTCTGGTGCGTCTCCAGAGAGGCCCGAATGGCGGCAGCCTCCGCCGCCTGCTCGACGACGACGCGGACCTGGCGGTATGCGCCCTCGTTCTGCGCGGTCTCGAAGGAGTACATCCCGGCGTGCTGCTCCGGCCATATGGGCTGCCTCCTCCGCTCCCTCCTCCAGCGACGGGCAGCCCGCCGGGCAGCCTGCGTCGCTTCCTGCTCGGGTGGCACCTCATTCGGGAGAGGCGGCTGCTCGGGCGCCGCCGCTCCCTGCGCTACTTGCTGCTCCGGCGCCACTTGCTGCGCTGGCTGCAGCTCGTCGTCGTCGCTCTCGGGCCACGCGTCCCAGAGACGGTCCATCGTTACGGCGAGGAGGAGGAGGCGAGAATGGGGAAGAACGGCGAGGAGGAGGAGGCAAGAATGGAGAAGAACGGCGAGGAGGAGGAGGCGAGAATGGGCGGACGGAGAGGGGCGGGCACCCTTTTTATAGCCTGGCGGGCCAGTCGCCGCGCCGCGCGTGTCACCGCTGCCGCCCCGCCATTAATCCGGCAGCCTTTGACTGGGGCGCATGCACTGGCCGGCCGCCACGCCATTACTCCGGCAGCCTTTGACGGCGCGGGCGCCGAGAAGGTCACGGGCGGGGGATTCTGTTCCCGCGTTTTCCAGGCGCGTCACTGACAGAGCTGGCACGCGCGCGCGGCCGCGCAGTTTCGCCCCCCAGGGTTCGGCCTGGGTGCCGCGGCGCGAAATAGCGCCAAAACGGCGCTATTTGGGCTTCTGGGGGGGGGCGAGTGGTGAAGAAACGGCGCTATTCGTCGCTTCCGGCGCGAAAAAGGCCGCCTGGGGGGGGCTCTGGGGGGGACGACTGGAAATGCCCTTAACATGATCTGTTCAGCAGATTTTTTATATTAAATGACTGGAAGAAAGAAAGTTAAAGAGAGCGTTATGTCCCAAATTTCTCCACTACCAGTAAATAACATAGTCAAGCTCTTTAGGAAAAAATATTTGGAGGGATGATATGTCAAGTACCTGAATTTGAAAAAGAATGTTCTTATATGTAAGGGACAACACTTGCCAGAAAATCAGAAATCTTAGAAAAATGAGATGACCTGATTAAATTCAGCTTTGAATGCATCTCTGGAGTACATTTCATTTAGCGGCAGCTTAGCCAGAAATTTTAAAAGGCTATAGCGAAGCTATGACCCATTTAGCGTTTCTCTTAAATCATGAAACTTTTGAAAAATTAAGCATACAATCAACCAATGTATTATATATCACATATATTTGATATAAATATTTAGTAACTAAAAGTTGCATCAATGCATCATGTATACATTAAAATATGAAGAAATTACATGAATGGCTTTATGGAACTCAATTAGATCCATCCTACTATAGCGGTTTAGCGGTCGAAATGGTTTCAAATTTAGCGCTATAGCAGGATTTAGCGGGCTATTAGCGTTATTTTCAATGTAGCTTTAGCGGGAGGGCTCCAAAAAAAGCTATAGCGATGTGATAGTGGAGCTATAGCGGGCTATTTAAAACTATGCTCTGGACACGTTACTCCAGTTTCAATAGTATGGTGCAACAATGAAATTGCACTATTTCAAGTTGTAGATATTGACATACAGGAAGTTAAAACAACAAAGTGTAATCAAGAACAGAATCAGAAAAAAAAAAATCTAGAACCTAAACTGCTCCATCACTTACCACTGTGTTTTTCTTTTCAACTTCCTTCAGAACATAATCAGGATAGCCAGGAAGAGTAAAACCTAAGCATAAATCTTAAAGACAAGCACCACCAAAACATCAATCTTCTATTTTTTTTCTGTTGTTACTAGAGCAGGACTCCAGAAATATCTTGCGTTCAACAAGAAATTTGCAAATATTTAAGTATCTTTCCGAACTGGGCATCAAAAGGTAACATGTCATACAGATCATGCCCCTAGTAGAGCAAATTATTTTTGCTTTCAATAAATAAAAGGGTATAGAAAACAAGTACTGAGGTTGGAGAAGAGGAAATTAGAATGTATCTTGTGCAAGCAGGTTTTCATGCCTACTTGTCCAAGTAAAAGATTATAAAATGTGGGTGCCAAGGCAAATCGAGAAACCTTGCACCTTGCAAAGCTTTTGCCATGACTCCCCAACTAAGCAGAAATAATGAATGACTTTGAAGAATTTACTACCCTCAGAAGAAGCACTACTAGGTGGCCAAGGCAGAGGAAACCAGACAAGAAGTGCTTGTATCAAGTTTCTAGCATCATCAGGTAAAACTGAATAAAGCTTTTCAGCTTCTAAAGTATCAGAACCATGTACAGAATCGGTCCTGCACTAATTAAATTCAGAAGATGAACTAAGACATATCAGCAAGACAGTTGTTCATGCAACAAACCCTTTTTTTCTTTTTTCCTACCTTGTTATACTCAAAAGGCATAACAAGCATTTCTGTACAAATGTGCAATAAAAATATCCAAATATATATCCTACTTGTAAAGAAAAATATTTACCAACATCGCTAATACCCACATATGAAGAAAATATAAGAGAAACCAGTAGGTTATGTAAGTCAAATCAATCACGCAACTCGAAAGCAGTTCATTTTGTGCGTGAAGGATGAACAAGGTTAATTAGCTACCATTCATTTGGAACAGAGCTACCTCTTACATATACTTATTAGGTAGGGGATGCATAAAGAAATGAGTGCTGATCATTTTAAATAAAAGATCTTATCTAGTAGGATAGAAAATCTGTGAAACTAATCTGAATGTTATGATAACCAAAACCAAATGCAAAGATTCTATCGCCTTACATTCTCTAATCAAACATATAACGAAATATAACTTAACTTTTAATGGAGCTATTGAAGAAATAAAAGCTCAATGAGATGATCTCGAAGTCATGAGGCACATATGTTGTGAGACTGTAAGTTCCCATAATTTATAGCCCAGAATTCAGTTTACATATACTCTTCATGGCCACTAGATGCTAAAAAAGAATTGCACTAATATCAGCCACTTGGCATGTAGCACTAAATAAATTCACAATGACAAGATTAATAAATACATATCAGCATGCCAGCCTGCAGAAACCATTATGATCTCATATCTTGGAGTTGGTCTAATATATTTATACAATGATGAGTATACCTTAATGAACAGGAACCATTTCACAAAACCAGTTATACTAAATAATGACATAATTTAATATAAGATTATTGCCGCCTCCAAGCTGGTCCTCTTTCTTTTTTATGACAGCGGTCTCCCACGCTTGAGCAAATTCAACCATGCATTTTCAATGTGCCGCATTACAGAGTCTCACCCTTTCTGCAAACACAGATTTGACAGTGTGATTCATAGGAGATCACATGATACAATATATAAAATTGTCAATTAGGTAGGCCTAAGCATAATGAGTTGTTGAGTGTGCATAGTACTCGAAGTATGTCTGAGCACAAATATTATCATGAACTGAAAACAACAAATGTAACTTTCGATCTAGTTGAACATTCAATATTTTGTTTTTTGCGCTGAAAAATGTAAAGAGTAGCTACTAAATCACAAAACAAATCCATATATAGATATATACCTTGCGGGTTGCAGAAACTCATGTATGGAAACAAAGCATGG
The DNA here is from genome assembly GCA_028641055.1 of Alopecurus myosuroides. Lineage (NCBI taxonomy): Eukaryota > Viridiplantae > Streptophyta > Magnoliopsida > Poales > Poaceae > Alopecurus > Alopecurus myosuroides. The sequence continues at coordinate 22,041 of JAPCYS010003698.1, forward strand.
CATTGTTTTCTCTTCCATATCTTCTTGGAGCTGAGTGACTTGAGATTAATCTTGTAAATGCCAATGTCCACGGTCATGAAAATGATATCACTGTGCTCCACAGATCCAATCAGTCTAAGTTTTTCCTCGGGGTTTCGCATAGGGCGAAGTATCTTGAGATCAATGACCCTACGGCGAGTCCATGCCATGAGTCCGTTGGAACGGATGTGCCATGACCATAATTTGAGGGTTAGCCCGTGCACATGTGCAAACCCCAAACAGCCCTCCTCCATCGCGGTGATGACAACGTCACCGGCGAGGCCAGCGTTGACCGACGGCGCATCAATCAGCGATAGACAAGTTGAGCCCAATTCATACTTGAGAATAGCTATGTTGTCCTCTCCGTCGATATCGTCATCACATAAATATGTAAGCATGAAGTAAAATGCATCTTGGATGAAGACAGGGGGCTTGTTGACAAGGAACGCATCCTCTATCTCAAGATCTAGAGCAGGGCACGACTCGCTCCACTTACCGACTTCGGGCAGGGACACATTGGCGTATGCAACAGAACCACCGTCGCCGCTATAGAGGCCAACGTATACCACCTGGAAGGGCCGCCATGGCACTCACGGTGGTCGCAGCCGGTGACGTTGCAGAACACCGCGGCCCCAGCGCTGTCATAGTCCTCGGGGGCGTACATCAGCCGCCGCCGTCCTGTCATAGGGTCCCAGACGACGAGCGGCATGGGTATCACACCGGAGTTACAAAAGAGCACGCGGCCATGGCGGCAGTCCCAGGCCATGTAGTCCCTGTGCCAGCCCGTCCAGTCTTCGACGGCGGGAATGCGCAAGCCGAATTTAGCGGTGGCAACGAAGTGCGGGAGGTTGTTGTTTTCGGCCACCTTCTTGGGGCATAAATAAATGAAACCTAGCATTGGGGGAGCTCCATGGAGGTCCTGGTAGAGGCCGCGGAAGCGAGTGCTGGTGAGGACGCCGAGCCAGAGGTTGCTGGCGAGGGAGGCGCGCACTAGGGACGCGGGCTCGTCGGGCGGGAGGCGGAGGAAGATCTCCTCGAGAAGCTCGTCCGGAAGGAACGGTGGCGGCGGCGGCATGGCCGGTGTAGGCTAGGGTTTCTTCGAGCTGTCTTGGTGGAGGAACGGTAGGGGAGGATGAGCACTCTATGGCCCGGATCTGGAGGCGGAGGCAGCGGCGGCGGCGGCGGCGGCCTCGGAGGAGATGGCTGGGGAAGGAACGGTGAGAGAGGCAGTGTGAATCGGACACGAGCCGGACATGGCCAACAGGTCCAGACGGCCCAATCCAGTTCTTTCAGTCGCCTGTCTAATTTATATCTAAATTTTATTTCTGACCTTCCAAAAACTCTTTAATTGAATCTTAAAGATTAGGAAACCAGAATCCATCATAGATACTTTTCTGAGCTCCCCAAAATTCTCAAATGGAAAAAGTTGAATTTACCACAATCTCTAAAATTTACAAGGTAGGAGACACAAATACTTTTCCTTTCGTATCGGTGAATAAGTATAGAAAACACAGAATATTTGTTTCCGTTATTTTTTTCTTCGATTCTTTAAGGATACGTCTTAGGAAAGACGCATCGGTTTCAAAAAAGGAGGGCCAAAGGTCAAATACGACGCGTCTGCCACAGGCGCACAGAACGCAACCACTCACTCACACTCTACAAAGCGACTACTCGCCAAACCTCCACTCATCCACCTGTCTAAGTCTACACCTGAACAAACCGGTTGAGATCCACAAGGCCGCTTCCGCCTCAATCATATTGAGCACCTTCTCAACAGAGGGTTGATGCCCATCGAACACCACCCCATTACGGTGGCGCCACAAACACCAACATGTAAGGGTGACCGCCGTCCATAGATCCCTCTGGTCCACCCCTCCCACGACTCGGGCCGGAAGCCACTGCGCCGCAAAGTCATGCTGACTCGGAACCCACTCATCAAACCCCCATCTTCGATTCCATCCACGTATTTATTCGATCCACGGTTAACTCGCCAATCTAATCGCCCGCCATGTCACCTCCTCGCCCCGCCAATCATGGTCAACATCCGGAAAAGGTACACGATGGAGACACCATATTCTACGCACTCCAGACATCGCCGCGGGAGCTGACCTCTTGCCTGCGGGTCCATGGCGGAAATGTGTTCAAGACGAACGAGAACAAGATCCTCGTGTACCTGCCGTTGGCCGTGGTGGCCGCCGTGGCTGCCGGCTGGTACTTGCGTGACCTACCAAAAAAAACATTCTATATGTTCACCCATAATTTTTAACATTCTATATGTTCACCAAGTCGCTTGTGGACTTTTTACGTAACCTACCGAAAATAAAAACAAAATTTGGTGCTAAAATAAATCTTTCGTCTGAGATTTTTTTATCATTTTTTCACAAACCATAAAAAGTTATATTCTTGATGAAACGAATTTGCAAAGAACTAGAACATCCGATGAAGTTGTATCTGCAACTTCGAAATTTGGTTCTAAATACCGGGTGCATATTGCATACGTTGCCAAAATAGATTTCTGTCAAACATGCATAGATGGAGTAACACCACATAATGGATACAGGGAAAACAACACGTCTAAATAAAAATAAACATGTACAAAGGGAGTAACACATCAAAACGGAAATAATGCATCAAATCGAAAATAAATAATTCCTCGATAGCACCTCTTTTGATGCAACTGATGTATTCCAGAAAAACCGTTCTCCTCCATCCAGACCAATGCCCCGCACGGTCAAAATGAAGCTGCAAAGGGACCAGGCACCGACAAGTCATCCACGACCGCTCAAACACCCCTCGAGGCCAAATATGTTGAAACTGATTGGTGATTCAAAACGAATATCTACAGCCGGAGAACATGTCTTAGGGTGTGTTTGGTTTGAGGGATGAGATTTAGGGGATGAGGGTATCCCCAACCACCTGGTTAGGGATAGCCCTTTTTCTGTTTGGTTGGAATGGTGAGTAGTGGTTAGGGATAACCAAATTTTTGTTTGGTTGTAGGGATGATAGTGGCTAAGTGGCTGTAATGACTCTCTTTGGTTGCGGTGGTGAGATTACCCTCTATGCATTGCATTTCAGCAACAAAATTATTTCACAATTTTCAAAAGGAAATTTTACAAATACATAAACTCAAAATCCATATATGAGCCAACCTGCATATATATCATGTTGTTATGTACATGCATACACCATAACTAATGCCACACTACCGCTAGTCTTAAAAAACATTTCAGAACTAATCTCTATATGCAAACATGACAGAGCTAAAGCTTTAAAAAATATACGGTGCATGTACATGTTCAAAATGAATCAAGGAACATCCGCGGCTGCCACCGCTTTGTAAACTCACCGATCACGCTCGCATTCAGAAGAAAAAACATAAGGAAGTTGTTATCGAGCATCGTGCCACGGTAATCGGCCAACTTAATTTCTCTGAGACGAAGATGAAGAAACTCGATTGGGCCGTTCCTGCTCAAATGTCGCGAAATATTTTGTCTTGCTATTTTTTTCACTACAAGAGAAAATAATAATTCATTACGCACAATTGGTTCCAAAAATTACAGAGTGCATCTTGGTAGACGACACCTAGTCAAAGCTAGACAAGTCTGATCACGTGTGTGACATCAAAGACTCGTAGACGTAACGCCAATTTGTAAATTTTATCACTAAAAATACCTTAACGTGCAAAACAAAGCCACCACTAGTAGAAAAGGGGGCTCTAGTTCTGGGTTGAGTCCCCATTTTGGACTGGACTAATGGGGGCAGCGACAACCGTTCGCCTGTCCATGAACACTTTGTTCCGGGTCTTAATACGGACCAGGACTAAACGGGTGGTTGCAACCGTTCGCCTGGCGCAGACCTTTTAATCCCGGGTCATAATACAGCCCGGGACTAAAGACCCAAACCGTTTGCCTCGCGCGCGCTTACGAAGTTGTTCCGATCGATTTTGGATAAAACACAGAGAGTTGCTACAGTGCACAGACGGATGCTCTCTTCTTTCTCTTGCTCTATACTCCTCTTTCCCGTCCCCCACCATCACTACAAGAAATATGTTGATACATGACCCTCAATTTTTGTCACTAGAAGGTCACGTAGTTTCATTCATGACCCCTTTTTGACCAAAAATGGAAAGTCACATACCGAGCGTCTTATTTGATCGTCAATGACTAATTGAATAGATTTGTCATAACCTCTATGACCCAATGAGAGGGGTCATAACCCTATGACCAATTGATTTAGTCATGTGATATTTTGCCATAGCCACGTCAAATCCTACGTGGCCAATCCTATGTGACAAAATTATGACCAACTGACTAGGTCATGGAAAAGATTCAGCCCAGTCCATGCTGCGCCTCTAAACGGGCCAAGCCCAATATTTTAGCCCATTTCATGATTCTTCTCTTTGCAATTTTTTTCAGCTTAACAGGCCATCTAATATTATTCCAGGCCCTTGGCGTTTTTAAGGTAGGCTTATTTCCTGGGCCTTGGCCTTTCTACAGTAGAATTAATTTTCCAGTTCTAGCCTTTTCTGGGTACATTTTTTCGAAATACTATTTACGTTACTGCCAAATAGAGTCCACTGTTAGTTGGGCTGAGGCCTTTTATCACAGCCCAATAATTTCATGAAAATGCTCGCATCATGGTCTTTATACTCTTAAGCCGACTTGCATCAAGCTAGATCAAATTCAAATCTCTATAAAAAAACTGAATTCAAACTTCACTTGAATTACAATAAATTTGAATTACATCACATATTTCAGGAATACAGATCGTTCACGCCATATTACAGGTTCAAAGAACAGACCAAGTCACAATCAGCGGTTGTCAAGTCCCAGAAATCTCAACACATCACCATCAAGGTTCAGAAATCTCAACACGTATGGCTCGTCATAAGGAAATAGAGTCTTACGGGCGCAATATGGAACATCTGCTAGACCTCCCAGCCCATATCTGTTCGAGAAGATGAAGAGTAGACATCTCACTTTGTGTCGATGTCGTGATAGGAGTTTTAGTTGAAGAAGATCAAGTCCATGTCATCGTTGACACTTGTTGTTGAAGAATGCGCTCGCACCGCCGCATCCATCATTGCTTCAGCGGACATCAAAAATGTATCATGCAACCAAAATGGATACTGTGAGATAAAAGTTGAATGAACCAAGAACTTTAGAACATACACAATCCAGTGAAAGATAATACATCAAATATATCTTATTAATAAGATTACTATTGTGTTTCCGCACTACCAAAATTCAAGATAACACATGTGTAGAGATCCAACACCACAAACTGGTCCCTAAAATTATTAATCTATAGTTAGGCAAACTGAGTTATGCCTTTACTTTATAGAATAGAATTTATACAGAGAATTAAGCAGATATATGTTCAATGAAAGAAATCACAAGGGTTGGAATATGTATGACGACAAGCAAAAACTCTATCCCAGGTTTGGAAAAAAATTGTGTTCGGAAAAATAGGATTTGGAACACTAAGGATATTGCATCCAAATCACAATCAACACCATCGGTAGTATAGTAGCAGGACATCAATGGGGCACAAGTTATTCAACTATTAAGGTTTAGCAAAGCTAGCAGTAATCAAAGATAATAACATGACGAAGACATATCTAATCTACAGCAAGTAGCATCATTGTTGTTGCAGCACGGTATACCTAATGCTGCAAATGCTGCAAAATGGGCAGGGCCGATGCTGTCCAGGAGACAAGTTACCACACTAGTTCCTTGAGGTCTGCATGAGCAAGAGCAAGATGGGGGTTAGTATGCATCAACGTGGGGGTTAGTAGGCCATGGGCTGCAGCGACGGGAACGCCTAGGCGGTGGTCTAGGTGGTGTTGGTGCTGTTGGCGTGGTGGTGGTGGTGGCCCCTGGTAGTGGCGGTCTTGTTCTCGTAGACGCGGATGGGTATGTTGTCAACGAGGAAGACGACCTGGCTGGGGTTCCAGAGCACGGCGTAGGTGTGGAAGTCGGCGGTGGGGTCGAACCAGAGGTCGATGCGCTGCTCCCGGTTGCCCACGCCGTCGATGTACAGGTTGGTCTGCACCAGGTACGGCTCGCCGGTGACCTTGCCCAGGAACTCGAAGTCGAACTCGTTGTGCCTGTCCCCGGCCGACGACAACTGCAGGCAACAGATACGTTAAATGAGGGATACTAGTTGGAAGCCAAGGTTGAACGAAGATGCAAATACTGTAGTACAGTAGTTGGTAAATTAGTTGGGGTAACTCTTTCGTTCAGGGTTAATTCGTTCTAAAAAGCGGCAGCTTTAATAAGGTTTGTATTGTTGCTGAATTTGTTCACGTGCTGCGTTCTTTGTAAAATGGGTCCTTGGCAGGTTCCCTGGACCTGACAATGAACCATGCCCCCATCGTAATCCTAGATGGTAATCAACATTGCAAGATGCATGTGGAGAAGATATGGTTTCCTGACGCAGAACGAATGAATTCACCCGAGCCTATCGAACGAGAAACTGAAAATGGCAATGTGTAGTTCAGGGGGGGAGGGGAGGAAAGCAGAGCCTGCACTCACTCGCATAGAAAGCGGTGACGACTCCGGCAGAGTCCCCAGGCACGAGCTTCAGATCAGCGGTGGCCTTGCCATAGAGAAACTTGTTCTTCGACGCGAATCTGCCGCCTGCGGAAGACAAATGCAGAAACGAAGTTAAAATACTGAATGAGTGCAAGAACTCAGCATTTCCTGAACAAATGCAGTTGCTCTGTTGACTGAAACAAGGAGCAACGGGTCTGTGAAGGCTTCTTACCCGAGGAGCTGTCGAGGCGGAGCTTGAGGAGACAAAGGGAAAGGAGCAGTTACCGGATCCGAAGTTCCTTGTGGTCTCCGAGGAAGGCGATGGCGACGAGGAGCCCCGTGAGGCCGGAGCCGTTGTCGGTGACGACGAGGAAGCCGATGAATACCGTGATGAACATGACGTGGTTGGCGAAGAGGAGGATGAAGGCGGCGATGAAGGTGGCCGCGAGGCGCCTCCAGACGCCCGACACGACGGAGAGCACCAAGCGGAGAAAGGGGCTGCGAGATCTCACTCACACTTGGGCCTCCTGGTGTTCCTCTTGGCCGCGTCCCCATCCGCCCCAGGCCCTGCGTTGCTGGCCATACCCCGCCCAGTCGGCTTCTGCTGGGAGGCAGCGGGGGTGAGCTTGCGCGCGATCACGGGGCTCCCGGCTCTCCCTCGCTTTGCTTGCTTGGGTTTGAAGGAAGAAAAAGGGTGAATTGATTTCGACCCCTAGCTGGCTGGCTGGGGAAAGGAGAAGCCCCGCTACCCGAGGCACTGAAGAAGCACCAAACAAGAATTGGCGCACCGGCCATCGCTGCGGAGCAGGAACGTGCCACGGATCTGGCGCACCGGCTGCGGATCGATGAGATGCTAGGCGGCGGCGCCTCTCTCTCCGGTGAGGCTTAGGCTAGCGGAGGAGGAGAGGGAGGGATGCGCTAGAAGACGGCGGATCTGGTGCACTGGCCGCGGATCGATGGGATGCTACGAGGCTCGGCGAGATTCGATCGAGGGAGGAGGGGCGCAGGAGGCTCGACAAGATGGGATCAAGATGTGGATCGGGACTGGGGGAGAGGGGATCTGGGGATCGGGGCTGGGGAGGAGAGGGGATCTGGGGCGCGCCTGCGAGAGCGGGGATCTGGGAGAGTTCATCAAGATTTGATCGGCGGGCTGTGGTCGATGGGCGGAGAGAGCAGAGAGGGGCGATGGGGTTTGGTGGGCGGCGGGCTGTGGTAGCGGCGGCGAAGGGTAGGAAGAGAGGGGAAAGTTAGGGTTGCCCGCTTCGGTTTCGTCTCCGCGCGCGTTTCAGAGTTTTTCCCTCCACGAATCCACGAAAAAATTCCACCACGCGCACTTCACGCAACAGCCGCTGCAGCTGGGACCTGTGTGTTCTGAACCCCACCAAACAGTCCCAATTAATGTCAACTAGAAAATAAGAGAAGTTTCAATATGTGAAAAATAACTCATTTTCTCTATATTATATAACAACATCAGTACCTACAATTAATAATTGACATCTATTTTTGGTGGGAAATTAATAGTAACACAAAATATGACACAAAATTGTACAAAGTAAAATTAGCTATCTCGTACGAAGATTCATGGCTTTCGGGTGAAATGACGGATGTTTTGGCCACATCCATGGCATAGTTTGTTTAAATGTGACCATATTCCACACAAATATGCATATTTGTACAACTAACAATGTTTACGAAGAAAATTTTATTTTTCGTTGAATACAAATACCATTTTCCCTTTTCGGAGTGTCAAAACTGGCCTTTTTTGTGAATCACATACACAAAATATGTTGCAAAAATGTATAAATTAAAATTCTAAATATATTATGTCATATTTGATCTACAAATAAAAAAGTTACTACCTCTAAATAGCTAAAAATACACCTCTTTTGAAAAAGACAAATTTCTGCCGATTCCGCTAAAACCGGGCCAAATTTGAACTACAGGTGCCTCATAGTTTGCTCATGATTTTTTGTAAAAATCATTTTTAGGTAGCCAAGTACCTATTTCAACATAGATACACCAAGAGTTCATCAAGATTCAACACCTAAGTACTAACAGTCATGTCCCCCGTTTTGACCGTTTTCCGAAACCAGCTTTGAAAATTACAGAAAATTCAAAAAAACTCGAAACGATGCAAGACCTTCACGTGGTGTTGTTATATCTGTCCTAGTATCCACCAAAAATAATAAACTTGGAATAAGACAATTTGGTGGAAAATGTGTTCACAGAAATGAGCTATCTCGTACGAAGATTCATGGCTTTCGAGCGAAATGACGGATGTTTTGGCCATATCCATGGCATAGTTTGTTTAAATGTGACCATGTTCCACACAAAGATGCATATTGGTACAACTAACAATGTTTACGAAGAAAGTTTTATTTTTCGTTGAATAAAAACACCATTTTCTATTTCCGGAGTGCATGCATGAGGAAAACAACAAAATAACAACAATAGAACCAAATGGAAAATAAGGTTTAACAAGTTTAGGATTTTATTTATCAAGTTAAGAAATTTTGGTTACTTAAAGGTGTCACTCAAGGATTTGTTGTTTTCACCACTTTAAATTGTTAAAAATAGATAACAAAGTTTATATTTGATAAGAACACACAATTTTAGGTGGATTGCATGTTTCACTTGTTGAAAAAGGATTTCAAATAAATTATTTATGAATTAACCAAGTGTAAGCAAGAATTAAATGAATTTAATTCAAACATGAACTTATTTGAATTTTTTTTTGTTCAAAACATTAAGTGAGATTCATATCTGAAAAGTTTATACTTTTATGGTTGGAAAACATATTTTATATGTCCCAAAAGAATTTGTTTTGATCAAGTTATAGAATTAACAATATTAAATGAATTAAACAAGATTTAAATCATTTAACCAATTTTAATTATTCAAAACATGAAACAAATTTTATATTTGAAAAGTTGGTTTAATTTTGCATGGAAAACATATTTCATTTGTGGAAATTGGATTTAAAATGAGCAAGTTATTATTTTGGCAATTTTAAATGCAATAAATAAGAAACAGTTGTTTTCAGCAATTTAAATTATTCAAAACAGCAAACAAAAATTATATTTGGAAAGTACATGAAAAGTTGATTGGAAAACATATTTAGTTTGTGGAATTTGGAATTTTTATGCCCAAGTTATGAATTTTGCAAGTTTAAGTGAATTTGACAAGTTTTCAAATATTGCACCAATTTAAAATATTCAAAACAGTAAACAAATTTTATATTTGGATAGATCATTTAATTTGGGACAGAAAACATATTTTAAAAGTCAAAATTGGAGTTAAAATGAAATAGTTATGCAATTTACAATTTTAGGGTGCAAATCTGCCAATTTTAGGGAATCAGGGACTTGGAAAAATTATTACAGGGGCTGGAAAGAAATAGAAGGGACCTAGTTGTGATTTCCTGGAAGTTTTAGGTATCAAAACAATGCAAAAAAAATGTTTTTGGGTTACTGTGGGAGGGGGGAATCGAACCCCTCCCCTCCTGCTGCGCCAAGGGGGGGTGGAACCAGTGGGCTAGTGCAGTTTTTGTGAAAGAAGGGGGGTGGCGAGGAGGTTAAGGTGTAGCTGCGGTTTCTTTTTTTTCTGAACTGAACTTTTGCCTGCACGTTACTGAAACCGAGCGGGATACAGGAGGGATCGCCGGCAGCGACTGCTCGCCGTGGGCGATGGCTGCTGTGGCCGATTGCGGGTGAGAGGAGGGGAAGGGAGCGGAGGAAAGGCGAGGGGAAGGAGGGGAGCGGCCTCACCTGAGGGCCATCGAGTGGGTTGGGGGCGGACAGAGAGCAGCAGGTCGAGCAGCAGGCAGGGGCGACCGGCGGCGGAAACGGCGGACGGCGCCGGAGCTCCGGGGGCTCCCGGCGGAAACCGAGGGTACCAGGAGGACGAGGGGAGCCTAGCGGTTCCATTCCCACGCCCTGCAGCCCGTGGCGGCTACCCCTTCCCCGACGCCATGGTGAAACTCCCTCCTCCGGCCATGGACGTGTACAGACAGGTGGACAGCAGAGAAGGGAGATAGAGGGAAGAGGTGGAAGGGAAGATGGCGGCGGCTGGGGCTAGGGTTAGACAGAGGGTAGGCGGCTCGAGGTCCTAGGGGGCTATATAGGGCAGAGGAGCAACGGAGGGCCGTCCATGGCTGTTGCAGTCGACGTGGAAGCGCAGATTTCCTGCCGTACTCCAGGAAGAAGGAGCTCGAACAGGTATGGGCCAAGGGAGGTAAGTGGGCTGGGCTCCCCCCCTTCTGTAAACGTTTTTCTTCTTTTTCTATTTTTTTTTTTGCTTTTCTTCTTTTTTTTTGTAGCAAGAGAAGAAAAGGAAGAGTTTGATAGGTTTTGGTGCTAGGAAAATTAGGGGAAATTTATGGTTAGATTAGTTTTATTATGTCAACTAATTGACAACTTTGTTTTTCCAAAACTTGCAAATTTAAAGTGCTGTTAGAAATTAATTCAAATTTAGGGCTATTTGTTATTAAATAAAATAATATTGAAAACAAAGGTTTTAGTAGGGTGAACCCTACTGATTAATGTGATTAAAGTTATTAGAATGGTTTGTTAGTTTTCATAAGTTAGAATTTGGTGCTGTTTGAAGATGCTTTGAATTTGGAAACAATTGGGAATTTCGTAATTGAAATAAAAGCATCATTTTATTAGTTGATTCATTATGGAAATAAATTGGAACAAATGTGGTTTGAGTTGAGCTTTTATTTTCAATAGAAACAATTGGATGTTTTAGTTGAATCTTTCATTTGGAAAAATTGTAACATCACAAGGATGAAACAAAAGGTTTGAGTTTTTGGTTTGAAATTTAAATAGAAAACAAAGGAAAACAACTGGAAACAGTTGGAAAACAAACAAAACAAATGCAATCAACATGATGCCATGATGCAAAACATAAAATAACAGAGAGCAAAACATTCTAAAGGCTATTTTTCAGACTTGGGATGTTACATCTAAGAACCCTAGCAATATCGTTTGTTATCAAGTATCCAGTGATACACGAGAGTTGAGTTAATATCTTGAGATCGGAGACTCGGCGACTTGATTGCCGGCTACCAGATCGAGTTCCATCATGTTTTCCTCTAAGCTAAACCCTCTCCCAAACGCCTGTGTCGTCTTGCCCCAAGATCTGTTACCCCCAGTAACGTCTGCCGTGATTATCCCACGACAGGACTTATACGCATACACGCGGTAACGGCGTCGAATGGTGGTAGAAATGTGGAACTAGTTGCTTTGATGTGTTTGGGTAGGCCATAGGAACAAAAAACACAAAGGTAGAACCCAACTCTTCGGAAGATTCCCGACGTTTCGTCCGCTAAGGGAGTTTCAGCCTATAAACGCATGTAAACTCCGTAGAGAGAAGTGGATGCCGGTGAAGCGGGTCACACCCCGGAGTGCAATCTTTGCCACCCAAAACACACAACACATATATACTAACATGGTATGGCACACCCTAGCTTGTGACAGGATCCGGACGTTCCGGAGCCCCCCTCCGGTGAAACCCTAGACCCGCTGGAGAAATACTGGGCTTATACGCATACACGCGGTAACGGCGTCGAATGGGGGTATCAATGTGGAAATAGTTACTTGGATGTGTTTGGTTAGGCCATAGGAACACAAAGCACAAAGGTAGAACCCAACTCTTCGGAAGATTCCCGACGTTTCGTCCGATAAGGGAGTTTCAGCCTATAAGCGCATGTAAACTCCGTAGAGAGAAGTGGATGCCGGTGAAGGGGGTCACACCCCGGAGTGCAATCTTTGCCACCCAAAGCACACAACACACATATACTAACATGTTATGGCACACCCTAGCTTGTGACAGGATCCAGACGTTCCGGAGCCCCCCTCCGGTGAAACCCTAGACCCGTTGGAGAAATACCGGACTTATACGCATACACGCGGTAACGGCGTCGAATGAGGGTAGCCATGTGGAACTAGTTGCTTGTATGTGTTTGTGTATTCCCTAGGAACACAAAACACAAAGGCAGAACCCAACTCTTCGAAAGATTCCCGACGTTTCGTCCGATAAGGGAGTGTCAGCCTATAAGCGCATGTAAACTCTGTAGAGAGAAGTGGATGCCGGTGAAGCGGGTCACACGTCGGAGTGCAATATTTGCCACCCAAAACACACAACACACATATACTAACATGGTATGGCACACCCTAGCTTGTGACAGGATCCGGACGCTCCGGAGCCCCCCTCCGGTGAAACCCTAGACCCGCTGGAGAAATACCGGACTTATACGCATACACGCGGTAACGGCGTCGAATGGGGGTAGAAATGGGGAACTAGTTGCTTTGATGTGTTTGGGTAGGCCATAGGAACACAAAACACAAAGTTAGAACCCAACTCTTCGGAAGATTCCCGACATTTCGTCCGCTAAGGGAGTTTCAGCCTATAAACGCATGTAAACTCCGTAGAGAGAAGTGGATGCCGGTGAAGCGGGTCACACCCCAGAGTGCAATCTTTGCCACCCAAAACACACAACACATATATAATAACATGGTTTGGCACACCCTAGCTTGTGACAGGATCCGGACACTCCGGAGCCTCCCTCTGGTGAAACCCTAGACCCGTTGGAGAAATACTGGACTTATACGCATACACGCGGTAACGGCGTCGAATGGGGTAGAAATGTGGAACTAGTTTCTTGTATGTGTTTGGGTAGGCCATAGGAACAAAAACACAAAGGTAGATCCCAACTCTTCGGAAGATTCCCGACGTTTCGTCCGATAAAGGAGTTTCAGCCTATAAGTGCATGTAAACTCCGTAGAGAGAAGTGGATGCCAGTGAAGCGGGTCACACCCCGGAGTGAAAAAATTTCCATACAAAGCACACAACACATATATACTAACATGGTATGGCACCCCCTAGCCCGTGTCAGGATCCGAACACTCCGGAGCCCCCCTGCGGTGAAACCCTAGACCTACTGGAGAAATACCAGATTTATACGAATACACGCGGTAACGACGACGAATGGGGTTAGCAATGTGGAACTAGTTTCCATCCAAAACCTTAGATTTTGGTAGGATCCCGACCCTACGGACACTCCTCCGGTGAAACCCTATACCCGCTAGAGAGTAAAAAAACCTTATAAGACTACGACCGGCACCGATGTCAAAATGGGGTAGCAAAGTGGAACTAGTTGCTTGGCCGTGTTTTAGTGGTCCCTAGAAAGTATAAAAACAATAGTATGGACCAACTCTTCGGAAGATTCCCTCCCATTTGACCGCTACGGGAATTTCTAGGCGTGTTGTGAGAACAAGAAACCGCGAAACTCCCGCTACGGATCTACCCCAATGAATCTTCTTGAATTATGGGGCCACACTTGCCTTACATGTTTCTATAACCTAACCATGCATAAACACTGAATGTTCTACTATTCTACAGCCCTTTGATGCCCGTCTATGGGGGTACACGACGCAGTCGCAAGTTCCAGGGTTTCCCAAAAGAGGGGCGCCTGCGGGACCTTGAGATCCGTTCAAATTCATTTATGTTTTTAATATTAATGTTTAGGTATATCATATAATAAGTATGTTATTTATTTATTTTAGATTAATGTGTTGTACGTAGGGTCGGCTCCGGGAGATTTCACCGTGTTATTTCATAGGCGCGGGTGGCGGTATACTCACATTCGGAGGTATACAACCACTCCTATTAACTTAGAAATTATAAATATACTAAAATCATATAGGGAAACAAATAAAACTATATTAAATTTAGAAAAATGTATTCGAGACGAGTGGGAAAAAATTGCAGCACCTGAGCCGACGGGCCCCCTCGGCGTAGCCTATGGCGTAACGGGCGCGTCCGAATTCCGTTCTGGGCAGCACCTACGCCGACGGGGGTATCTAAGCCGACGGTGGCCCTCGGGGAAATTTCCATACGCCGAGGGGGTAATAGACGCCGACAGGCACGTGGTGTACCGATCCTGCCGACCACCCTACGCCGAGGGGGCCGACCTTTGGCCGTCGGCGTCTATGTAGTTTCCCGTAGTGAATGCTGTGATTCTGCGTCACGACTCATGAAACATGCACATCTTCCTACTGATAGGCAGAGAGGCCACCAGCTGGGTGTAAGCCGAGGAGCAGAATTCAGCACAAGCTGGCCACAAACTGGCAGAAAGCCAACAGCGGAAACGTTGAATTCACTATCTTCAAGGTAGAAATTCACTTGTTTCATCAGTGTACTTACATTGACTGGCAATTATACCGGACTCTTCAAGGTAGAAATTCACTTGTTTCATTAGTGTCTCCGGTTGTTAGGGCATATCCAGTCGTTGCGCCCCCCCAGGGCCCAAAACGCCGCCGTTTTGGGGCCGCTGCGGCGACAAACGGCGCTATTCTGGAACCTGGGGGGGCAGTCTTCCCAGTCGCTCCCGAGCCCAAATTTCGGCCCCAAACGCAAAAACTAGGCGAATTTTTATTGATTTAGCGAAGTGCGTACATATTCGACGGAAATTTAAACTAAAACATCGACGAAAATTTTATTGATCTATGCGACGACTACCCTAGGCATCGTCGTCTTCATCGGCGTCCTCCTCGCGGGCCCCCTTTGCCACCAGCTGGTTGGAGGGACCAGCTTCGCCCTCCCTCGCCGCGGCGAGCCAGCGTTGCTCCGCCCGTTCCGCTCGGCCTTGCACCCGAAGCCAGTGCAGTTGCGCCTTCTCGGAGGGCGGACGGTTGCGCCGCTCGCTCTGCAGCGCCACCTGCCGCCGGTCAGCCTCGTACAGCACGATGATGGCCTGCTGCTCGGCCGATGCAGCGTTCTCGGCCAGCTGCCGGCGCACCTCTCGCGTCGCCTCTTCCCTCTGGTGCGTCTCCAGAGAGGCCCGAATGGCGGCAGCCTCCGCCGCCTGCTCGACGACGACGCGGACCTGGCGGTATGCGCCCTCGTTCTGCGCGGTCTCGAAGGAGTACATCCCGGCGTGCTGCTCCGGCCATATGGGCTGCCTCCTCCGCTCCCTCCTCCAGCGACGGGCAGCCCGCCGGGCAGCCTGCGTCGCTTCCTGCTCGGGTGGCACCTCATTCTGGAGAGGCGGCTGCTCGGGCGCCGCCGCTCCGTGCGCTACTTGCTGCTCCGGCGCCACTTGCTGCGCTGGCTGCAGCTCGTCGTCGTCGCTCTCGGGCCACGCGTCCCAGAGACGGTCCATCGTTACGGCGAGGAGGAGGAGGCGAGAATGGGGAAGAACGGCGAGGAGGAGGAGGCAAGAATGGAGAAGAACGGCGAGGAGGAGGAGGCGAGAATGGGCGGACGGAGAGGGGCGGGCACCCTTTTTATAGCCTGGCGGGCCAGTCGCCGCGCCGCGCGTGTCACCGCTGCCGCCCCGCCATTAATCCGGCAGCCTTTGACTGGGGCGCATGCACTGGCCGGCCGCCACGCCATTACTCCGGCAGCCTTTGACGGCGCGGGCGCCGAGAAGGTCACGGGCGGGGATTCTGTTCCCGCGTTTTCCAGGCGCGTCACTGACAGAGCTGGCACGCGCGCGCGGCCGCGCAGTTTCGCCCCCCAGGGTTCGGCCTGGGTGCCGCGGCGCGAAATAGCGCCAAAACGGCGCTATTTGGGCTTCTGGGGGGGCGAGTGGTGAAGAAACGGCGCTATTCGTCGCTTCCGGCGCGAAAAAGGCCGCCTGGGGGGGGCTCTGGGGGGGACGACTGGAAATGCCCTTAACATGATCTGTTCAGCAGATTTTTTATATTAAATGACTGGAAGAAAGAAAGTTAAAGAGAGCGTTATGTCCCAAATTTCTCCACTACCAGTAAATAACATAGTCAAGCTCTTTAGGAAAAAATATTTGGAGGGATGATATGTCAAGTACCTGAATTTGAAAAAGAATGTTCTTATGTAAGGGACAACACTTGCCAGAAAATCAGAAATCTTAGAAAAATGAGATGACCTGATTAAATTCAGCTTTGAATGCATCTCTGGAGTACATTTCATTTAGCGGCAGCTTAGCCAGAAATTTTAAAAGGCTATAGCGAAGCTATGACCCATTTAGCGTTTCTCTTAAATCATGAAACTTTTGAAAAATTAAGCATACAATCAACCATCATGTATTATATATCACATATATTTGATATAAATATTTAGTAACTATAAGTTGCATCAATGCATCATGTATACATTAAAATATGAAGAAATTACATGAATGGCTTTATGGAACTCAATTAGATCCATCCTACTATAGCGGTTTAGCGGTCGAAATGGTTTCAAATTTAGCGCTATAGCAGGATTTAGCGGGCTATTAGCGTTATTTTCAATGTAGCTTTAGCGGGAGGGCTCCAAAAAAGCTATAGCGATGTGATAGTGGAGCTATAGCGGGCTATTTAAAACTATGCTCTGGACACGTTACTCCAGTTTCAATAGTATGGTGCAACAATGAAATTGCACTATTTCAAGTTGTAGATATTGACATACAGGAAGTTAAAACAACAAAGTGTAATCAAGAACAGAATCAGAAAAAAAAAAATCTAGAACCTAAACTGCTCCATCACTTACCACTGTGTTTTTCTTTTCAACTTCCTTCAGAACATAATCAGGATAGCCAGGAAGAGTAAAACCTAAGCATAAATCTTAAAGACAAGCACCACCAAAACATCAATCTTCTATTTTTTTTCTGTTGTTACTAGAGCAGGACTCCAGAAATATCTTGCGTTCAACAAGAAATTTGCAAATATTTAAGTATCTTTCCGAACTGGGCATCAAAAGGTAACATGTCATACAGATCATGCCCCTAGTAGAGCAAATTATTTTTGCTTTCAATAAATAAAAGGGTATAGAAAACAAGTACTGAGGTTGGAGAAGAGGAAATTAGAATGTATCTTGTGCAAGCAGGTTTTCATGCCTACTTGTCCAAGTAAAAGATTATAAAATGTGGGTGCCAAGGCAAATCGAGAAACCTTGCACCTTGCAAAGCTTTTGCCATGACTCCCCAACTAAGCAGAAATAATGAATGACTTTGAAGAATTTACTACCCTCAGAAGAAGCACTACTAGGTGGCCAAGGCAGAGGAAACCAGACAAGAAGTGCTTGTATCAAGTTTCTAGCATCATCAGGTAAAACTGAATAAAGCTTTTCAGCTTCTAAAGTATCAGAACCATGTACAGAATCGGTCCTGCACTAATTAAATTCAGAAGATGAACTAAGACATATCAGCAAGACAGTTGTTCATGCAACAAACCCTTTTTTTCTTTTTTCCTACCTTGTTATACTCAAAAGGCATAACAAGCATTTCTGTACAAATGTGCAATAAAAATATCCAAATATATATCCTACTTGTAAAGAAAATATTTACCAACATCGCTAATACCCACATATGAAGAAAATATAAGAGAAACCAGTAGGTTATGTAAGTCAAATCAATCACGCAACTCGAAAGCAGTTCATTTTGTGCGTGAAGGATGAACAAGGTTAATTAGCTACCATTCATTTGGAACAGAGCTACCTCTTACATATACTTATTAGGTAGGGGATGCATAAAGAAATGAGTGCTGATCATTTTAAATAAAAGATCTTATCTAGTAGGATAGAAAATCTGTGAAACTAATCTGAATGTTATGATAACCAAAACCAAATGCAAAGATTCTATCGCCTTACATTCTCTAATCAAACATATAACGAAATATAACTTAACTTTTAATGGAGCTATTGAAGAAATAAAAGCTCAATGAGATGATCTCGAAGTCATGAGGCACATATGTTGTGAGACTGTAAGTTCCCATAATTTATAGCCCAGAATTCAGTTTACATATACTCTTCATGGCCACTAGATGCTAAAAAAGAATTGCACTAATATCAGCCACTTGGCATGTAGCACTAAATAAATTCACAATGACAAGATTAATAAATACATATCAGCATGCCAGCTGCAGAAACCATTATGATCTCATATCTTGGAGTTGGTCTAATATATTTATACAATGATGAGTATACCTTAATGAACAGGAACCATTTCACAAAACCAGTTATACTAAATAATGACATAATTTAATATAAGATTATTGCCGCCTCCAAGCTGGTCCTCTTTCTTTTTTATGACAGCGGTCTCCCACGCTTGAGCAAATTCAACCATGCATTTTCAATGTGCCGCATTACAGAGTCTCACCCTTTCTGCAAACACAGATTTGACAGTGTGATTCATAGGAGATCACATGATACAATATATAAAATTGTCAATTAGGTAGGCCTAAGCATAATGAGTTGTTGAGTGTGCATAGTACTCGAAGTATGTCTGAGCACAAATATTATCATGAACTGAAAACAACAAATGTAACTTTCGATCTAGTTGAACATTCAATATTTTGTTTTTTGCGCTGAAAAATGTAAAGAGTAGCTACTAAATCACAAAACAAATCCATATATAGATATATACCTTGCGGGTTGCAGAAACTCATGTATGGAAACAAAGCATGGCATTGTTTTCTCTTCCATATCTTCTTGGAGCTGAGTGACTTGAGATTAATCTTGTAAATGCCAATGTCCACGGTCATGAAAATGATATCACTGTGCTCCACAGATCCAATCAGTCTAAGTTTTTCCTCGGGGTTTCGCATAGGGCGAAGTATCTTGAGATCAATGACCCTACGGCAAGTCCATGCCATGAGTCCGTTGGAACGGATGTGCCATGACCATAATTTGAGGGTTAGCCCGTGCACATGTGCAAACCCCAAACAGCCCTCCTCCATCGCGGTGATGACAACGTCACCGGCGAGGCCAGCGTTGACCGACGGCGCATCAATCAGCGATAGACAAGTTGAGCCCAATTCATACTTGAGAATAGCTATGTTGTCCTCTCCGTCGATATCGTCATCACATAAATATGTAAGCATGAAGTAAAATGCATCTTGGATGAAGACAGGGGGCTTGTTGACAAGGAACGCATCCTCTATCTCAAGATCTAGAGCAGGCACGACTCGCTCCACTTACCGACTTCGGGCAGGGACACATTGGCGTATGCAACAGAACCACCGTCGCCGCTATAGAGGCCAACGTATACCACCTGGAAGGGGCCGCCATGGCACTCACGGTGGTCGCAGCCGGTGACGTTGCAGAACACCGCGGCCCCAGCGCTGTCATAGTCCTCGGGGGCGTACATCAGCCGCCGCCGTCCTGTCATAGGGTCCCAGACGACGAGCGGCATGGGTATCACACCGGAGTTACAAAAGAGCACGCGGCCATGGCGGCAGTCCCAGGCCATGTAGTCCCTGTGCCAGCCCGTCCAGTCTTCGACGGCGGGAATGCGCAAGCCGAATTTAGCGGTGGCAACGAAGTGCGGGAGGTTGTTGTTTTCGGCCACCTTCTTGGGGCATAAATAAATGAAACCTAGCATTGGGGGAGCTCCATGGAGGTCCTGGTAGAGGCCGCGGAAGCGAGTGCTGGTGAGGACGCCGAGCCAGAGGTTGCTGGCGAGGGAGGCGCGCACTAGGGACGCGGGCTCGTCGGGCGGGAGGCGGAGGAAGATCTCCTCGAGAAGCTCGTCCGGAAGGAACGGTGGCGGCGGCGGCATGGCCGGTGTAGGCTAGGGTTTCTTCGAGCTGTCTTGGTGGAGGAACGGTAGGGGAGGATGAGCACTCTATGGCCCGGATCTGGAGGCGGAGGCAGCGGCGGCGGCGGCGGCGGCCTCGGAGGAGATGGCTGGGGAAGGAACGGTGAGAGAGGCAGTGTGAATCGGACACGAGCCGGACATGGCCAACAGGTCCAGACGGCCCAATCCAGTTCTTTCAGTCGCCTGTCTAATTTATATCTAAATTTTATTTCTGACCTTCCAAAAACTCTTTAATTGAATCTTAAAGATTAGGAAACCAGAATCCATCATAGATACTTTTCTGAGCTCCCCAAAATTCTCAAATGGAAAAAGTTGAATTTACCACAATCTCTAAAATTTACAAGGTAGGAGACACAAATACTTTTCCTTTCGTATCGGTGAATAAGTATAGAAAACACAGAATATTTGTTTCCGTTATTTTTTTCTTCGATTCTTTAAGGATACGTCTTAGGAAAGACGCATCGGTTTCAAAAAAGGAGGGCCAAAGGTCAAATACGACGCGTCTGCCACAGGCGCAGAACGCAACCACTCACTCACACTCTACAAAGCGACTACTCGCCAAACCTCCACTCATCCACCTGTCTAAGTCTACACCTGAACAAACCGGTTGAGATCCACAAGGCCGCTTCCGCCTCAATCATATTGAGCACCTTCTCAACAGAGGGTTGATGCCCATCGAACACCACCCCATTACGGTGGCGCCACAAACACCAACATGTAAGGGTGACCGCCGTCCATAGATCCCTCTGGTCCACCCCTCCCACGACTCGGGCCGGAAGCCACTGCGCCGCAAAGTCATGCTGACTCGGAACCCACTCATCAAACCCCCATCTTCGATTCCATCCACGTATTTATTCGATCCACGGTTAACTCGCCAATCTAATCGCCCGCCATGTCACCTCCTCGCCCCGCCAATCATGGTCAACATCCGGAAAAGGTACACGATGGAGACACCATATTCTACGCACTCCAGACATCGCCGCGGGAGCTGACCTCTTGCCTGCGGGTCCATGGCGGAAATGTGTTCAAGACGAACGAGAACAAGATCCTCGTGTACCTGCCGTTGGCCGTGGTGGCCGCCGTGGCTGCCGGCTGGTACTTGCGTGACCTACCAAAAAAAACATTCTATATGTTCACCCATAATTTTTAACATTCTATATGTTCACCAAGTCGCTTGTGGACTTTTTACGTAACCTACCGAAAATAAAACAAAATTTGGTGCTAAAATAAATCTTTCGTCTGAGATTTTTTATCATTTTTTCACAAACCATAAAAAGTTATATTCTTGATGAAACGAATTTGCAAAGAACTAGAACATCCGATGAAGTTGTATCTGCAACTTCGAAATTTGGTTCTAAATACCGGGTGCATATTGCATACGTTGCCAAAATAGATTTCTGTCAAACATGCATAGATGGAGTAACACCACATAATGGATACAGGGAAAACAACACGTCTAAATAAAAATAAACATGTACAAAGGGAGTAACACATCAAAACGGAAATAATGCATCAAATCGAAAATAAATAATTCCTCGATAGCACCTCTTTTGATGCAACTGATGTATTCCAGAAAAACCGTTCTCCTCCATCCAGACCAATGCCCCGCACGGTCAAAATGAAGCTGCAAAGGGACCAGGCACCGACAAGTCATCCACGACCGCTCAAACACCCCTCGAGGCCAAATATGTTGAAACTGATTGGTGATTCAAAACGAATATCTACAGCCGGAGAACATGTCTTAGGTGTGTTTGGTTTGAGGGATGAGATTTAGGGGATGAGGGTATCCCCAACCACCTGGTTAGGGATAGCCCTTTTTCTGTTTGGTTGGAATGGTGAGTAGTGGTTAGGGATAACCAAATTTT
Source organism: Alopecurus myosuroides (assembly GCA_028641055.1). NCBI lineage: Eukaryota > Viridiplantae > Streptophyta > Magnoliopsida > Poales > Poaceae > Alopecurus > Alopecurus myosuroides. The sequence goes on from JAPCYS010003698.1 coordinate 44,018, forward strand.
TGTTTGGTTGTAGGGATGATAGTGGCTAAGTGGCTGTAATGACTCTCTTTGGTTGCGGTGGTGAGATTACCCTCTATGCATTGCATTTCAGCAACAAAATTTATTTCACAATTTTCAAAAGGAAATTTTACAAATACATAAACTCAAAATCCATATATGACCAACCTGCATATATATCATGTTGTTATGTACATGCATACACCATAACTAATGCCACACTACCGCTAGTCTTAAAAAACATTTCAGAACTAATCTCTATATGCAAACATGACAGAGCTAAAGCTTTAAAAAATATACGGTGCATGTACATGTTCAAAATGAATCAAGGAACATCCGCGGCTGCCACCGCTTTGTAAACTCACCGATCACGCTCGCATTCAGAAGAAAAAACATAAGGAAGTTGTTATCGAGCATCGTGCCACGGTAATCGGCCAACTTAATTTCTCTGAGACGAAGATGAAGAAACTCGATTGGGCCGTTCCTGCTCAAATGTCGCGAAATATTTTGTCTTGCTATTTTTTTCACTACAAGAGAAAATAATAATTCATTACGCACAATTGGTTCCAAAAATTACAGAGTGCATCTTGGTAGACGACACCTAGTCAAAGCTAGACAAGTCTGATCACGTGTGTGACATCAAAGACTCGTAGACGTAACGCCAATTTGTAAATTTTATCACTAAAAATACCTTAACGTGCAAAACAAAGCCACCACTAGTAGAAAAGGGGGCTCTAGTTCTGGGTTGAGTCCCCATTTTGGACTGGACTAATGGGGGCAGCGACAACCGTTCGCCTGTCCATGAACACTTTGTTCCGGGTCTTAATACGGACCAGGACTAAACGGGTGGTTGCAACCGTTCGCCTGACGCAGACCTTTTAATCCCGGGTCATAATACAGCCCGGGACTAAAGACCCAAACCGTTTGCCTCGCGCGCGCTTACGAAGTTGTTCCGATCGATTTTGGATAAAACACAGAGAGTTGCTACAGTGCACAGACGGATGCTCTCTTCTTTCTCTTGCTCTATACTCCTCTTCCCCGTCCCCCACCATCACTACAAGAAATATGTTGATACATGACCCTCAATTTTTGTCACTAGAAGGTCACGTAGTTTCATTCATGACCCCTTTTTGACCAAAAATGGAAAGTCACATACCGAGCGTCTTATTTGATCGTCAATGACTAATTGAATAGATTTGTCATAACCTCTATGACCCAATGAGAGGGGTCATAACCCTATGACCAATTGATTTAGTCATGTGATATTTTGCCATAGCCACGTCAAATCCTACGTGGCCAATCCTATGTGGCAAAATTATGACCAACTGACTAGGTCATGGAAAAGATTCAGCCCAGTCCATGCTGCTCCTCTAAACGGGCCAAGCCCAATATTTTAGCCCATTTCATGATTCTTCTCTTTGCAATTTTTTTCAGCTTAACAGGCCATCTAATATTATTCCAGGCCCTTGGCGTTTTTAAGGTAGGCTTATTTCCTGGGCCTTGGCCTTTCTACAGTAGAATTAATTTTCTAGTTCTAGCCTTTTCTGGGTACATTTTTCGAAATACTATTTACGTTACTGCCAAATAGAGTCCACTGTTAGTTGGGCTGAGGCCTTTTATCACAGCCCAATAATTTCATGAAAATGCTCGCATCATGGTCTTTATACTCTTAAGCCGACTTGCATCAAGCTAGATCAAATTCAAATCTCTATAAAAAAACTGAATTCAAACTTCACTTGAATTACAATAAATTTGAATTACATCACATATTTCAGGAATACAGATCGTTCACGCCATATTACAGGTTCAAAGAACAGACCCAAGTCACAATCAGCGGTTGTCAAGTCCCAGAAATCTCAACACATCACCATCAAGGTTCAGAAATCTCAACACGTATGGCTCGTCATAAGGAAATAGAGTCTTACGGGCGCAATATGGAACATCTGCTAGACCTCCCAGCCCATATCTGTTCGAGAATGAAGAGTAGACATCTCACTTTGTGTCGATGTCGTGATAGGAGTTTTAGTTGAAGAAGATCAAGTCCATGTCATCGTTGACACTTGTTGTTGAAGAATGCGCTCGCACCGCCGCATCCATCATTGCTTCAGCGGACATCAAAAATGTATCATGCAACCAAAATGGATACTGTGAGATAAAAGTTGAATGAACCAAGAACTTTAGAACATACACAATCCAGTGAAAGATAATACATCAAATATATCTTATTAATAAGATTACTATTGTGTTTCCGCACTACCAAAATTCAAGATAACACATGTGTAGAGATCCAACACAACAAACTGGTCCCTAAAATTATTAATCTATAGTTAGGCAAACTGAGTTATGCCTTTACTTTATAGAATAGAATTTATACAGAGAATTAAGCAGATATATGTTCAATGAAAGAAATCACAAGGGTTGGAATATGTATGACGACAAGCAAAAACTCTATCCCAGGTTTGGAAAAAAATTGTGTTCGGAAAAATAGGATTTGGAACACTAAGGATATTGCATCCAAATCACAATCAACACCATCGGTAGTATAGTAGCAGGACATCAATGGGGCACAAGTTATTCAACTATTAAGGTTTAGCAAAGCTAGCAGTAATCAAAGATAATAACATGACGAAGACATATCTAATCTACAGCAAGTAGCATCATTGTTGTTGCAGCACGGTATACCTAATGCTGCAAATGCTGCAAAATGGGCAGGGCCGATGCTGTCCAGGAGACAAGTTACCACACTAGTTCCTTGAGGTCTGCATGAGCAAGAGCAAGATGGGGGTTAGTATGCATCAACGTGGGGGTTAGTAGGCCATGGGCTGCGGCGACGGGAACGCCTAGGCGGTGGTCTAGGTGGTGTTGGTGCTGTTGGCGTGGTGGTGGTGGTGGCCCCTGGTAGTGGCGGTCTTGTTCTCGTAGACGCGGATGGGTATGTTGTCAACGAGGAAGACGACCTGGCTGGGGTTCCAGAGCACGGCGTAGGTGTGGAAGTCGGCGGTGGGGTCGAACCAGAGGTCGATGCGCTGCTCCCGGTTGCCCACGCCGTCGATGTACAGGTTGGTCTGCACCAGGTACGGCTCGCCGGTGACCTTGCCCAGGAACTCGAAGTCGAACTCGTTGTGCCTGTCCCCGGCCGACGACAACTGCAGGCAACAGATACGTTAAATGAGGGATACTAGTTGGAAGCCAAGGTTGAACGAAGATGCAAATACTGTAGTACAGTAGTTGGTAAATTAGTTGGGGTAACTCTTTCGTTCAGGGTTAATTCGTTCTAAAAAGCGGCAGCTTTAATAAGGTTTGTATTGTTGCTGAATTTGTTCACGTGCTGCGTTCTTTGTAAAATGGGTCCTTGGCAGGTTCCCTGGACCTGACAATGAACCATGCCCCCATCGTAATCCTAGATGGTAATCAACATTGCAAGATGCATGTGGAGAAGATATGGTTTCCTGACGCAGAACGAATGAATTCACCCGAGCCTATCGAACGAGAAAATGAAAATGGCAATGTGTAGTTCAGGGGGGGAGGAAAGCAGAGCCTGCACTCACTCGCATAGAAAGCGGTGACGACTCCGGCAGAGTCCCCAGGCACGAGCTTCAGATCAGCGGTGGCCTTGCCATAGAGAAACTTGTTCTTCGACGCGAATCTGCCGCCTGCGGAAGACAAATGCAGAAACGAAGTTAAAATACTGAATGAGTGCAAGAACTCAGCATTTCCTGAACAAATGCAGTTGCTCTGTTGACTGAAACAAGGAGCAACGGGTCTGTGAAGGCTTCTTACCCGAGGAGCTGTCGAGGCGGAGCTTGAGGAGACAAAGGGAAAGGAGCAGTTACCGGATCCGAAGTTCCTTGTGGTCTCCGAGGAAGGCGATGGCGATGAGGAGCCCCGTGAGGCCGGAGCCGTTGTCGGTGACGACGAGGAAGCCGATGAATACCGTGATGAACATGACGTGGTTGGCGAAGAGGAGGATGAAGGCGGCGATGAAGGTGGCCGCGAGGCGCCTCCAGACGCCCGACACGACGGAGAGCACCAAGCGGAGAAAGGGGCTGCGAGATCTCACTCACACTTGGGCCTCCTGGTGTTCCTCTTGGCCGCGTCCCCATCCGCCCCAGGCCCTGCGTTGCTGGCCATACCCCGCCCAGTCGGCTTCTGCTGGGAGGCAGCGGGGTGAGCTTGCGCGCGATCACGGGGCTCCCGGCTCTCCCTCGCTTTGCTTGCTTGGGTTTGAAGGAAGAAAAAGGGTGAATTGATTTCGACCCCTAGCTGGCTGGCTGGGGAAAGGAGAAGCCCCGCTACCCGAGGCACTGAAGAAGCACCAAACAAGAATTGGCGCACCGGCCATCGCTGCGGAGCAGGAACGTGCCACGGATCTGGCGCACCGGCTGCGGATCGATGAGATGCTAGGCGGCGGCGCCTCTCTCTCCGGTGAGGCTTAGGCTAGCGGAGGAGGAGAGGGAGGGATGCGCTAGAAGACGGCGGATCTGGTGCACTGGCCGCGGATCGATGGGATGCTACGAGGCTCGGCGAGATTCGATCGAGGGAGGAGGGGCGCAGGAGGCTCGACAAGATGGGATCAAGATGTGGATCGGGACTGGGGGAGAGGGGATCTGGGGATCGGGGCTGGGGAGGAGAGGGGATCTGGGGCGCGCCTGCGAGAGCGGGGATCTGGGAGAGTTCATCAAGATTTGATCGGCGGGCTGTGGTCGATGGGCGGAGAGAGCAGAGAGGGGCGATGGGGTTTGGTGGGCGGCGGGCTGTGGTAGCGGCGGCGAAGGGTAGGAAGAGAGGGGAAAGTTAGGGTTGCCCGCTTCGGTTTCGTCTCCGCGCGCGTTTCAGAGTTTTTCCCTCCACGAATCCACGAAAAAATTCCACCACGCGCACTTCACGCAATAGCCGCTGCAGCTGGGACCTGTGTGTTCTGAACCCCACCAAACAGTCCCAATTAATGTCAACTAGAAAATAAGAGAAGTTTCAATATGTGAAAAATAACTCATTTTATCTATATTATATAACAACATCAGTACCTACAATTAATAATTGACATCTATTTTTGGTGGGAAATTAATAGTGCCACAAAATATGACACAAAATTGTACAAAGTAAAATTAGCAATCTCGTACGAAGATTCATGGCTTTCGGGTGAAATGACGGATGTTTTGGCCACATCCATGGCATAGTTTGTTTAAATGTGACCATATTCCACACAAAGATGCATATTTGTACAACTAACAATGTTTACGAAGAAAATTTTATTTTTCGTTGAATACAAATACCATTTTCCCTTTTCGGAGTATCAAAACTGGCCTTTTTTGTGAATCACATACACAAAATATGTTGCAAAAATGTATAAATTAAAATTCTAAATATATTATGTCATATTTGATCTACAAATAAAAAAGTTACTACCTCTAAATAGCTAAAAATACACCTCTTTTGAAAAAGACAAATTTCTGCCGATTCCGCTAAAACCGGGCCAAATTTGAACTACAGGTGCCTCATAGTTTGCTCATGATTTTTTGTAAAAATCATTTTTAGGTAGCCAAGTACCTATTTCAACATAGATACACCAAGAGTTCATCAAGATTCAACACCTAAGTACTAACAGTCATGTCCCCCGTTTTGACCGTTTTCCGAAACCAGCTTTGAAAATTACAGAAAATTCAAAAAAACTCGAAACGATGCAAGACCTTCACGTGGTGTTGTTATATCTGTCCTAGTATCCACCAAAAATAATAAACTTGGAATAAGACAATTTGGTGGAAAATGTGTTCACAGAAATGAGCTATCTCGTACGAAGATTCATGGCTTTCGAGCGAAATGACGGATGTTTTGGCCATATCCATGGCATAGTTTGTTTATGTGACCATGTTCCACACAAAGATGCATATTGGTACAACTAACAATGTTTACGAAGAAAGTTTTATTTTTCGTTGAATAAAAACACCATTTTCTATTTCCGGAGTGTCAAAACTGGGTTTTTTTGTGAAGCACATACACAAAATATGTTGCAAAAACGTACAAAGTAAAATTCTAAATATATTATGTCATATTATATCTACAAATAACAAATTTAATACCTCTCAATAGCTCAAAATACACCTCTTTCGAAAAAGACAAATTTCAGCCGATTCCGCTGAAACCGGGCCAAATTTGAACTACAGGTGCCTCGTAGTTTTCTCTTTATTTTTTAAAAAATAATTTTTAGGTACCCAAGTACCAATTTAACATAGATATACCAATGGTGCATCAAGATTCAACCCCTATGTACTAACGGTCATGTCCCCCGTTTTGACCGTATTTTGAAACCGGCTTAGAAAATTCCAGAAAATTCAAAAAAACTCGAAACATTGCAAGACCTTCGCGTGGTGTTGTTATATATGTCCTAGTATCCACCAAAAATAATAAACTTGGAATACGACAATTTGGTTGAAAATGTGTTCACATAAATAAGCTATCTCGTACGAAGATTCATGGCTTTCGGGCGAAATGACGGATGTTTTGGCCACATCCATGGCATAGTTTGTTTAAATGTGACCATATTCCACACAAAGGTGCATATTGGAACAACGAACAATGTTGACGAAGAAAGTTTTATTTTTCGTTGAATAAAAACACCATTTTCCATTCCCGTAGTGTCAAAACTGGGTTTTTTTGTGAAGCACATACACAAAATATGTTGCAAAAATGTACAAAGTAAAATTCTACATATATTATGTCATATTATATCTACAAATAACAAATTTAATACCTCTCAATAGCTCAAAATACACCTCTTTCGAAAAAGACAAATTTCAGCCGATTCCGCTGAAACCGGGCCAAATTTGAACTACAGGTGCCTCGTAGTTTTCTCTCTATTTTTTTAAAAAAATCATTTTTAGGTACCCAAGTACCTATTTCAACATATATATACCAATAGTTCATCAAGATTCAACCCCTAGGTACTAACGGTCATGTCCCCCGTTTTGACCGTATTTTGAAACCGCCTTAGAAAATTCCAGAAAATTCAAAAAACCTCGAAATGATGCAAGACCTTCGCGTGGTGTTGTTATATATGTCCTAGTATCCACCCAAAATAATAAACTTGGAATACGACAATTTGGTTGAAAATGTGTTCACATAAATAAGCTATCTCGTACGAAGATTCATGGCTTTCGGGCGAAATGACGGATGTTTTGGCCACATCCATGGCATAATTTGTTTAAATGTGACCAGATTCCACACAAAGGTGCATATTGGAACAACGAACAATGTTGACGAAGAAAGTTTTATTTTTCGTTGAATAAAAACACCATTTTCCATTCCCGGAGTGTCAAAACTGGGTTTTTTTTGTGAAGCACATACACAAATTATGTTGCAAAAATGTACAAAGTAAAATTCTAAATATATTATGTCATATTATATCTACAAATAACAAATTTAATATCTCTCAATAGCTCAAAATACACCTCTTTCGAAAAAGACAAATTTGAGCCGATTCCGTTGAAACCGGGCCAAACTTGAACTACAGGTGCCTCGTACTTTCTGTTTATTTTTTGAAAAAAGCATTTTTAGGTACCCAAGTACCAATTTCAACATAGATATACCAATAGTGCATCAAGATTCAACCCCTAGGCTAACGGTCATGTCCCCCGTTTTGACCGTATTTCGAAACCGGCTTAGAAAATTCCAGAAAATTCAAAAAAACTCGAAACGATGCAAGACCTTCGCGTGGTGTTGTTATATATTTCCTAGTATCCACCAAAGATAATAAACTTGGAATACAACAATTTGGTTGAAAATGTGTTCACATAAATAAGCTATCTCGTACGAAGATTCATTGCTTTCGGGCGAAATGACGGATGTTTTGGCCATATCCATGGCATAGTTTGTTTAAATGTGACCATATTCCACACAAAGATGCATATTGTAACAACGAACAATGTTTACGAAGAAAGTTTTATTTTTCGTTGAATAAAAACACCATTTTCCATTCCCGTGTCAAAACTGGGTTTTTTGTGAAGCACATACACAAAATATGTTGCAAAAATGTACAAAGTAAAATTATAAATATATTATGTCATATTATATCTACAAATAACAAATTTAATACCTCTCAATATCTCAAAATACACCTCTTTCGAAAAAGACAAATTTCAGCCGATTCCGCTGAAACCGGGCCAAATTTGAACTACAGGTGCCTCGTCGTTTTCTTTATTTTTTGAAAAAAGCATTTTTAGGTACCCAAGTACCTATTTCAACATAGATATACCAATAGTTCATCAAGATTCAACCCTAGGTACTAACGGTTAGGTCCCCCGTTTTGACCGTATTTTGAAACCGGCTTAGAAAATTCCAGAAAATTCAAAAAACCTCGAAACGATGCAAGACCTTCGCGTGGTGTTGTTATATATGTCCTAGTATCTACCAAAAATAATAAACTTGGAATACGACAATTTGGTCGAAAATGTGTTCACATAAATAAGCTATCTCGTACGAAGATTCATGGCTTTCGGGCGAAATGACGGATGTTTTGGCCACATCCATGGCATAGTTTGTTTAAATGTTACCATATTACACACAAAGGTGCATATTGGAACAACGAACAATGTTGACGAAGAAAGTTTTATTTTTCGTTGAATAAAAACACCATTTTCCATTCCCGGAGTGTCAAAACTGGGTTTTTTTGTGAAGCACATACACAAATTATGTTGCAAAAATGTATAAATTAAAATTCTAAATATATTATGTCATATTTGATCTACAAATAAAAAAGTTACTACCTCTAAATAGCTAAAAATACACCTCTTTTGAAAAAGACAAATTTCTGCCGATTCCGCTAAAACCGGGCCAAATTTGAACTACAGGTGCCTCATAGTTTGCTCATGATTTTTTGTAAAAATCATTTTTAGGTAGCCAAGTACCTATTTCAACATAGATACACCAAGAGTTCATCAAGATTCAACACCTAAGTACTAACAGTCATGTCCCCCGTTTTGACCGTTTTCCGAAACCAGCTTTGAAAATTACAGAAAATTCAAAAAAACTCGAAACGATGCAAGACCTTCACGTGGTGTTGTTATATCTGTCCTAGTATCCACCAAAAATAATAAACTTGGAATAAGACAATTTGGTGGAAAATGTGTTCACAGAAATGAGCTATCTCGTACGAAGATTCATGGCTTTCGAGCGAAATGACGGATGTTTTGGCCATATCCATGGCATTTTGTTTAAATGTGACCATGTTCCACACAAAGATGCATATTGGTACAACTAACAATGTTTACGAAGAAAGTTTTATTTTTCGTTGAATAAAAACACCATTTTCTATTTCCGGAGTGTCAAAACTGGGTTTTTTTGTGAAGCACATACACAAAATATGTTGCAAAAACGTACAAAGTAAAATTCTAAATATATTATGTCATATTATATCTACAAATAACAAATTTAATACCTCTCAATAGCTCAAAATACACCTCTTTCGAAAAAGACAAATTTCAGCCGATTCCGCTGAAACCGGGCCAAATTTGAACTACAGGTGCCTCGTAGTTTTCTCTTTATTTTTTAAAAAATAATTTTTAGGTACCCAAGTACCAATTTAACATAGATATACCAATGGTGCATCAAGATTCAACCCCTATGTACTAACGGTCATGTCCCCCGTTTTGACCGTATTTTGAAACCGGCTTAGAAAATTCCAGAAAATTCAAAAAAACTCGAAACATTGCAAGACCTTCGCGTGGTGTTGTTATATATGTCCTAGTATCCACCAAAAATAATAAACTTGGAATACGACAATTTGGTTGAAAATGTGTTCACATAAATAAGCTATCTCGTACGAAGATTCATGGCTTTCGGGCGAAATGACGGATGTTTTGGCCACATCCATGGCATAGTTTGTTTAAATGTGACCATATTCCACACAAAGGTGCATATTGGAACAACGAACAATGTTGACGAAGAAAGTTTTATTTTTCGTTGAATAAAAACACCATTTTCCATTCCCGTAGTGTCAAAACTGGGTTTTTTTGTGAAGCACATACACAAAATATGTTGCAAAAATGTACAAAGTAAAATTCTACATATATTATGTCATATTATATCTACAAATAACAAATTTAATACCTCTCAATAGCTCAAAATACACCTCTTTCGAAAAAGACAAATTTCAGCCGATTCCGCTGAAACCGGGCCATATTTGAACTACAGCTGCCTCGTAGTTTTCTCTCTATTTTTTTAAAAAAATCATTTTTAGGTACCCAAGTACCTATTTCAACATATATATACCAATAGTTCATCAAGATTCAACCCCTAGGTACTAACGGTCTGTCCCCCGTTTTGACCGTATTTTGAAACCGCCTTAGAAAATTCCAGAAAATTCAAAAAACCTCGAAATGATGCAAGACCTTCGCGTGGTGTTGTTATATATGTCCTAGTATCCACCCAAAATAATAAACTTGGAATACGACAATTTGGTTGAAAATGTGTTCACATAAATAAGCTATCTCGTACGAAGATTCATGGCTTTCGGGCGAAATGACGGATGTTTTGGCCACATCCATGGCATAATTTGTTTAAATGTGACCAGATTCCACACAAAGGTGCATATTGGAACAACGAACAATGTTGACGAAGAAAGTTTTATTTTTCGTTGAATAAAAACACCATTTTCCATTCCCGGAGTGTCAAAACTGGGTTTTTTTTGTGAAGCACATACACAAATTATGTTGCAAAAATGTACAAAGTAAAATTCTAAAATATTATGTCATATTATATCTACAAATAACAAATTTAATCTCTCAATAGCTCAAAATACACCTCTTTCGAAAAAGACAAATTTGAGCCGATTCCGTTGAAACCGGGCCAAACTTGAACTACAGGTGCCTCGTACTTTTCTGTTTATTTTTTGAAAAAAGCATTTTTAGGTACCCAAGTACCAATTTCAACATAGATATACCAATAGTGCATCAAGATTCAACCCCTAGGCTAACGGTCATGTCCCCCGTTTTGACCGTATTTTGAAACCGGCTTAGAAAATTCCAGAAAATTCAAAAAAACTCGAAACGATGCAAGACCTTCGCGTGGTGTTGTTATATATTTCCTAGTATCCACCAAAGATAATAAACTTGGAATACAACAATTTGGTTGAAAATGTGTTCACATAAATAAGCTATCTCGTACGAAGATTCATTGCTTTCGGGCGAAATGACGGATGTTTTGGCCATATCCATGGCATAGTTTGTTTAAATGTGACCATATTCCACACAAAGATGCATATTGTAACAACGAACAATGTTTACGAAGAAAGTTTTATTTTTCGTTGAATAAAAACACCATTTTCCATTCCCGGAGTGTCAAAACTGGGTTTTTTTGTGAAGCACATACACAAAATATGTTGCAAAAATGTACAAAGTAAAATTATAAATATATTATGTCATATTATATCTACAAATAACAAATTTAATACCTCTCAATATCTCAAAATACACCTCTTTCGAAAAAGACAAATTTCAGCCGATTCCGCTGAAACCGGGCCAAATTTGAACTACAGGTGCCTCGTCGTTTTCTCTTTATTTTTTGAAAAAAGCATTTTTAGGTACCCAAGTACCTATTTCAACATAGATATACCAATAGTTCATCAAGATTCAACCCCTAGGTACTAACGGTTAGGTCCCCCGTTTTGACCGTATTTTGAAACCGGCTTAGAAAATTCCAGAAAATTCAAAAAACCTCGAAACGATGCAAGACCTTCGCGTGGTGTTGTTATATATGTCCTAGTATCTACCAAAAATAATAAACTTGGAATACGACAATTTGGTCGAAAATGTGTTCACATAAATAAGCTATCTCGTACGAAGATTCATGGCTTTCGGGCGAAATGACGGATGTTTTGGCCACATCCATGGCATAGTTTGTTTAAATGTTACCATATTACACACAAAGGTGCATATTGGAACAACGAACAATGTTGACGAAGAAAGTTTTATTTTTCGTTGAATAAAAACACCATTTTCCATTCCCGGAGTGTCAAAACTGGGTTTTTTTGTGAAGCACATACACAAATTATGTTGCAAAAATGTACAAAGTAAAATTCTAAATATATTATGTCATATTATATCTACAAATAACAAATTTAATATCTCTCAATAGCTCAAAATACACCTCTTTCGAAAAAGACAAATTTCAGCCGATTCCGCTGAAACCGGGCCAAATTTGAACTACAGGTGCCTCGTACTTTTCTCTTTATTTTTTCAAAAAAGCATTTTTAGGTACCCAAGTACCAATTTCAACATAGATATACCAATAGTGCATCAAGATTCAACCCCTAGGCTAACGGTCATGTCCCCCGTTTTGACCGTATTTTGAAACTGGCTTAGAAAATTCCAGAAAATTCAAAAAAAACTCGAAACGATGCAAGACCTTCGCGTGGTGTTGTTATATATGTCCTAGTATCCACCAAAAATAATAAAATTGGAATACGACAATTTGGTTGAAAATGTGTTCACATAAATAAGCTATCTCGTACAAAGATTCATGGCTTTCGGGCGAAATGACGGATGTTTTGGCCACATCCATGGCATAGTTTGTTTAAATGTGACCATAGTCCACACAAAGGTGCATATTGGAAAAACGAACAATGTTGACGAAGAAAGTTTTATTTTTCGTTGAATAAAAACACTATTTTCCATTCCCGGAGTGTCAAAACTGGTTTTTTTGTGAAGCACATACACAAAATATGTTGCAAAAATGTACAAAGTAAAATTATAAATATATTATGTCATATTATATCTACAAATAACAAATTTAATACCTCTCAATAGCTCAAAATACACCTCTTTCGAAAAAGACAAATTTCAGCCGATTCCGTTGAAACCGGGCCAAATTTGAACTACAGGTGCCTCGTAGTTTTCTCTATTTTTTGAAAAAAACCATTTTTAGGTACCCAAGTACCTATTTCAACATAGATATACCAATAGTTCATCAAGATTCAACCCATAGGTACTAACGGTCATGTCCCCCATTTTGACCGTATTTTGAAATCGACACACGAAATTGAAAACTTTTGTATGCACCGATGCAGTGCAAACCATTTATGTACTTTTATCGTGTTCATAGAAGTAGAGCCCTCAAATATGGTTAAATTTTTTTTAAGAGGAGAAGTTGCAATTCTAAGTATATTTGGAAAATAAATTAATTTTTTATGATGGCTTAGTTCATTCGTCTAAACATTCCGAATTTAAATTATTCAAATATATATTAGTTTAATGAAAATTAGTAGATTACATTTTTATGTACATTTTGACATATTATTTATAATTTTTCGAGTTACAAGGAATATTGTATGAATTTCCAAATTTTTATTCAATTTCTGCCATTTTCTGTAATTTTCTGTAATTTCTGCCATATTATTTAAACCGTTTTTCACATGGGCCAACCTTAGCCATACCCACTGACCGGGTGGGCCAGCAGGCACACATGACATCTATACAGCTATATGGGCCGTTGGCCCATTCGGCGTAACAAAACGAGACAGAGGCCTCACACATTCGTGGCCCAAGCCAATTGATGGAAAGTCCGCTTATAAACCTAAATCGCGGTTCCATACCAGCAAGCGCGAGGTGGCCTGGTGGTAATGCCATCGCTTGGGGCAGGCTAGGTCGTGGGTTCAAGACCCCATTGCCTCCTTATTATGCAGTTTTGTGCTTATATTTCTCATAGGCATAGGGGAACATGTGTATAAATTGCGTTGCGCTCAATATGTATCACGAATGGATCTTTGCCTTGGTGGTTACGGAGTGCGTTGCTCTCGTGGGAGAGCAGGGTTCGATCCCTGGGTGTCCCCCCCTATTTTATTTATTTCCACATTATTTCATCCGGATGGACAGTGCCTCCCTGACAGGTGTGGAGCCTACCTGGTCACTTGTGGGTCCCGCACGAGGTTGAAATTAACAAATGTGCATGACACATAGTCAAAATTGACACGTGAACATGACATGTAGGCAAAAATTGACACGTGAACATGACACGTAGGCAAAAATTGACACATGGATATGACACGTTGGCAAAAATCACAATCAACAAACGCATGACCAATTAATTTGGTCTTAGTTAAGAAAAAAAAGGGTCATACACCAGGTATCATGTGCTATGACCATCTTGTTAAAGAAAATCATGACTTTTTTGGCAAAAAAGTCATGTGTTTAGTCCCTCCCAAACATGTCATGACCAATAGATTAAAAATGGTCATGGATCTATGACTAATTCATCCACGGTCATTAAAAAAGGGTCATGTATCAACATATTTCTTGTAGTGCATTAATCAAATTGGAACTCGGTTGTTGGATGTGCCCGCACATGGCACGACTTTCTCGATGTTGTCTACATGAATGAAAACACCAGGTCCCGGTTCTTCTTACCGATTTGGAGTGATGGCTTGAAGAGGATGAACACAAGTTCTTTGACCTTGATCTCGAGTACACGGCCGATAAACAGGATGTTGACGCCATCCAACTTGCTCACAAGAAGTGTGTAATGGTCTTCCAATGGACAAGCTAATAGGATAGCAACATGTCCATTTCAATCCTATTTGAAAGACTTATTTTGATTCATACGGGATAGGAAAATTGCATAGGATAGGAACATGTTCTTTTGAATCCTATATGGGAAATATTTTCTTTTGATTCATATATATGTATAGATATGATAGGAAAATTGCATAGGATAGCAACGCATATGTCCATTTGAATCCTATGGAGAAGAGAGTTTCTTTTGATTCATATAGGATAGGAAAATTGCATAGGATAACATGAATCCTATGGGGAGAGAAATTCCTCGTCTTTGACTCATAGGAGAACATGTCCATTTGTATAGGATAGGAAAATTACTAATTTTGTTCCGTTTGTTCTATTTGTTGTTGCATTGAAAGAATATACTTGTTGTGAGGGTATTTAATTTGTTCCATTTATTCTATTTGTTGTTGCATTGAAAGAATATACTTGTTGCAGCATTATATATGCCAATTAGGGGTACATCTGGCATTGGCAAAAGGCCGGATTACCAGGGTGGCCCGCAGATAATGGAACAAACTCCATTGGGTGGCCCAGTAAGCTGACACACAGGAAGCCGGATTCTAGAAGAACCCGGCCTATGGCCCAATCGTGGTCCGACTTGGAGAGGAAGTCGGATGTCTTACTTCCAAGACAAGACACTTACCGTAGTGTTTCTTTCCTGTAAGCCCTAGTGCGGCTATCTATATAAAGTCAGACATTAGCAAAGAACTAGAGAGGATCTGAACTTAGCTAGAAGAAAACTCGCCAAGAAGTTGATCCTCGCCGAGTTAGCGAAACCATTCTCACAACTGTACTTTGTATACTTCTGCCTTCAACCCTGATGTAGTGAGATTGCAGGAGTAGGAACGCCGCCTTAGTTGCGACGTACCGAACCTGGGTAACTCGGTGTTATCGTTTACAGTACTTCCACGTTCTTCCCGCGGTTCTACCAGTAGGCTTATGGCATCCCCGTCTATAAGCCCTACTACGATGTCTCGACAGTAGATGTTGCAACGACACTCTGTTTGGAGCTCCCTCCGGCTTACTACAGCGCCATTCAAAATAACGACGTATCCTAATTTAGATTTTGAGTCATCTGGATCACTGTTGAAACTAGCATCGACATAACCTCTTACGACGAGTTCCTCACTTCCTCCATAGACGATAAACATATCCTTAGTTATCTTCATATACTTAAGGATATTCTTAACTGTTATCTGATACGTTGCAAATGTATCTATAATTTTTTATGCTCCATGCTTGTTTTCTACCCAATACCTTTTGTTTTCCACATGTTTTCTATCGTTTTCCATCATTTTCCGGATATTATCATAGACTAATCAATTAACAGGATGCCCCAGGCCAGTTACTGTTTTCTGCTATTTTTCTATTTCAGAAAATTCCTTAAGGAAATATTTTCGGGAAGGGGTAAAAATCCATAAAGATACCTGGAACAAAGACGGAGTCCAAAGGAGATCTAGAGGGGGGCTAGGGGGAACCAAGCGCCTACCAGGCGTGGGCTCCCCTAGGCTGCGCGCCTGGTGGGCCCTAGGGGCTCCCAGCACGGCCTCACATCCCACTTGCTTATAAGCTGCCCTTAACCCTAAAATCATCGGGGACGAATTTATTTTCCATGAATCATACAGAGAGGCACCATCACCTCGAAAGTACAATCTAGGGCTTTTAGAATCCTCTTCCGGCACCCTGCCGGAGAGGGGGGTCGTCACTGGAGGCCCCTACATCGCCATGATTGCCTCCGGACAGATGTGTGAGTAGTTCATCTCGGGACTACGGGTCCATAGCAGTAGTTAGATGGTTGTTCTCTCCCCTATGCATCCATGTTTAGTGTCTCGTGAGATGCCTCACATGATCGAGACCACCTCTATGTATTTGTGCATGATGTGTGTTTGCTAGGTTCCGATGAACCATGAGATTATTATTATTTTGTTCATGTCAATATGAGATGCTTCACTTATAGTTGTAGAGAGTTCTAATCTTGTCTTGAAATGCTCTTCGATGTTTATGATTATCTTAGCCACGTCGTTGTTTTCACCTCCAAGAGAGATTTTTATGCTAGATAGTGGGTTCGTGCCTCCTTGTTGCATGGGCTCGACTGACAGAAAGGTGCGGGGGAGGATTTTATGTTGCCACTAAGAAGAAAACAGCGGTGCTCTTGTATATGGATGAGAACCACTGCTTACATTACGTATTAATCGTAATGCATTTGTCTGTTGCACACATAGCAATCACTTCGTTGCTGCAACTTAATTCCAAGGGATTCGCTGGATAAGTTTCTTAAGGTGGATATTTAGATATGGATGCATGCTGGATAGCGGTCCATATGACTTGACGTAGTGCCTACAATGTTAGAACTCGTGAACTTTATCTCGTCGTAATAGTATTGTTATACGTTCATGATTTGTCAGTAGCCCAACTGTAATTTGTCCACCCAGCATGTTTGTATTCTTTGGAGAGACACCACTAGTGAGCTTTTTTTAATCAAATTCATCCACATATCTCCGAAGCACGCTCAGCATGGGGAAAAAATAATCTTGACTATGTTTTCTAGTCATTTACATGCATTTGTGTGGATTGCCAAAGGTGAAACTATCCATATGCCTTTTTTTCAACTGCTTCATGAACCATGTACATGAGTCATCCGTCTCCGATTGAAACATGGCAACAACTACAAGGAACTTCCAGTTGTATCCCTCTAGAGTATTGCATGCTGCCAATTGGCCACTCCACTTGTCAGTCAAAATAGATGAGTCTATGCTTACATATGGACAACACCATGCTTTGAAACCATCGATGCAAGGCTTTAAAGCCATAAATAACTTAGAGAAGAGTATTTTGACATCCATTCTTACCTCTATATCTATCTCCACAATATTGCCATGTGACCTATTCTCCACTGCTTTTAAGTTATGAAGCATCCTAAAGGTATTTGCCAAACCACCATATAATTCCTTCATTTTTTAACGTTTGCACACTGTGGTATATTTTATCAGAATTGGGTACAACTTTTCCAAGTATAATTTGAGTTTCTTGGCGGTAGTGTTTGGTGTCTTGCCTAAAATGGGGGTGATCTTTTCTGCAACCCATAGGTGTGATGTCATTATTGATATTGTCTATGAACTTGTAATAGAAGTATATGTTCATGTCGGATTGTATTTAACCTTATTGTGCATCCATCAAGTTGGCGTTTAGCAGATATGTATCACTTGCAAGGCTTAGCACTCCCATCAAAACCTCTGCACCTCGCAAAAAACTTCTTTCTATCAGTCCAAACAGTTTTGGAATCAAACTCATGTTTCACCGCATAAGACTTGAAAACATCCTGAAATCATCCATGCTTGACCACAACTTCCCTACTTCAATAACGTGAATTTCTTTTTCATACACATCTATCATCTCATCAGCATGTTCATCATCTACATCATCTGCATCATCTTCCATCAACTTTACATCCATATCATTCGAATCTTTGTTACCATTTGCAGGCAAACTAGATTCACTCATCTCTTGCTTATCTCTATCATCTATTGGAATGCCAAATAGTTTGGTCATCTCCCTGTCAAGCATTAATGTAATGACCAAATCAGTAGGCTCATCTATTTCTATTGAATTGCAATCAACATAAGTAGCACCATAACTATCTTGTGCATATGCAGTAGCAAACAGATGTGGTATTACTGTCACTTCAGAACGTGTGGTCATTAGGTACCTTTGTGAGGCCCAATCATCATCTACCATATGCGAAGTGTCGAGACATCGTAGTAGGGTTCATAGACGGGGGTGCCATGATACTACTGGTAGATTCGTGGGAGAACGTGATAGTACGAAAACGAGAACACCAAGTTTACCCAGCTTTGGTACGACACGACTAGGCGGCGTTCCTACTCCTGCAATCTCACTAAATCAGGGCTGAAGCCTGAAGTATGCAAAGTACAATGTGAGTATGATTTTTCTAACTCGGCGAGGATCAACTTCTCGGCGAGTTGGCTTCTAGCTAATTGTCTGTGTCTTTCATCTCTCCCGTCCGGCTTTATATAGATAGCCGGGTTAGGGCTTACAGAAAGGAAACCTAGAAGACTACGGAAAGTATCTAACTTGGAAAGTAAGGAATCCGCCTTCTCCTCCAAGCCGTACCACTTTGGGCCATGGTCCGTGTTCTTCTAGAATCCGGCTTCCTGCGTATCAGCTTACTGGGCCGCCCAACGGACTGTGATCCATTACCAACAGTCCATCCTGGTAATCCGGCTCTTTAGGCCAATGCCGGACATACCCCTAATCAGTATATATCCGACAGTAGCCCGCAAGAAGGATTAAGACTTCATTCTGGCACCTTTCGCCGGTTAGCCTTCTTTTCCGAGAAATGTTGGCGTTTCGTCTTGATTCTTCTTTTTCCAAAAACTAATAATCCATAACTCGGATTTTACCAAAGTCCGCCTTTTTCTTCCACGAGCATTCGTGGAGAAGGAACTTCGTGACGTCAGCGATGAAATCCTGCTGAAGTCACGGTCGTTTGGGTTCAGTCAAAACCCTGAAACGTACCCTCTCACAGATTCTCGCGGGAAAACGAGGAGATAGCAATTATCACGCCGTCCCCTCATTTCCCGGAACTTTCGGGCGTAACACGCGTCGCACATCTAACTGCTAAAATAGCCGTTGGAGGAAATCTCCGCGCATCTGGCTATTAATAGACGTCTCGGGGTCTTCGGACTCTCTTCCGCTTCATATTCTTCCTCGAGCACACTCAGAGCCCTAGCACCCAGAGCCACAGTTCTAGAGCACGAGTGTGAGCACAGAGAACCGAGCCCGCAAACCCTTCCACGGAGAGAACCATCGGAGGGACCAGTTCACGACTGCGCCGCCCAAGAATGGCCAACGAAGATTCCCCCGGGCCTCCGACTCGGCGAGCGCCGCCATGTACATCGACGAAATAATCAACGACCTCGACTGACGAAGGGATGAATCTTAGACCCTGCGGGTAAGGACACCCCGTCTCAGGCCCAAGGTTAAGGCCCAAGAAGGGAAGCCCTTGGAGTATTCTGGATGGCCCACTTGAAGCCCACCTGCAATGCCTTGCGGGCTAAGTTAGGAAACTTGTAACCGACATAGGGTTAGAGTTCGAGTCCTCTCCGGGTAGGGTTTGAGACCTGGCCACGTATATAAGGCCAGGAGAACCACCGGAAGAGGACCAAGCAATACCGCACCACCAAAGCCTTGAGCTCGAGATTGTAGTCTCGACTTGAGCAATCATCTTTGTAACCGATCTATTCGATAATACAGATCGATAGAGGCAGGAGTAAGGGTTTTACCTCTACGAGGGCCCCGAACCTGGGTAAATTGTGCCCCCTGTCTAGCCGACGATCGCCACCAGTGCTCATGGGTTATCCTATTCAAAACCCTATAGGTTCACCTGAGGGATTTGCCGAGCAACAGATTCGACAATTGGCGCCGTCTGTGGGAACGGCGGGCGCTGGATCTCCGACATCATCGGCTTCATCATCCAACTCACGTTGGAAACCTTCGACTTCGGCTCCAACCAATCCTATTCGGATCGGATCCGTTGTAGTCACCCCTCACTCGCCAGAATCACGCCCGGTATTCAGCGATCTGGAGAAGAGAGTCACCTTGACGTTCGGAAGCTTGAAGTTCTACACCAACAAGGACGGGATCCTCCACTTCCCTGAAGAATCAGGATCTGAGTCAGAAGCCGTCGACTCGCGCCCTCATCTGGAGAAAAGTGGCGAGTCCATCCGCTTCAACACCTGCGACTACCATACCCTCTCGACAGAGGAACCTTCCCAGATCCAGAAAGCTTTCCGAGCTACGCCTAGGACGCACGGGCCATGACTGGCTCAAGTCTGCATGGCAGGATCGGAACAACCACCAGAAACAGAACAAAGCGCTGCAGAGCGCGCTGAGATCGGCGTCTCGCGGGACGCTTGGGACCAAGCCAAAGAAGCCTTGCGAATAAGCAAGCCGCCTGTAGCAGGAGCGCCACACGAAGATATGGTCGCCTACCACTACCATCTAGTGAGAGCGGCCACAACTATCAAAGAAGCTCGGAAAGACCTGGCCCATCAAAAGAGATTGGCGGATGAATCGAGTCAACGCCGGTCCGAACTGTCCGTAACACCTTCGGTCGGAACTCGACCCACAAGGAAGGGATACACATCAAGAACAACATCTATGGACGTTGAGTCCCTGGGTGGAATCAGTAAGTCACTCGCACCTCCCCTCATGCGGGTTGACGAGGACGGAAACGTCTACCCGCAAACTCTTGCTGCCGCCGTCCTAGCCGCAGCGACCTACATGCAGATGAACCAGCCAGCGGAGAACGACCCTCGAGCAGAGCAGTATAAACAGGTTCGGAAGGGATTGGGCATGGAGGCCTCAAGGCTCGCCTCCTACGACCGCAGGAAAGCTGCCGAACAGCAAGAGAAGGAAAAAGAGAAAGAGGCATCGCGCAAGCACAGGAGCACTTCGCCTGGGAGAGACAAATCACCTCGCCGTGTTCGAGGAAAAGAAGCTCGACGACGCGGTGATAGTCGAAGCAGCAGCGAAGGCATCCCGAGAAATAAAAGCTCGCGGCGCCATAGCAGCCGCTCACGGAAGCACAACAAAGAGCCAAGGAAGGAAATTGATCGCAACCAGCCAGGATATAACGCGTGGTCAGACATCGTGCAAAATAAGGTGGACAAGGCAAGAGCTGCAAGGAACCGCGCGCGCTCCTCATCCAGTTCTTCGGATGACGAGACCTGCGGCGCGCTGTGTTTCGCTCGCAGCATCCGCGAGGCACCCCTACCAAGGAGATTCAAGCTCAGCACAGAAGTCACGAAATACGATGGTTCACTCGAACCTTCGTCGTGGCTAAACGACTACCTCACGGCAGTAAAATGCCAACGTGGGAATAAGAACACAACTATGCAGTACCTCAATCTACACTTGGTTGGCGCGGCACGTAGCTGGCTGGAAGCAAGGCCAAAATCCTGTTACGCATCGTGGGACGACATGCACTACGATTTCTGCAAAAACATTCAGGCCATGTACAAGAGACCAGCAACCATTGAAGAACTGCGGGCCTGCAAGCAGAAGAGCGGCGAGTCCACCCGCGAGTACATTCAGCGATGGACTACACTCAGGAACACCGCGGGAAATATCTCAGAAGAAGTAGCGGTTGAGGCCTTCGCGAAAGGCGCCCGACGAACTTCTTTCAGAGAAGAGCTGGGCCGAGCCGCACCCAAAACTATTGGGGAACTAATGATCATAGCCGACAAATGGGCTAATGGAGAAGACACAGTGCGCAACGAGAGCGCAACATCGCCGCGCCCGAAGAAGACCGCCATGGTCGAAAGAAAAGGAGAAAATACTACGATCACGACGATCGGGAAGAGATGGTAGCGGCAGAATTCACGCGAAACCGCGATAATGGGCGCCGTGGGAGTCGCGAGTGGAAACCAAAAGCTGAAGAAAAAAGTCCCGAGGAGGACCTAAACGCGTACTGCTCGCTACATCTATTTACAGATAAGCGCACGGGCAAAACTAAGGCAACGCACCTCCTCAAGGATTGCCGAAAGTTCATCGACATCCACGAGGCCTTCTCGAAAAAAATAGATCAACAGCTAATCAAAACTACCCGCCACTTCCAGGAGGAGAACATCAAGGGTTCCAGCCGCCACTACCCCTACCTCCACCAGGAAATCCAAACATGGCGCTAGCCGCACTAAACACGCCACCCGCACCAAACGCAGGAGCTAACGCGTACCCGAACCCGACTGGACAGTTAGGGATGATACAAAAAGTCTGCCCATCCCGCAGAACTCAGAGGACAAACACGCGGCAACTGTGCATGGCTGTGCAAACCCCGCCAACAAGGCCCGAGTACCTGAAGATGGCGGACCAATCGATCACCTTCTCGATGGAAGACCACCCGCCACGAGTCTATCGACCAGGACACGCTGCCTTGGTAATCCAAGCACAAATTGGTAATTACGAACTGGCTCGCGTATTCATGGACGGAGGCAGCGGCATCAACATTATCTACGCGGATACGCTCCGCCGGATGAACAGGAACCTGGACGGACTTGCGGAGTCAGAAACATCCTTCCACAGGATAGTTCCAGGAAAGGCGATACGTCCACTCGGAACAATCAACCTAGAGGTTGTGTTGGGCAATCGACGCAACTACAGAAGAGAATTCCTCGACTTTGAAGTAGTCGACTGGCCCTCACAGTACCACGCCATTCTTGGTCGAACAGCGTTCGCCAGATTCATGGCAGTACCACATTACGCGTATCTGAAGCTCAAGCTACCAGGAGAATATGGTGTAATCACCATCGACGGAGATTTCCAGAAGTCCAACAAATGCGACATCGACTTCAACGAGATCGCAAAATCTTTCGGGATGCAAGAAGAACTGCAGGAGCTGGCAAAGACCACGGACCAGTCTGTGATGCCCCTCACAAAGAAAAACGTGCCAGAATTGGAGTTCATCACCAACATCGACACCCAAAAACATCAGGTGCACCCGACAGATTCTGCGAAGACAGCGATGGTCTCAACTACCCTCTCGCCAGCATAGGAAAGCGCGCTCGTCGAACTCCTCCGTGAGTACTGGGAAATTTTCTCTTGGCAGCCCTCAGATATGCCAGGAATACCCAGGGAGTTCGCCGAGCACTCACTCGAAGTCTTCAAAGACGCAAAACCCATCAAGTAGACCACTCGACGGTTTTCAGAACCCAAGCAGAAAGCGCTTGGAGTAGAAGTAAACAGATTGCTAGCAGCAAAATTCATCAGGGAGATCAAGATATCCACCTGGTTAGCAAACCCGGTGCTGCTCCCAAAGAAGAACACTGACATCCTTCGAGTGTACATTGACTACACGTCATTAAATAAGCATTGCCCTAAGGATAACTTTCCCCCCCGCGAATCGACCAGATCGTGGACTCTACTGCGGGTTGTCAACATCTCTCCTTCCTGGACGCCTATTCGGGATATAATCAGATCCGGATGAAGCAGGAAGACAAGGAAAAGACAGCATTCATCACACCCCACGGTGTGTACTGCTACACGACAATGCCCTTCGGGCTCAAGAACGCAGGCGCGACATATCAGCGCTGCATGCAAAAATGCCTCGCCAAGCTCATTGGCAAGAACGTACAAGTGTACGTTGACGACATCGTCATCAAGACTCGAGTAGATGATACACTCCTCGGAGACATTAGAGAAACATTTGACGCCCCCAACGCATACAGGATCAAGCTCAATCCGACAAAATGCTTCTTTGGCGCCCCAGCAGGAAAAATTCTCGGGTACCTGGTATCCGCCAGAGGCATCGAAGCCAACCCAGAGAAAATACAATAAATCTTGACAATGAAGGAGCCAACCAATCTACGCGGAGTCCAACATCTCGCAGGGCGACTAGCCGCCTTGAGCAGATTTATCGCACGATTGGGTGAGCAAGCGTTACCCTTCTATAAATTGCTGAAGAAGACGGACAAGTTCGAATGGACACCAGAAGCTAAGAAGGCATTCGCAGACCTGAAGCGATCCCTACAGAGCAGGCGTATTCTGGCAACACCACAAGAGAGGGAGCCACTATACCTGTACCTGGCCGCAACAAACCAGGTCATCAGCACGGCCATCGTGGTCGAACGACCTGAGGAAGGCAAGGCATATGGAGTTCAACGACCAATCTACTACATCAGCGAGGTGTTATCGCCATGCAAACAACGATATCCTCACTACCAGAAACTTGCATATGGAGTCGTTCTTACAGCTCGAAAACTCAAACACTACTTCCAGGAGCATACCATAACAGTGGTTAATGATGCCTCGCTCGGCACAATCATGAAACACCCAATGGCATCCGGAAGAATAGCAAAATGGAGCATCGAGCTGGGCGCTTGGGACATTATCTATGCATGGAGTACTCGTGGAATTACTGAGTGAGTGGTCAGAACTACAAACGCCCGGACCGCCGGAATACACGAGCAACTGGATCATGTACTTCGACGGATCAAAGAGAAACGAGGGAGCAGGAGCTGGGATCGTTCTAATATCACCCAGAGGAGACAAGCTGCAGTACATCCTACGACTGGACTTTCCACCTGACGATCCAGCATCAAATAATGACGCAGAATACGAGGCCCTGTTGCATGGAATGAAGATGGCAGTCGCGTGCGGGGCTACCCGACTAATGATCTACGGCGATTCCAATCTCATCATGCAAGAAACAATGAAGGAAAGCGACGCTATCGCTAAGAACATGGTTGCCTATCGCGACATATACAACCTACTCGAAGGAAGTTTAAAAGGGTGCGAGCTGAAGCACATTGCGAGGTGCAGCAATGAAGAAGCAGACAGACTGGCAAACATGGGTTCCACAAACACACCCATACCGTCAGGGATATATTTTGAGCGGATGACTAGGCAATCAGTCAAAGTCAAGAAAACTGTAGAGGCACCCGCAGCATTGGAAACAGAGGTCAGCCCGCAGATCGCTATTATCGAGCTCATTCATAATATTTCACGGCAAGTTTTTCTGGTCGAGCCAGTCTGAACGCAGAAATACCTCGACTACTTGTCCGCCAAACAGCTCACAGTAGATCCTCGCGAGGCCAGACAAATAATCAGACGCAGCAAATCCTTTCGGGTACTCAACGACGAACTATACAAACAAAGCATCTCAGGCATACTGCAACGATGCATAGCACCAAACTGGCAACAAACACACATCATCCACCAAGGGGACTGTGGACATCATGCTAGCTGGAAAGCAATCATGGGAAAAGCCTTCCGAGCGGGATTCTACTGGCTTACAGCACCAGGGATGCAAAGGAATTGGTCGACAGATGCAACGCTTGCCAGCGCTTCTCACCAAAACCGCACGCACCCGCTACGGAACTACATACGATACCAATCGCCTGGCCCTTCGCAAAATGGGGGCTGGACATGGTAGGACCATTACGCAAGTCCACGCCAGGCGGATACACACACTTGCTAGTCGCAGTCGACAAATTTACCAAGTGGATCGAAGCAATGCCAGTAACTTCGGCCAGCGCCCAATGCGCCGTCAAATTCCTCAACTCCATCGTATGCAGGTTTGGAGTACCACATGACATCATTACTGACAATGGTAGCAACTTCACGGCAAAAGAAACACAGCAGTTCTGCGAAGAAAAGGGTATCATCTTCAAATTTGATTCAGTTGCTCATCCGCAAACCAACGGCCAAGTCGAAAGATCCAACGGATTAGTTTCGGCTGGCATCAAGAAACGTCTACTCGATCGCCTACATCCAGCAGCGGGACATTGGGCAGAACAGTTACCCTCTGTGCTATGGAGCCTCCG
Source organism: Alopecurus myosuroides (assembly GCA_028641055.1). Taxonomy (NCBI): domain Eukaryota; kingdom Viridiplantae; phylum Streptophyta; class Magnoliopsida; order Poales; family Poaceae; genus Alopecurus; species Alopecurus myosuroides. Next base: position 69,903 of record JAPCYS010003698.1, read on the forward strand.
CACGACTCCTAATCGATCCACAAACTACACACCATTTTTCATGGTATACAGGTCCGAAGCAGTCCTTCCCGAGGACGTTAGGTTCAGCGCCCCACGGGTTGTTGCTTACAGCGAAGAAACCTCCAACAGGGCACTCGCGGATGATATGGACGCACTCGATGAAATGCATGACATTGCACTCGCAAGATCCGCAGTATACCAGCAGTCGTTGCGAAACTATCACAGTCGCCGCATATGCCACAGGGCCTTCGCAGCAGGAGATCTTGTGCTACGGCTCAAGCAGAAGGAAGGACACAAACTCGAGCCACCATGGGAAGGACCCTTCATAATACACGAAGTTATCCCAGGTGGTGCCTATCGAGTGAAGAATCCGGCAACTGGAGGCATCTATTCCAACCCTTGGAATGTTGCACAACTCCAAAAATTCTATCCTTAGATTTGTTTTTTTACTTATCATAATAAGGCTATATTAGCCATCTTGTAGCTCGAAAGAAAAACACATGACTTCTCAGTGATTGCAATAAAATACATGGTTTCTCAACCATAGATACTCAAGTTCTCCATCCTTACATGCTAAAGGCAACAGGTATACACCCCACAAACACACGGGGGCTACACCTAACACAGCATCACAGGAAGAAATTTATATACAAGGTTTTACCTTACAACAGTTTTTTACAAACTACACAGCGAAACAGGATACATACATCCTACATTTACACATGGCGATGAGCATTCTCAGCCGCCAAAACCCGATCTACTGCAGCAGAGGTCAATCGAATAAATTCTTCTGCCGCGGGTCGAACAACCCGATGATGAGGAGAAAGGTCGACGGTTGGGCCATCAGGAAGTCTAGCTACGGAGTTGAAATTCACCTCAGGATGCCACAACTGGACGAAAGAGAGGGCCACTACTGCGCCGCAAATCATCTGATTGTGAACACACTCGCGAATTTCTCCTTCTCGCCAGAACACCCTGAGAAGATGGCTCCAATCCTCAGGACCCCTCTCCAACGGATAAAAAGCAGCGTTCATTGCAATCAACACCTCGTGAAAGGAACTCACGAGTATCTTCGCCTGGATAACTCGGAACTTCAAGGTAGCCAGCACAAAACCTCGACTACAATCGGACCAAAAGTTACTCGCATGGGGCTTTGAGCTGCCAGATTCTTGAAGGATGTGGTTCTCCACCCACTGTTTCTCACTCCTATCATCTGGCTGGACAACTGGAAAACAAAGGTATATGGTCAAAGAAGGATATAGGACAAAGAAGACTAGGGGGATGAACAACTTACAGAGCAAGTCATCGGCAACAGAAGCCAATTCATCCATCACAAACTGCTCGCGTTCAGTCGCCAGCTTTTGTTTGGACTTGGCTACATCCGCTATCCCACGCAACGCTTTTAGCTTGCGTTCACCATCCGCCACACGATCACAGAGGCCTGCAAAGGTGCCAACAGCAGCAACAAGAGGATTTGCTGGGGTAGCAGATCCACCTGAAGACTCCGCAGCAACCCCGACTACCTGAAAAAATACATGGAGATTGAAGGAATAAGATGCCCCCATTCGAGATATAACAACCACCTATTCGACAGGTGCTCGGGGGCTACTCCCATCGGGAGGAAACACACAATAAATCAGTCACAGTAAGCATTTCAGAAAAACATCTCGATTAAACGATGAAAATACGGGAATGCATCCAAAGGTTCATTACAATCAAAAGAGCGAACTACAAATAAAATATAACTAAGGAGCTGCAAATGTGCTGCCACTCGCTACGGCGCCTCCGCTGGCACGGGCGAACAACTCGGATAACTTCCGAGCAAGGACTCCGGCTGGCTTGCCAAAACGACGAAGCCCTACCTTTTTGCCCGTGGAAGGATCAACGGGAAGGTCCGAGTACGCCTCTTCAAAGCCGGTGACTCCATGCGCCAGCGCGAACTGGATGGCAGTCTTCGCCCCAGACTCTGACTGCGCGACTGCGTAGGCACCAAGGAGATTGCTCTCCGAGAAAATCTTCAATAGATCGCCCAGTGCAGGTGGAGACACGACGTTGACAAGGAGGCCACGGTGAAGCTGCGTCAGCACTCGAATGGCATCGCCAATCAAGGTGCAAATCTCTTCGGCGTGCCTCCTGAGCTGGGCGCAAGAATCCGTCAGCGCATCCACCCGCTGGACCCCAGGAAGCTTCAGCGGGACGCCTAGAAGACCTGCAAAGAAAAATGTTAAAATCCAGGAACCTATCAGACAATTTGAAGACGATGATAAGGCCAAAAGCTACTTACCCGCAAAGCGTTCGGCCAAAGGACGAAGGAAGTCGACAAGATCGGAGTCCGCCTTGGTACTAGCCTCCTCCAGATTCTTCAGAGCTTCCTGGGCAGTCGCAAGTTTTCCTTCAAGGTCAGCCGACAGCATGCGAGAGGACTCAAGTTCCTATCGAATAGCTGCCAGCTGAGCCTCTTGAGCAGTTGCCCGAGTGGAGGCATCCGCCTTCTCGGCCTTCATAGACTTAACTTGAGCTGTGCAGCAATGATTATCAGAAACAAAGAAATTGGCAGAAATAAAAGGATAAAGATGGGGAAGGCAACAAACTTACCTCGAAAGAGCTCGTTCTCGCTGACGAGTCGATCACGATCCGACCGAAGGATCCCGCAGTCCGCTTCAGCAAGAACAACACTGCGACCGACGGCCGCAAGGGAGTCGATGAGAGACTGTGAAGAACATGAAGATAGAGGAATCAGATAAGAGAAATTTGAGCCTATACACGATTGAAAACATTCAAGTATAGCCTCGGGGGCTACTCCCATCGGGAGCACTATCGTGCACCCGATAAAACCAGAAGAAAGGAAAAGGTCTATCTTTAAAGCCTGTAGCTAATCGTATGGGATCAACTACAGCCTTGGGGGCTACTCCCATCGGGAGCACTGCCGTGCACCGATAAAGAACAGATCCAAATTGACGAAGTACTGAAGAAACAAGTACCAAGGTTTACCTGGCCTTGGGCGAAAGAAAGGGGATCTGCTAAGCTACCCGACACCTCTTTTGGAGTCGAGGACCCAGCAGCGAAACCAGGAATTCTGTATTCCCTAGTCGCCGCTGTAGGGGCCGCACTCGGCGAATTCTGCACGGTGTCGACGGTAGGGGTCCCACCCGCGGTTTCAACCTTCTTCCTCTTGTCAGGACGGGGAGAGACGAATCTGCGTGGACTGATAGTTTGCAGACTACAATGAAGACAATATGTCAAAAGACGCGAAAGAAAAACGTTCGACTAAAGATCAAGAAGAGAAACTTACTCGTCATCATCTTCATCATCCAACATATCCGCGTTCCAGGCGGTTTGGATATTAGGGATTGAAGGACAAGGGGCGAGTGTGTGCAGCGGAGTCACGATGAGGGGCCCCATCCCAGGAGATTCCTCCAAAGAGTTGTCCTTGGAGGTGGCCTCATCACCTTCCACTCGACGGCGTTTGCGCCGGAGAAGACTGTCGTGGGATAATCACGGCAGATGTTACCTGGGGTAACTGATCTTGGGGCAAGTCGACACAGGTATTCGGGAGAGGGTTTAGCTCGAAGGAAAACATGGCGAAGAGCAATCTAAGAACCGGAAAGCAACTCGCCGGCTCTCGATATTATTATACTGGATACTCGATAACAGGTGTTACAACTATGACTTGAATCTCTGGCAAAACTAAACCTAGGGGCCGGTTTATAAAGCACCCGTACACCCCTAACTTGCCCTTCAAGGCACATCTTTGAGTCCTACTCGAACTCCGCATATAAAGCCTAACTTTCCTTATCGCAACCCACAAGCCGGGTTACGCATCTCACAAGCCTTTGGGCCTTCTAGTAACCTCTTTACCCCTATCCGGGTATTGCTCAGTTCACCTCGGGCCGGATTATACCTTGAAGTGGGCCTACCGGATTACTCCCCCATCAGTAGTCCCCAGAATAGCCTGGGCTTCCAAGATTTACTCTTCGAAGTGCTGGCTATTCCCTGCAGAAATATTGGATACAAGAATACATAAAGATCAAGATACAATATGCTGACAAGCGGCTGGGATTGACACCCAGGGGATCAGGTAGCAACCCGGCTTTCCCTCAAAGGCTCTCCCTCAATCTTCCAGACCTGAGTCTTAATAGGAAACTTGATGATTTCACCTCCTCAATAACTGTCGCTGTTACTAGGAAGGAAATTCCCCCTTCCCCTTTCTCGGGATCATATTGGCCCGTTCACGGAATGCGCCTTTCAAATTTCAAAATGTCCAACCATTACTCCGCAACTCCCGGGTTTCGCCCGTTAGGATGAGTTTTTCCACCCGGTTTACTATAAATAAACCCCAGGAAGCAAACTCAACCCTTAACGGCTCACTTTCCCCATTTCTCTTCTTCCCAAGCTCAAGCTCGCAGAGTGCCACCACGGGAACCCCATCTCGCCGGAGCCCATCCGCCTTCGCTTGCGCTCCGCCACCGCGCGAGCCGCTCCAGCCCCCGAATCCACCGTCAAGCCTCCGATTCGCCAGCCAACGGTCACGAAAGGACACGAATCTTGCGCCATCTGTCTCCGCAAGGCCTTACTCCAATCTCCTTCGGTAAGTCCCTTACATCCTCCAGCTTACCCTCGCAATTTCTTGGTTCTTCCTCAGATTAGATCTGGATCGAGCGGTCCGCAATTTATCGGGCCGCGCCGGATTAGCTCACGGACACTTACCATAAACGCCCTATGGATAGGATTCATAGCTCATATTACTCCCCTAACTCCAGTAATCATTAATTTGGTCGTAATTTTAGAAATAGGATTCCCAACCTAGGCTCGGGCCACCTAAGATTTCCGCCCTTGTTCTCCTTCCTCAGAAAATCTTACTCCTCCGGCTCATTCGCAGATGGTAAGCATATAAGTATCCCCCTAACTTCTCCAAACACTTGCTTCTACGGAAAGCTCTATGGATTTCATAAGGTCACTTGATACCCGGACAAACCATACTCGACCCAGCGAGGCAATAGCCGGATTATGTTCAAATTGCGGGTAACCGCTTTCCTGCTAACTTCCAAGTTTTTGTTCCTTACGTCTTTTTCTTCAATGCTTTACCAGGTCAACCCCATGGCACCCAAGAGGCAGGGGAAACAGCCGGCCAAGGCTAGATCCACAAACTCCATATCAGCCAATTGGGGGAAGTCCTCCGTCACCAAGGCCAAACTGGAGGAGTTGGTCGAGCTTGGAACCCTACCTCCACAGGAGTCTATCCACTGGCGAGTGCCAGGCAATGAAACCCGGCCTTCTCCAGCGACGGATGAGGTAATATGTTTTGTTGAGCATGTGACCCGGGGCTTTAGGCCTCCCGGTCACCCCTTCTTCCGTGACGTCCTAGACCATTACAACCTCCGTATCTTCGATATAGGTCCAAACTCCATTTTGAACATCTCCCATTTTATCGTTCTTTCCGAATCTTACTTGTGCACTCCGCCAAGTCTAGCCCTCTTCGTCGAACTTTTTCAGTGCAAGCCGTGCGAAAGCGGCGACGGCGCACTTCTCACTTGCGGCGGGGTTTCTATCCAGCGCCGCAAGAACTCCCTGATGCCTCCTATTTCTCTCAATTCCCACGTAAAGCACTGGCAGCTTTCGTACTTCTACTGCCAGGATACCTCTCCACCCGGTGAAAAGAAGTTGCCGGGTTACTCGGAGGGTCAACTTGACATCTCCGAGAAATTCAACGCCTTCGCTTCTGATTCGGACAGAGAGGCGATCTTGCCTTTGTTAGCTAGGATCTCCATCTTGTCCGCCCGAGGCCTCATCGGGCTAAACCTGGTGAAGACCTGGGTTAGCTTCCGTATTCAGCCAAACTCCATTCGTGAGAAGCTGATGTGCGAATACTGGGTCAAACCACGGACCCAATCCGATTCTCTACCCGCACCCTTGCTCCAGGTGACATTAACAAAACAATTAAGGGTTTCTTGACAGAGAAGCTCGAGGTAATCCGGGGCATAGCCGGATTAGAACCTTTTACCCTCGAGAATCCAACCCCGCAGTAAGTTTTCCACCTTTTGATTTTGACTTCTAACAACTTACTTTTATTCGCTTCTCTTGACTCGATATTAATCACTATCCTGGCATCTTCTCCTCAGGCCGATGATGACTTCTGGACAGTCGATACCCCTCCTAATTCCGAAGACGGGGAGGAGGAAGACGACGTCATTGACTCGAATGAAGGTACATACCTGATTCCCTTGCACACGTTATATCCTGCCTTTCTTCTTCTTCATGCTGTAACTCGGATATTTTTCAGAGCGAGAGGACCAAAGCGAAGAAGAAGAATCGGACAGCAGGGGCGGGCCCACCAGCGAGGAGGAAGAGCTGGAACCGACCACCAAACCGGAACAAAGAGGAAATCCCAGAGGATAGCCCTCCAGGTTTTTACTTCATATCCTTACACTTTGGTTTTTTGTTCCCATAACGTCACTCCGGGGCTAACACCATTTCCACCCCTTTTGATCATAACCGAAGGAGCCACCCGCGACTAGGCGCCGAGTAACCCGGAATCATCCGGCAACGAGACCCCTAATCCGGTCGCTTCGCCGCCCCCGGTTCAACATCCTGGTATTGTTGTAAACAAAATTTCTTTCCGGTCACTCCTTTGTAACGTAATCCCAGACTTTTCTTGCCATTTTTCAGTCTCTTCCGGGTCTAGTGACGGCTTCCCCTCGAACTTCCCGGTGAACACCGGGTAAGCGCCTTTTCCTGATATTATACCGAGCTTTCATCCCTTTTTTCTTTTAACCAGAGATTAATTGTGCCTTTGCACCTTCTTCAGAGCCACGGTTATTAGTAGCGACCAGGAGGACACCGAGGCTAAGGTCCGGGTCGAGAACGAGCCGGCCGACGATGCCTTCACCACGGCTGGCAACGAGCAAGTGTCGCCATCGGAGCCAGCTAGGCATGACGCCGAATATCCAACCGCTTCACACGCAGACGAGAAGGAGAAGGGAGCAGCTTCAAGCGCGGGAGGGGGACCAAACTCCGACATTCGGATGACCCGGGTGCCACCTCCTGTTACAAGAAATGCTCCTTTTCCCACTTTCCAGGTATCCGAGCCATCTAACTCGGATAACGCTGACTTTAACCAGCTGATGAGCGCTCTTCTTGCCATGAAAGCTTCAGAAGGGACTGTCCTAGAACGTATGGCTGCAGCACATCAGGTAACTTTTACTTGATGCTCCTTATTATACATCCAGTCCCCAAGTCCCGAGTATAATAAATTTTTTTTTTTTTTTAATTATCCTCGGTACTTCGCATAATACTTTTCGGTAATCACTTCCTCAGATGAAATACTATCGTGACACCCGGCTTATAGCTTTACCCGGCTTTTGCAGGCAGAGATTTCTCAGTCAGATGAAGCGTTACTTAAGGCTGAGCAGCTCCTGCTGGCTGAAGTTAAGCGTAGGGAGGCCCTTGAAGCGGAGATAAAGACTTTGAAAAAAGATGTCTCCACATCAAGAAAAAGTACAATGCTGCCCAGTCCTCGCTGAATAACCTGTCGACTCAACTTACGGACACTTACCGTATCTTGCTAAGTAAGTTTGCTATTTGCGATTAATTTGCGTATCTCTATCTTGCCGCCAATATTACTGATATGCTTTTGCATGTTTCGATTGCAGGTGCTAATCTTGCTACTCCGGAGGAGAATGCCATTACTCAAGTTAAAACTCTGAAGACTATGCTCCGGACATTTTTTGCCGGCACGAAACTTTTGCTGGATGCTATCAAGTGGCCTTCTGAGGTATACCCGGCGAGGAGACCCTTATACAGGCCTTTTCCACAGCACCTGGATGGATTGAAATACTGAAGCGTTCGTCCTGCCGAATTGGGATGACCCGGGCTTTAACGCTGGCGAAGGCTTATTTTCCAAGCTTGACCCGGCGAAGATAGCATCCGGGTTCCCAGAGTTTAAAGCTGACGGATCCAAATTCAAGCCCCAGGATTTCAAAGCTATACAATCTGCGGTACGTCCTTCAGCCACAGCTTTGGCCGACAAGATGGATCTAAGCACGATCATGAGCTCGTATGATTCTGAGGGCAAGGTTATCCTGGTGGAGGCACCCCCCCCCATTGATATGTTGGACAAATGGTCGACTGATCTGGCCAGGAGGAAGGAAGAGGCTGCAAAGAGGGAAGCAGAGCTGGGCGTAAAGCCGTCTACCTCTACCCCAGCCGTGCCTCCGCCTGTTCGTCCAGATGTGAAGAGCCCGGGTAAAACTGCTGGCAAGGCCAAGGAGCAAGTCCAAGACTTAGACCCGGAGGGACCGCTCTCAGGACGCCGAGTAGGACGCTGCCTAGTGCTTTGCGTTTCTCGAGACTGCCATGATGATTTTTTTTTTTTTTTTGCGGTGCGCCTGTGCACCATTGATGCTGATACTATGACTGTATGCTTGTTAACTTATGATAACTCTTTGCCTCCCCTGGCTTTTGATAATCTCGATCCTTGTGTTACTTATAAGCTTATTCTCGATACTTCGAACTCTTGTTTTCAATTTCCTTTTGAGACTCGGCTAACCGAGTATCGTAGGTTTTGATAGACGAACTTTTCTTTAAGTCCCCAATACTCGGAAATTAAGGATTACAGACTTTGGTAGTTAAACAGTTTGTTTCTGTTTCGAAGTCCCCAGTCCCCATGACCCAAAGTACGAGCTAGGGGGGCGTGGCCTTTCTCAGATGACATACTGCTATTTACCAAGCTGAATACCGACAGTTGTTTTACATAAATACTGAAGTCATGCTTAATACTTGTTGAGCTTCCGGCTTTTCTAGCCTTATACTCTGCATGGACTTGTGGTTTAGATGACCCTTTTGATTATCTTGTACTGTAAGCCGGCTTTCGCGTGGATACCATGTCGTTGCATCTATACGAAAAACAAGATCAAGCAAGCCACATTGGGCTGCATAGTTTGATTGTAATCGTACGTGAACAGATCATGCCACTTTAGTGCGAGTCACATCGAGCTTAAGTAAGAATAACCAAGAAATTTGGCTCCTTTGTCCAGTTATAAGATTGCAGCTGTACCCGTTTTTTCGAGTAATCAGCCCCCATAACTCATAGGCATCATGGCCGGTCTCCGGGTTTTGTGATTACTTCTTGAAGCAGATCACCCCCGGAGACCTATATTCATGTAATGTATTTCGATGATACTGATGTATTGAAAGTAACAATGTTACTTACTTGTAACTGAAGCAAAGACCATGATAAGACTCGAAACCATCTTCTTTTATTGAAAAAAATTTCTTTTTTTGAATCAGCAGGCCGCCTCATTAAAAACCTTCCAGTCCCCTTAGGTACCCTGGATAGGAAAAGAGTGCGTATGAAACCTGCCGCCCATTACACTGCTTTAGTTATTCTCGAGAATCGGCCTTGCGTTGATACGGCCGATGCACATTCTCCACTTGCTATGCCCTTTCGTAATGAGTACCGGATTTGCTAGCCAGTCCGGGTATATCTTCCTTGAAACGTGATCAACTGCGGATGGTGGTACGTCTTCTTCCCTGCTGAGAGTTTTGAAAGTATTGCTCCTGATGAAGCCTACCATCTTAGGGTTTTGTTCTGCCCTAACTTTTGCTTTGTCCCCCTCAGGGGTTGGCTTTTTTGACGTTGTCCTCTCTTCTAGGTCTACCTGAGAACGGTAATGTTTGAGCTCTTCCTTCCTGCAGGCTTGCTCGGCCATTGCCGCGTCTCCCTCATCGCACTCAGCTGCTATATCCCGGTTTCCGTGTATTGTAATGGTCTTCTTGGGACCCGGGATTTTCAGTTGTAGGTACACATAACACGGTCTTGCCATGAACTTGGCATAAGCCGGCCTTCCAAACAATGCATGATAAGGACTGCGCAACTTTACTACCTCAAAGGTAAGCCACTCGACTCGATAATTATCCTTTGACTCTCCAAAAGCTACTTCCAGTGCCACCTTTCCTTCAGGGCATGCTGAGTGACCCGGCACTATCCCGTGAAAAACTGTTGTACTCTTTTGCAGCTGCGATTCCTTTAAGCCCATTCGCAGAAAAGTTTCCCAGTACAGGATATTGATACTACTTCCTCCATCCATCAAGACTTTTTTCAGCTCGTAGCCGTTGACCTGTGGTGCCACTACCAAAGCTAAGACTCCCGGGTGATCAACTATCCGGGTGATCCTTCCTGCTCCATGTTACCTCTTGTTCTGACCACCTCAAATACCTTGGAACAGCGGAAGACCGAATTAACTGCTTGTTTCAGTATCTTCTTATCCTTGTTAGAGCCTCCTGTAGTGCACATGAATTGACCCAGCTGTTTGGGGTTAGCTTGAAAACCTCCTGCTCCATTTTGATTGTTACCTTGATTTCCGGCTGGCGGATTGCCGGCTGGGGACGGCCCGTTACCCAAGTTTCCACCTAGACCCGGACCTCCTCCCCGGCCCGCACCTCGCATAGCTCTGTTCACTTCTTCGTTCTTCCACCTTTGTAAGTCGGCACATTGCTCTAGTGAATGATTGGCCGGCTTGCCATTCCTGCTATGCTTCGGGCACGCCATCCTAAATATGTCCCAACTGTTGCTTGGTCTTGGAGGTCCTTGGTAGTGTCCCCCATTGTGATTCCCAGTATTAAAATTCCCTTCGGATCTAGGTCTTGAAGACCCGCCTCCGTGTTGGCTACAACTCGGAATTCCGTCGAACGGCGCTTGTTTTGGCTACTTCCATTATTGTTTGGCGCCGACCCATTGCCGGTTTTCCCGCTGCTACTTGCGTTTGCTCTTGCTTTCTTGTCGTCAACTTCCTCCTCTGTGGTATCCGTTGCAGCGTGTTTGTTGCACGCATCCATTAACTCTCCCATTGTAACCTCCGCTGCATTCCTACTAGATTTCATGCGAGTTAGCTTTTGTACTAAAGGAACGTACTTACATGTTTTTGCCATAGCTTGTAGCGCGTCCTTAGGCTGGATATCCGTAGACGAGTGGAGTATCTCCATAACCCGGCGTACCCAGCTGCGTGCCGATTCTCCTTTCTTCTGAACGCATCTTTCTAAATCATCAATAGTAAATAACTTTCTGCATGTCCCATGAAAGTGCTTGATGAATGCGGTCTTTAGCTCCTCCCACGATTTGATCGATTTTTCCGGTAGGTTGGTGAACCATAACTTTGCTGCTCCCTCTGACATCATTAAGTACATGAACTTGGCTTGGAGGTTCTCGGATGCGTTGCGAATTGACATTGCCATCTCATAGCTGCTCAGCCACGTTTCTGGATCCATTGTTGGCTCATAATTTACTACTTTCCCCGGTTCTTTGAACTTCTCCGGGTAAGGTTCTGCTCTGATATCGTCCGAAAGGCACTTTGGTCCCGCAAGGGTGGTTGGGGCCGGTCTTGCCCGGGAAACGCGTGACCCGGCTGGGGGTACCGCGGGGTGCGGCACCACCGGTAACTCGTGCGCTGCAGACCCGGCCCCGGCTCTTCTGGCTCTGGAACTGTCCACCACCGCCTGCGCTGCTGATACTACTGGTGCTGTCTGGATACGCGGTGGAGGCGGCATTTGCTGCTGCTTCCCTTCGTTGTGCCGCATTCGTTTGAACATGGCCCTGTTGCTGGCTGGCGTACGGCGTCCCATGCATCCCGCTCCTATGATCCGGATAATTGGCTTGCTGTGCTACCGCGGTGTGTAGTAGATCGATTGCTCGTCGGGTTCCTTCCGCATGAGGCGAGTCTCCCACAGGGATCTGGTTTAATGCGAGCGTTGCTGCGTACACGTTGTCCATGGGATTGTTGTAATGACCCGCTGGTGTGCGGAATCGTGATGGTGGTGGCGGCATGGTATTGCCGGCTGTCACCCCTGTCGGTGGCAGAGGTAACCCGGCTGGCGCGTTTACCGGATGTGCTCCCGTTGAAAGTCGCGGTATGGTCCCTTGGTTCGTCGGTGGAATCGGCTGATCTTGAGGCGTAAACACCAGGGCAGTCGGGTTAATAACCCCTCCTGTTGCCGGCAGCATAGTTCGGTCTTTGGTGCATCCTTGTCGTTTCCTCCCGGAGCCGGGTCTCTCGGTCATCCAATTCGCGCTGCCGTGCGACCATCCCCTGCCTTTCTGCTTCCACTTGCCTTCTTTGCTGCTCCAATGCACGACGAGCCACGTCCAGGTCTCTTACACGCTCCGCAGCGTTTTCCGGGGTAATAACTGTGGCCAAGACCGTGGGGTCCAAAATCAAATTATTATCAAACAGAGCCGGGTGACGCGGGTTTGAGGGGCCCGCCCCCGGTGTCCGGTTTGCTTGGAACCCGAACATATTTGCGTGTCGCTCCTCGTCTGCTGGGCGACTGGTGACAGACGCCGACTCTCCATCGACCTGGCCAAGACCGGGTCAACTGCTCCTTGCTGCTGGGCTGCTGCCTGAACCGCCCCGGCTGCCCGCCGCGGCCGCGTTTTCTTGATTGAGATTGGTCGCGGGAGCCGCATAAACTGCAACCCGGCGCATGATGCCCGGTGTAGATTCGTATTGTTCTTCCTCTCTATCTGACCCGTCGTTCCAATCGACTCTTCTTTTTCCGATCGGACATACGTGTCTTTCCCTGACACAGAGTCAGATCCAATATTATCACAATTCGAACTGGAAGTACATACCATACCGATGAAGACGTTGATGCTGCCAACCGTCACGATGGATCCGGTTTCGAGATGATCCGACTCTGGCCCCCAGCCAGAATCGTCCACCATCTTTTCTCCTTTGCTGTTGACGTAGATTTCTCCGACGATGAGGTTCTTCATGCTCTTCCGAGCTTCTCCCGTGATGTAAACACCTTTGGACGCAGGCCCCACGGTGGGCGCCAACTGTCGTGGGATAATCACGGCAGATGTTACCTGGGGTAACTGATCTTGGGGCAAGTCGACACAGGTATTCGGGAGAGGGTTTAGCTCGAAGGAAAACATGGCGAAGAGCAATCTAAGAACCGGAAAGCAACTCGCCGGCTCTCGATATTATTATACTGGATACTCGATAACAGGTGTTACAACTATGACTTGAATCTCTGGCAAAACTAAACCTAGGGGCCGGTTTATAAAGCACCCGTACACCCCTAACTTGCCCTTCAAGGCACATCTTTGAGTCCTACTCGAACTCCGCATATAAAGCCTAACTTTCCTTATCGCAACCCACAAGCCGGGTTACGCATCTCACAAGCCTTTGGGCCTTCTAGTAACCTCTTTACCCCTATCCGGGTATTGCTCAGTTCACCTCGGGCCGGATTATACCTTGAAGTGGGCCTACCGGATTACTATCCCCCCATCAAAGACCGTCACCCGAATCCTCCGCACTATCCGAGGAGTCACTCTCGGAGCTCGAGGAGGCATCAGCAACACTGGTGTCGGCTGGGCCGTCCAAGTTACTTGACAGCAAATCCGAGGCGTCCTCCCCGGATATTGGCGGATAGCAGGTGGCCACGGTTAATCTCTATCAAAAAGACAAAGGAAACGCAAGGGAAAATTCAGTCGGCCAAATTTCAGAAAAAGGAAAGAAATGAAGGTAGAAAGGAAGACGAACTCACTTCGGGTGGCGGAGGCCTTGATGCCTCGAAAGCTGCGACTGTGCAGTCGGGGAAGTTTTCTCCCACCTTCAAGCTGGTGATGGCCGCGATCTTTTTCTCGAACTCGACATTCGAGAGCTCTTCGCGGCTCACGCGACTAGGGTCCTCAGTGCCCTGGTACTCCCACATCGTGGAAGTCATGTGCTGCAGGGGTTGAATCCTGCGCTTGAGGAAGATGCTCGCCAGGTGCAGCCCGTTTAGCACAACTCCGGCGGCTTGATCTCGGAGGGCGGCCACCTTGGCGAGTAGCGGCGTAACGACCTGGTTCTCTTCAGCCGACAGTCTGTGCGCCCAAGACTTCCGCCTCTTCAAGACAGCGAACGGGTGGAATTCCTGAATTCCACCCGAGCTGTTGTCGGTGACGTTAAACCACTTTTTCCTCCATCCTTGAGCGGAGTCGATGAAGTACATCGCAAAGTAGCTATTCTCCGACTTCGCTTGAATCCCGAAGCCGCCCGTGCGCAGTGGCTCGCCAGGCTCGGATTCTACCCGCGATCTCTCGCGGAAGATTCGGACCTTGAAGAGGGCCTTCCAGAGGCCCCAATGTGGGCGAATGCCCAAAAAGCACTCGCAGAATACAATGAAGCACGATATGTGCTGCATGCATTCGGAGGAAGATCGTGGAGCTGTATGCCATAGACATACAGCAATGCCACGAGGAATGGGTGAAGAGGAAGAGAGAGTCTGCGCGACATGTGGTCCGCGAAAACCACGCGTTCGTTCGCGTGTGGATTGGGTACCTCCTCCTTCTTGCCGAGGCGCACCCGCTTCTCAGCTTCCGCCGGCAGCAACCCCTCCCGCTGCATCTCCTTGATGCTCTTCATCGTGGTGTTGGGAGAGCGCCAGTCGCCCGAGCGCGGTGCGGGAGGCGCAGGAACCTCCTCGGGTGCCTTCGATGAAGAAACGGCGGCGCCGCGCTTCTTGCTTCCTGCCATTGCCGCCGGTGCGAGCTCGAAGAGAGAGAAGGTGGAGCGCGAGGAAGACGATGAGCGAAGAAGGCAAAGGCTGGGAACTTTTCACCGTTTCACCAAGGCCTGCATTTATACACAGGGCCAATCGATCCTGGCCGCTCGCTGAGCCACGTGGCATCCATCACAGCTGCCGCGTGCGAAGGCGAAACGAAAGGGCGGCGGATGCTGTTTCGTGCCACGATCCTAACAGTGGATCGTGCGCATTTACTGCGCGCAGTTCGCGTAAAAACCGGGAACGACGTCTCGTTTCCGGTCAAAAAGCTGACAAGGTGGGCCAGCACTTTTGCTCTTACTCCGTCACGTCCCATCGGGAGGATAAAAGTGCGCCATGACGTCATAGCATGCATCATCAAGTTGAAGAATCTTTCGAATGGAAAATCCAAGCGTGAATTTAACTTTGCATGGACCAAAATCCTTCGAATAAAAGTCCAAACACAGAAATAACTTCGTATGGACAAATTATGACGTGAAAACTCTCACATGAAAAAATACCCCAAACACGAAAACTCCTTCCTATTGGCATAGGTCCCCGAACACGAAAACTCTTTCGTATGGACAAGGAACCACAAAACTACTCGAGTAGACAGATCCTGCCACTCATTCACACGATGTCTGCACATCACAAACTTGGATTGTTCAGCCGACTAGATACATCCAGATGCCATATTCTTTCGAATATGAAGGTAATACCCAAAATATCTCTCTTGAGGGCCTGGAATCGCACTCAAGCTGCGTCCTCCGGTATAATTCCGTGTCAACAACACGAAGAAAAATCCTAGCGGACGCGCCGGGTACCCCTATAGGTTAAGTTCGACTCGGTAAGACCACTACGGCCCAGTCGCAACGATCACCTCATCGGGTTCGAGTCGGAGGTCTCGAATCTGTGTAGGCCAGAACTGTTTTTGCCCTAGTTGCAATTAATTGGCCCTGATCTTTCAGGAGAGCCAACCTACTGCGCCATATCCTTCTACGATAAACAGCCATAAAAACAGGCACTTTCGTTACTCGATACTCGGGTGCAAAAGCTCATCATGCAGGGTACACACCCTCTAAATAAGAGACGACCATACTGGTTATCCGAAAGAAAGAAGAATGAAAATTTTGACCGTCTACTCGACTGGAAAAATCCCAATCGAGCAAACGCTCGGGGGCTACAGACGAAGGGATGGATCTTAGACCCTGCGGGTAAGGACACCCCGTCTCAGGCCCAAGGTTAAGGCCAAAGAAGGGAAGCCCTTCGAGTATTCTGGAAGGCCCACTTGAAGCCCACCCGCAATGCCTTGCGGGCTAAGTTAGGAAACTTGTAACCGACATAGGGTTAGAGTTCGAGTCCTCTCCGGGTAGGGTTTGAGACCTGGCCACCTATATAAGGCCAGGAGAACCACCGGAAGAGGACCAAGCAATACCGCACCACCAAAGCCTTGAGCTCGAGATTGTACTCTCGACTTGAGCAATCATCTTTGTAACCGATCTATTCGATAATACAGATTGACAGAGGCAGGAGTAAGGGTTTTACCTCTACGAGGGCCCCGGACCTAGGTAAATTGTGCCTCCTGTCTAGCCGACGATCGCCACCAGTGCTCATGGGTTCTCCTATTCAAAACCCTATAGGTTCACCTGAGGGATTTGCCGAGCAATAGATTCGACATCGACCCCCGCCTTAACTCCCTGGTTCGCAGCGCCGCGAACGCGTGGGAGGGGGCCGCTAGCGAGCCAGCCGGCGGGGATCTTCCTCCCGCGGCCGGAACCACGCCTCCGTCAACCTCTACTGCTCTTCCTCTGTCTCCCTTCTCCGTGCCCATGGAGGAAAACACTACTCACGATAGCGAGGAGGTCGCTGCTTCCGTCACCATCGGCGGTGAAGACGAAGTGGAGGGAAACTCCGGGAACTGGAGCCACTTCAATGTGGTTCCTTCCCTCCTCCCGGCTCTGGAGAAAGAAGGGTTCGTGGTGAAGGACAAATGGCTGTATAACGAGGATGACATCGAGCCGTTCCCGAAACCCGGGGAACGAGTTCTCCTCGCCTCTCACGTAAATCGAGGTATGGGGTTTCCGCCATCAGCCTTTTTTCTCCAAATCCTAGATCACTATAGGATTCAGCCACACAACCTTCCCCCAAACTCCATTCTCTACTTAGCCGGCTTCCAGGCCCTCTTCGAGGGTTATCTAGGGATAGAACCCCGCCTAGATTTCTTGCAGTATTGCTTCGGGGTAAAATGCAACCCTTCCGAGGGCGCCTTCCGACATGGGAGGCCATCTCCTTTACCCTCCGTATGTTTAGGGAGGATTGGCTTCCGAAAATCAAAACCTCCGAGTCAAATTTTGGACGGGCGCTTTATTTTATCACGCGGATGTCCCGTTTCCTGGAAAGGAAACGGGCATTCCGCCATTTGTCAATTCGGCGGACACTCCCCAAGATAATTGGGCGGTGGACGCGGTCCAGACTCTGCCTCCAGATCTAATGAGGATCAAGAGACGAATCGCCAAACTTGTTTCCGCCACTCCTCCACTGACCCGCACGGATACCGTATTGTGTTGGCTCGAAAGGCGGATCCAGCCATTGGCTCACCGCGGGACTCGGCTTATGTGTGAATAAACGGGCCCGGTTGACGTGATGAGGGCGACAGACAAGGCTTTGTCGAAAAAGGACTTCAAGAAACGCTTGAACCAGCTGGTTTCTACTCGTGATCAGTACGAGGAGAGCCGGCAAATGTACCATGCTGGAAACCTAGCTCCAAAGGTATAGTTCTTTCTCTTTGGGCATTTTCTTAGTTTTTCTTCTTCTCGGATTTTTCCCTTACCCGAACTTTTGTTTCTTTGCACAGCTTCTCGACCTTCCTGGAGCTGATCTTGCAACTGACGCTGAGTTGGAAGCGCTTCGTGCCAACTTCCAGTCAGGAGGACGGAAGCACAAGAAGCCATCCAACACTCAGGATGTTATCGACCTTGACGGCGTGGCCGTCACAACTTCCAGGTAAAAATCCCAGGATTTTTTTATTTCTATGCTTTTTATCGCATGTTTTTCGTTTCTCGGAATTTTATTTTTCTTTTTCTTTTCTAGCCTTTCCCCTACCACTTTGAAGGGAAAAGGCCGAAAGAAGCAAAAGGCTATTGCTCAAAGAGGAGCAAAGCCGTATCCCGCTGCTGCACCATATACTTCAACAACAACGGGGGAAGAAAACTCGGCTGCCCGAGAAGACGAGCATCCTTTGCCGTCCAGCCAGCCTATTGCATCCGACACGGATGTGAGGGAAAGGGCGGCGCCGGATGAGGGTGGGCCTTCGAACATCCTGAAGGAGGATCCCATCCCCAATTTTGACAGGGAGTTCAAGGTAAAACAAGAAGAACATTTTGACGAACACGGATATATTCATCCGTGGGCGACGAAATACTTTGCTCGTGCTCTTTTAATCCGTCCTTGGCCGCAAGGTGGACTTATAGTTAGGAATAATTACGTATTGTTGCCTCGACAGGTCATTCAAGACGGCATTTGCCATGTCGGAATTACCTTTGCAGAGTATGCAACGGAATTTACCGAGAATCTTGCGAGCCTGCAAAAAATGAGCCAGGTAATTACCTCTAGCCCCAATCATTTAGACAAATGTATTCTTTTTGACTTAATGCTTTTCTCGTATGCCTTACTTGTTTTTTGACTTAAGCCACTTTTCCCTTATCTATGTTTCAGCAAACTGCCGAAACAATAAACATGGAAGTTTTCAATAAACTTACCATCAAGAACAAGGAGGTTAAAAATCTCCTTAGTATTCTTGATGATAAGGACTCGGAGTTGGCCCATGTTCAGCAGCAGCTGAAGGACTCGACAGGTAAATGTTTTTCTCATTTGTACTGTCATTTTTTATAAGTCCTTTTCCGAGTATTGATCTCTCCATATTTTCCTCTTTTCAGCTTCTTTGGCGAAAGCCAGACCAATTGCTGAAAATGCTGGCAACGCCGAGAATCTCGGAAAGGAGAATTCTGAACTTTACCAGTTGACGGTAAAGTTTTAGAAGGATCTGGAGGCTAGCTAACTGGCTACTGGCATTGCCGAGTCCAAGGCTTTTGCCCAGGACGAGAAGGACAAGGCCACCATCCAAGACCTGGAGAAAGCTCTCAAACAACGCCTTGAAGAAGGCGTTGAGATGGATAAGATTCACTTCAAGAAAATCGATCTATTGCAACGAATGAAATCGTTGTAAACAGTGCCAACTCGTCGCAATAGGTATGTGTTGCATCGAAAAGACTTTTGTTGGGAAGCGTTGCGACAAATCGCGTGGTACTAGCCTCTTTCCGCGCAATGATATACGTGGATACAAAATTGACCTTTTGCAACCATTTACTCGGCTAATTGCCACACGCTTTTCCTTTGCGTCTCGCACCTAACGCAACCCATGTTTTTCGTTGGTACAGCTCTTGTGCAACAAATACCGAAACGTGGCGAGTGACCAATGTGGCAACGACGAGTGCTCCGTTGCGTCTTCTCTTTCGTTGGAATAGTCGATTTTATTTGCCACGTACAATTGTGTGGCAAAAAACTATGTCAACAAACCTTATACGAGTGGAAACAATGATTTTCCACACACAATCAATCGTGGTAACACGAATTTTAAATAGTAATCGCAACGGCCTAAATATTAGTAGCCAGAAACAAGTGCGACAATTTCGACTATTCATGACACCATTCTATTTCTAAAAAATTTAGTTTGGTGGCGAGATGTAGTATTCGCAACGTCCAAATTCTTAGTAGCTAGAAACAAGTGCGACAATTTCAACTATTCGTTGCGCCATTCTATTTCTACAAATTTTAGTTTGCTGGCGAGAAGTAGTAGACGCAACGTCCAAATTCTTAGTCGCTAGAAACAAGTGCGACAATTTAAACAATTCGTTGCGTCATTCTATTTCTACAAATTTTTGTTTGGTGGCGAGAAGTAGTATTCGCAACGTCCTAATTGTTAGTAGCTACAAACAAGTGCGTCAATTACAAGTTTTCGATGGCATTCTCTATTGCAACAAAGTTTAGTTTAGTGGCGCGAATTAGCTATCGCAACGACCAAATTCTTAGTGGAGAAAAAAATATTGCGACGATCTCTGCACTCAGGGTGGTGAAAGTCTATTTCAACAAAACATGTAGTTGTGGTGACTAAGGCTGCAACACTACATTTATCATGAGAATTACCTATTGCCACGTTAAAAGAAAAAATAAATGCGGGCTTTGAATTAAAATATTCAAAACCGTACGTAAAATATGTTTATTTACACAAATAATTGTTCTCATAATTATTTATAATACATACAAATCGAAATTCTCATACAATATGGATCAAATCAAACTGAAATATATTGTAGGAACGTGATGTAGAATCTAGTGCAGCTATATTTTTCCATCTGCGGTTTGATTTCCTTCATGTCCCTAGATAGCACATATTTGTTGTTTGATTAACTTGTGAGTCTAGTCAGCAACAACACATGTTGAAACATAAGAAGCATGAGACTATAGTGCGGATGAAGCAAAAACAGTTGTTGTAACTCAACGAAGCAACACCCCATAGTGAAACATAAGGTGCAGCAAGGCTATAGGGTGGGTGCATCAACGCTATAGTGTGGGTGAAGCAAAAAACAGAATGTACTAGTACCGAATTGTACAACTTTGTGACTTGCAACATGTTTATAAATTCGATGAGTTTGTAACGTGTTGTGCCGAGGAATTATTTTCTTAGCAGTGTTGTTTGCAACTAACGTTTGCTGGTTTGACTTCTTAATCGTTTTCAAAAACAAAGTGCATTGTTAGCAATGCAAGTAAACAACTAAATCTTACGAGTTTGCAAGTGTATGACTATCATGACCTGAACTATCGTTATTTTGTGTTTTTCCATCTGTGCGGAGAACTCTTCAAACTTTGACTGCATCTGTGCGGTAAACTGTGCAATCATGTTTTTCTCAAATTCTTGTCTTGAGTTTCTCTCCAACTCAATAATTTTTTCCTTTCAGCACGCTCTTCCAATAACCTCTCCTCAAGATTTTCTCTCTCAGCACGCTCTAAATTAATCTTCTCTTCCATGCTTGCACGTTTAGCTAGTAACTTCTGTTCTAAACTAGTGACCTGCCGGGTGAGCTGGGAGTTTACTTTTTGAGTCTCTTTCGTAGCACGAGCTTTCTGTTCAACCTGCAACTTAAACCTTTGAGAACTACTTTGCAGGTTGGCCATGTATCCGAACCCACGAGGCTGCGATGACTTGCAAGCAACGATTTCTTTATATCCATTCTGGAAAATATTGATTCTTTGTTCAGCTGAAACTGGAACATCAGTTTCCTTTGATTTTTTGTCAATCTCTTTACATGTTGTGTCCTGATTACGAAAAAAACTCTCAAATCAGATGAAGAAACATCCACGATGGACAACAGTAAATATGTTTAGAGTCGCTTCTAAGTCAGTATAATCACGTAAACGTCCTTGGACTCTTTGGTAGACCATGTTTCATTCTTTGTGTGGGTGAGTTTCCAGAGAGCAATACAGTCCGGCTCTTCTCCAGTTTCCGAATTCCTCTACAAGTAGTGCAACAATTAGATGCTATAAACATTAAAGCACAGTGAGCACCGAAGCATGCATAGTGAGTAGGCCCATACATTCTCAAAACTCAGCTGAGCGTACGATTTTGATACTGCTCTGTGTTTTGTCTTCAGTTGCGTACGGTTATCCGTGTTCTTTTGGCTGAGTTCCTTCTCATTCAGTGATAAAAAAAACTTGTCAGACAAGACATTTCATGATAGTACAAAATTCACAAATAGTGAGCATAGAAATAACCCGAAATTTCGGATCAGTGCCAAAGTACTCGATCAACCATTCCTACTCTTCCGTTTGTAAATCTTCTGGAATAACTGACCTTCTGGCATCATCTGTTTTATTTGTCTTGTAAGTTCTGCTTAGATTTCCTCGCCAGCCTTTGATCGCTCTTTTACAATTTTAAGAATTTTTTTGGCTGTTTTTGGTGTATCTTCCAAATTATATTTGTCCTGTAATGAATAGAACAAACAGATAGACTTAATTTAGTAGTAGTTCATTAATTATGGACGAAAAAATCACACAACACATGTGAGAAAGGTTGTTCTCACCAACATATCTGCGACGATGAGTCGATGGATGTCAGGGTGAATGTCTGACCACCTCCTCACTCCAATAATTGGCAACCTTCTTTTCATTAGGATAACCACGTCATCCTTGAATGAACGGTTGTTCATTCCTACTGCACCGCCCAATTTATCAGAGAAATCAATAACTAGCTTTGCGGATCCATTGGCATGACGCTTCTTAGTTGCTTTCAAATCTTTTACTACACCTCGCCCTTTCTTCTTGGGTCTGTCATCGTCTACATCCCAAAACACACACAAAGAAACAATTTACTGTGTAGTTGATTTTAAGAAATGAGGACACATATGTAAAAAAAATAACTAGTACCGTCATGTCGGGCGATAGCGGCGAGCATGGGAAGGCCATTCATTAAGGGCACACATGTCAGTTTTAGACACAACAGTGTTAGATTGTTCAGTTCCTGTATCAGGGTTAACATTTGTACTGAATCAGCAATTGTGCTTTTTCTACATTATAGCAAATCTTAGACAAAGTTTAAATATCAAAAATAAATTACCGGATCTACGTTTTCCCTGTTTTCTTTTATAAGCTTGTAAACTTTCAACCCTTTTCATTGTGACAGATCCTTTCTTTATTACTTAACATGTTAACAATAAATGGACAAAGTACAGAAACCTGATTAAGAATTAATGAACTTGTGTACCATTGGTAAAGGAGAAATCTGTATCTTCGGTTTCGTTTGAAGCTTGTTCCTCATCGGTTGCATCCCTAACTGCATGTTTATCAAAATTGTGGATTGGGTAAGGAATGCATAAAAATGTTATCGGGAAAATATTTATTAAAGTCTGTATTGAAGGAGTTGCGCTTTGGAGATTTGGGATGAAAGTATAACCTGTGATTTGGAGATTTGGGATGAAAGTATAACCCGTGACAATGATCGGTTGCTTGTTTCTGGTGGATCTACTTTCATCATCAAGCTAAGACCCTTGTGTTGCAATATCAACGCTGGCCTTCTCCCTAAACACACACATGTTGATCTTCTTATCATTATTGTGCATGTATACCAATGCCTCCACATCACTTTCATGCTCGATGGGAACAAGTTTTCCTCTGCCACGGGCATTATTTAGCCTGCAGTAGAGGTAATGATGCGCGGCATTGAAGCCAACTCTTTCAATCATATTGATCAATTCCATATAGTAGATGTCGTTCGCGTCCATTTTTGCTTCCAGAACTTTCTTGTTTGTATCCTCATATTCGTCGAACACGCTAACTTTCCAAATGGGCTAGGTCGTCTACAGTAAGATAGAAGGAAAAAATGATAACCCAAACAATCAGTCAGTTAGCAGATTTGAAATAAAAGAATAGTTACATGGCATTATTCACAAGGATAACGAGTCTCCCATCGTCAATACGATTCAGCACAACACGACAAACTCAAATCACACATGAACTCCAGATACACCTATGATCGACTAAGTGTTCATACAAGGATTTGCTCTTCGAGCAGAGGAAGAACAGAGAATAACACAGAGAAGAACAGAGAATAAAAACCAATATCGAGACCATAGAAGAAACGGCGAGATCACGGAGACGGACGAGAAGTAGATTAGAAAGGAATAACGTGAGAGATTTGGCGTTCCATAGACTCCGATGGCGATGAGGGCGATCGGCGATCAGATCCAATCGAAACAAGGCGGCCTGTTGATTATGCAATCGCGAAACAAGTCGGGGCCTGCAGTTATCAATCGACTTTAGCGGGAAGTTTAAAAAGGCTGCTTTTCGTTTTTGGTGGGAACAAAAAATTTCGCAGAGACTAGGCGTTTTAGCGGGAGGTTTTAAATTTTTTTTGGTGGACATCATATTAGAGCAACCACAATGCCTTGGCGCTCATATAGGAGCTAATTGAGCAATTAAACAATGCATGCAAGCGCCGGCTGCCTAGAAGGATTTTTTGCATTGAGTTTCTAGGCGTCAGGCTCTTATCTAGGCACCAATGACATAAAAATAATCGGGATTGAGGGAAAACTGATGGGATTTATTCCCTAGCGCCTACAAAGTACGGTTGAAAACATGTGGAAGTCTCACATGAGTCATGTAATGTCACTGAACAATTATTTGATGCATCTAATTAGCTGCCACCGCCTTGTTAATTTCTGCAAACTTCAAATTGCCACTGAAAAATAGAGAAGACAAGTAATTTTCATCGCAGATGCAGACATCAGAGTGTTTTGGTGATCAATGTACTCAAGCACATCACTATTGGCACTACGATAATTAAGGACATCCATGTGTTCACGATGTGATGAAGAATGTCCTGGTTGGCAGACTACGTACTACAACCAGGGCAACACCGCCCGCATCAGAATTTTCACGTCCAAGTGGCGGTTACGGGTGCTCCTAAGTGTAATGAGAAGAGCTTGCTTTTCATTTAAATGCTTTTCTTCAAGGAACTCCGTCCATGCATTCCTGCCAAACATAATGTGGCCGTCCCTATCCGTGTTGTATGGAACGGTGGTGAACGCCTCTGATGATCCGAGGCATAGCCCAACATGGCCTGAAGACGGAATGCCAGCACTGTCCGCTACGGACTGAGGCAGTTTCGGGATTTTGAACGTGTGGATGAAAGACAAATAGAAGTAGGTCATACTAAAGCACACGTTGTAGGCATAAATTGTGTTGAAAACCAAAAATAGCATTGGCACCATACGTAATATCTCATATCTGGCCGCATTTGTCCTCGTCAAACGAGTCACGTATCCAATGTACTCATCTTTTGGGGGTAGAAGCTCACGGACGTGGTCCTTCTCATCGTCATCAAGATCAGCTCTCTGGGAGACGATGATGGAAGAGTCGAATGGGTCATCCTCATCCATGGACTCCTCATTAATCCTGTGATTTGGGCCAGTTTCATTGCTTGTACTAGCGTCGTGGTCGTACAAGTAGTGCCTGCGGCACATGTCCAGTTTGAACACCTTGACGGCGAGCAAGGCATCGCCGTTAAAATCAAAGAGGAAGAAACTGCCGCGCTGCAGGAAGTATTATTGGGCAAACTGGTCCCAGCCGCGCCCGAGAAAAATGCGACAAGCTGCATCAAACAACACATCCATGTCCCACTTGTTGCTACCTGGATCGTCCGCCTCACGCAGCTTGAGTTCACGGGGTTCACGGACCTTCAACAACTCCACAAACTTCTTAGGCAGCATCTGCAGCAATATGAAAGTTAAATAGATGGAAAAGAGGGCTTACAACAAATAAGGTTACTGTTTGATGATGGATGAGTACTATAAAAAATGTAAACAAGTTGTACCGAGTAATCAGTTCTACTAAATCAAAGTTGAGCAATCAGGGTGTTTGGCACATTATTTCGAAAAGATGAACTTTCAGTGGGACCTGAAATTTACCATATCGAGTGAACATATTCACGAAGAGCACTTGAGCTACTACAACCCATATACTAGACCTTAATTTGATTCACAAATTTAACAAGCTACAGGCTCATAGCTCAGACACTCTGTCGGACTAAATAACTGAAGTGGTGATGTGGGTCGATGAAGCGTACCAGTTTGTCCGATGTAGTGTCTTCTACGACGCTGTAGAACTCAAAGTCTGCGAACTCCATCTCAACAGATCTCTCTGTCCATCATAGAAAACAAATGCAGCTCAATTTCCGGCTACATAATGTAGAATTGAAATTTTGGTGGTAGAGTGCACGTACTGAATGCCGCGTTGTATTGCATGCGGCAACTGATTAGGTCGAACATCTTTACTGTTGATGACATTTCGGATGTCGTAACTGCAGATCAGAATAAAGCCTCTCTGCAGTTTGTACGTCCGGGCGAAACACTCCCAGCCGCGCTTGAGGAACATGCGGCCAATGTTGTCCAACCACAACCTCCTACGTGGTTCTACGCCGATGACCGACCTCAAGCAGCTTCAGTGCACGGGGTTTACGGTCCCCCAGCAAGTCCGCGAACTTCTTAGGCAGCGACTGCAACAGAGGATAGAGCACTCCATGAACATCATTACACCTATCTTACTAAAATGACACCTAAACTGAGTACAATACATGTTTGTCCGATGAAGCATCGTCCACGTAAGCGAGGACCTCGCAGTCCATCATATGCAAACCCTAATTTTGATCGCACAAAAAAGGCTGACTTCAGTTATATTTAGCAGACGTGCCAAAACAGCAGAGGTTAAGAAACATGAGGGTTCACTAGAAATTTAGGACTGAATGCAGTACTCTAGCAGTATCAAGGTTCAGACACATTCATACAAGTGCAATTTAAATTTGACATGCATTCAAGAATTTCATGGAAGTACGAAACTTCAATTAACAACAGAAACAATCAATTGATCAAGGTTCAGAGTGAAATAAATTAGTCATTCTAGTGTCATTTGTATCTATACATAGCACAATCGTACATTCGTTCACACCATATACTTGCTAAGGAAGCGAGCACTGGTGTGGCAGGGGATGATGCCAAGAACACCCTAATTCAGAAAGAAAAATATACTAGTATGACAAGGAAATGGTGTGCGGACAATCAATTGTACTGCTTTAGACAAAAAAGGGAAATTAATTTTAGCTTCTGGTCCTAAAAAATGGCTCACATCAATTGTCCTGCTGAAGAGTAAAAAAGGAAATTACTAAAAATAGATACTGAATCTAAAAAGGGGTCAAGTCAACTGTACTGCTGAAGAGTAAAAAGGAAAATTACTAAAAATAGGTACTGGTCCTAGAAAGGCCAGTGTGAGTACCATAGGTTTTATTTTCAAAACTACAAATTACCTACCTAGAAAACGGCACACACAACAACAGCTACCAACATCAATTGGGCACCTGGGACTATCAAAATTACATAAAGGTACAGTGCAACATATCAATCAGATGCATATAAGTACTATCTACTTGAGTAATAAACGTGTAATAGACCAATCAATCATGAATAACATCGAACGTAAATATGTGTTACCATCTATATCTGGCACAAGATTTCACATCTCCATCCTGTCGAGACAAGTAGGACACTGGTAAACGAAAAGAAAATTATTGTTTGAACTGAAATCATTCTACAATCGCATCCAGAAGAGAAGAAGTACTAACCTGAGTGCCGCCCGCGATGGATCAGTGGTGAATCGAGGCGCCGTGGGTCAATCTACAGCGCAGTGACGAGACGGGCGACAACGGCGGTCGAGAGAATGCGGAAGTCCAGAGAGGGATGTTGAGCGAGGGGCAGCGAGGTCGAGGGATGGATGGCGGCGGCGGCAGCGGTGGTCTCCGGCATCTGCAGAAAGAGGGTTTTCTCGGAGTAAATATTGGTAGGTACACAAAGAGGAGGAGTGCAAACTTGACGTGACAATACGAGAGGAAGATGAGATATATAGCACTTGGGCCCACCTGTAAGTCTGTTACCACAAAAGGTGGGTACATTTCTCCGGGGCAGTTGCCATTTTTACGGTGCCTATCTGAACTGCCACCGAGTCGTCTCCCCTCCCCTCCCCCGCTTTCTCCTCTGTTTCTCCACTGCCCTCTACATCTTCGTCCTACGCCATGCCATGGAGCAGCCAGAGAAGCTTTCAACTACTTTGTGTAATTAATGGCTATCAGACCAATGGTGTGTTCACTTTTAGAAATGTTAGTACAAAAGTATTCCATGCCCAATTAGTGCGCAAAAAAAACGACCGGAAACGTGGATTTCCTTGGCCAACTTGTCGTTTCCCATGTGCAAACTTGAAAATATGGTGCATTCTCAGAACCTCACTTTGTTTCAACAACATTGCACATTCGGGATCTCAAAAAGTCGGTTCCATTCTCAAGTTGCTTACCAATCTTATGTCGTAGCCATTTTCGGGCACTTTCGGTCGAGAATAAAGTTTTCTGCCACCTAGGATACCTGGAAAATCGTAGAGATGAGCATGTAAGTCACACTTGATCATGTGTCCCCACACAAAATGTTTGAACCCATTACAGGACTTGTATGGTGCCGTCGTTGCGTTGGGTGCCGTCGAACCACCGGACGTTAAGTAGGACGATTCTCGCCGCTTCTCCCTTGCATGCCATCCTCGATACATGGCAGTCTTCTTTTTCTTCTTGGAGGAAGGACGCTTTTTGCCAGGTTCTTCCTCTGTCAATTCATTTTCATCGGGGTAAGTTGGACTGGTTTCTCCCTCCTCTCTTTCCTCATCTGGCGGAGGTATTTTGGGGTCTTCATCATCTTCAGCATCCGAGATTTCAGTCGGTTTCGCAATAAGTACTTCATGAAAGGACCCCTGCATAGATTTGAATTTTCTTTCGAAAGCGTCTTCATCTTCATCTTCGGAATTTGTGTTTTCAGATCCAAGTTCCGACTCCAATCTTGCTTCTATAGCAGCTAACACAGAGTCGGCTTCCGAGTTCGTCGTTTCACTGACGGGTGTCGGATCTTCCACTTGTTCCGTGGGATTATTTTTTTGTGCTTCTTACACGGGATTAATTTCTTCCGCGTTGTCCGCGATCTCGGACTTCACCATGCCTATGAAGTGAGAACTGATTGCAGGCATCTCTGGAGAGGCGGCGAATTCAGCACCATTTTGGCGATTTCAGCAGAATCCGGTATCATAGTTTTCGTCAATTGGGTATAGGAGGGTGGGATAAATTTACTTCCACCACAGAATCCCATTGCCTCTGCTGTTAATCCGATAAAAAAATTGTAGATCCAATCGGTAAAACGCAGGCACTAACCAGGTGATTCCGTGCTGGCATGTATGATCCATTGTCGAGGAAGCGCCCAACGTCGCCGTCGAATTCAAAGCATCCGACAGTTATGGTACTGCCGATTCCGCCGAGTATTCCCGATCGAAAAGTAACTCCCGACGCTGTTGGCCTGGCCCCATGGTGGGCGCCAACTGTCGAGACACTGTAGTAGGGTTCATAGACGTGGTTTCCATGAGATTACTGGTAGATTCGTGGGGAGGCGTGATAGTACGACAAACGAGAACACCAAGTTTACCCAGGTTCGGTACGACGTGACAGGCAGCGTTCCTATTCCTGCAATCTCACTAAATCAGGGCTGAAGTCTGAAGTATACAAAGTACAATGTGAGTATGATTTCTCTTACTCGGCGAGGATCAACTTCTCGGCGAGTTGGCTTCTAGCTAATTGTCTGTGTCTTTCTTCTCTCCCGTCCGGCTTTATATAGATAGCCGGGTTAGGGCTTACAGAAAAAAAACGTAGAAGACTACTAAAACTATCTAACTTGGAAAGTAAGGAATCCGCCTTCTCCTCCAAGCCGCACCACTTTGGGCCGTGGTTCGGGTTCTTCTAGAATCCGGCTTTCTACGCATCAGCTTACTGGGCCGCCCAACGGACTGTGATCCATTACCAACATGTCACCCTGATAATCCGGCTCTTTAGGCCAATGCCGGACATACCCCTAATCAGTATATATCCGACACGAAGCCAACTTTGAAGGAACATATCCAATCTTGGAGTCAATCTTCATATCAACGAGCTCCGCATAAAAATCAGCTTGTTTGGTTTCCAAGCCGTCTTGCCCATTGATTTCATCAACCATTTGTCTTCCGTTCTCAATTCTCACATACTCTCCCTTAGAATTATCGAACCGCAACACGGATAATTCTTGATCTGGATCCCAACTAACAGTCTTCCCATATTTCTCCACAAAATTCTAAACTGCATTCTCTTCCATGTGCACTAGTTCATGTGTATCCATATCTGAAAGCTCGACCTCTCATTTCACAATTGTTTATCTTTCAATTTTATGTACGCTACCATCTACTAGCTTGCCCGTTGATGGGAAAGAAATTGATTGTAAATTCGAAGATTTGTGCATCGCGAGCATTACCAAACCTGTTTGTCAATGGCGAGCAATGTGAGCTAGAAGAACTGGACGAGGCCCTTATTGAATTCAAATTAGATAGGAGAGGTTCTCATTGCCGATTTGAACTTTGCTCGATAGGACTCATATCGTTCACCTCACCCACGACCACCACACACAATTTATGCCCGCCGAGAATAGAGGTGACACGCTCAGATCTAAATCGACTCGAAGGGTAACGGGAATATGACTAGGGGTACAAATGAGATCCGCCGCTGAAGAGAGCTAAAGCTTCGCCATACCGGAGAAGAAGACGTAGATGACACGGTCCGATAAGTGGTTCACTCGATTCTGTTGCAAAATCAGGGGCCCCACCTGTCGGAAACAATAACTGTCAGCACGTTCTTTTTTGAGCAAGTCTTAACATAACCTCACACTCACTTCAGACGGAGATACCCGTTTTATCGCCCAGGTCAGTCAGTGGTTATTTTCGCGCAAAAAATATATAGCACGAGAGCTATTTCGAGGAAAGAAGTCGCACAAAAGCTATTGGCCCGGTATTTTGGGAGGAAAACTAGTATTGAGTCCTTTCCCGCTGGAACGAGAAGACTTTCACGACCTTGTTTGTTGGCTAGCGGCTGGTACGACATCTTCCTTTGAGAGTTATGTACGCTAGGTTGTGGCGCGTATTTGGACCAGACATTTTCCATAGCAATAATCTTATTCTTCGTATTTGGAACATGCTAACCTGGCTAAAGATGGGGCAGTCGTCGTCGAAGCCGGCCATGTAGTCGGAGATGAAGGGGTACTGCTTCAAGTGTCTTCGTGATGGGCACTACAAAAAGGATTGCACCTATAAAGTCTATGTGCATCCGGTGTGGAGATGAAGGCCATGAATCCTGAGAGTGCAAGGGACCACATATTCCTGATTCAGAGGTGGGGCTGCCTCGGGTGGATATGGCCAAGATGGCCTTGCACGAGCAGCCAGCGTGGCCTCTCGCCACCATGCGGGAGGTCCCATTTTGATGACGCTGCACCACTGCCTTCTCCCTCAGCGCCGGTGACGGCCTCACTCCTCTCAGGCACCCACAGCGGCGACATGGCATTGTCGGAGTGTCATGTGGCAGTAGGTCCCCGAGGAAGGTGGAACTGGAAGCCCGCTTGAAACACGCATTGGTGTCATGCGTGAGTGAGTCGCGCTTTTCCAGAATTAGGGTGTCCTTTGTCCTGTTTTAGTTAGTTTTGGGGATTATGCGTGCCATTTTCGAATTCAGGGTGTTTCTGTCCCTTCTGTGAAAGGTGTGGCGGTGTATGTATACTTTTCTCAATTGTTTTCGCACGTGACCCGATGGTGAGTGCTCAAAAGGAGATGTGAAATGCATCCATCGCTGCTCAACATAACTAATAATAATCGATAAAACACATTCTTACATGCAGAGTTTCATAGTCGAGACACATGGCACATGTAGATATAACTGCTGCTCCACTTACTTTTGGAAAACATTGTAGCCAGGCTAAAGAAACGCCACAAACTCAACTTTTGACAAGACGGATCTCGAGGGCCAAGGATTCAGAACCTGCTTGTTGCACAGGGCATCTACGATAATAGCGAGTGCATTTGCCATCAGGTGCAAATCCCTCACAAATGGAATTGAGATCTTGGAATGTTGGTAGAAACTCGGGGACCATTAACACGTCCATGCTTTTCATCAAAGGAGCACATCTGAAGAGAAGCTTCAAGAGATCAACTTCATGATCTGTTCCAGAAAAACCTGTAATTTCCAATTCTTCAAGAGCTGTCAAGGAGATAATTCCAGTTCTCCAGTTTGGAGGTTGATCACAAAGACAGTTTGCTGGACATGTTTCATTTCTCCTGAAAGGAAATGAATATTTTCTGAATTATTCATAACACTAAACCCAGCAACTTGTATGGCTATCTGAAAACAATCAAGGATCTCACAAAATGGATGTCTTAACATTTGTATATTAACCATCAGCCCAAGTTAAGAAATAATTACCTAATTTTTTCAATATCCACCACAAGGCACTGATAGAAAATAGGCCTTCCATACGCCCCCATTAGTCCCCAAAATAATCGAACCGCGACCAAAGGGGTCTTTAGTCGCGGTTCGGGAGGAGACCCGCGACCAACTGTCTGGGCCTAGCGCGCTCGGTCCACAGCTGGCGGACGGGAGGGGCTTTAGTTGCGGTTGGCCTGACCAACCGGGACTAAAGGTCCTCAGGCTGGCCCGAAGGCCTTTAGTCGCGGTTGGCCAGGCCAACCGGGACTAAAGGCCCATCCCTATATAGGACTCAGCTCGCTGCACTTAGCCACATTTGGTGCCACTTCTATGCTTTTGGTTCACAAGTGGGTGGTGGGTTTGCTTTTGGTTCCTCCTATGCACACAAGGTATTCAATGAAATGCCCGAGAGAATGAAACACACATGATATGAAGTGCCCGAGCAACACTTGAGCTTTGTCATTTATTTTTCCTCCGCGCTCGCGGTTAGCAACTTGAACCTTTCATGATTTGTATTATTTTTAGCTAGTTTGTTTAACAAATGCATGACGGTTAATTATATACTTTATATAATAATAATGCAGATGAATCGGCAATGGATGTACGGTAACCGACTCTCCGGCGAGTTCACTACGGGTTTAAAAGATTTCCTCGTAGTGGCAAATGCGAACAAGCACCGAGGTTTTTATTATCTGTCCATGTGCTGAATGTAAGAATCAGAAGGGTTACTCCTCCTCAAGAGTCGTTCACATGCACCTGCTTCGGCACGGTTTCATGCCAAGCTATAATTGTTGGACCAAGCATGGAGAAAGAGGGGTTAGAATGAAAGAAGATGAAGAAGGGGATGATATCGATGTCAACTATCATGAGGCTTTCGGTGATACTTTCATGGAGGATGATGCTGAAGGTGGGGAAGGGTTTGGTGAAGGTGAAGAAGAGGCACATGATGAGCCCGCTTATGATCTTGGTCGGACCATTGCTGATGCACGGAGACGCTGCGAAACTGACAAGGAGAGGGAGAATTTGGATCGCATGTTAGAGGATCACACGAAGTCGCTGTATCCAGGATGCGATAATAGTCTGAAAAAGCTGGGCTGCACACTGGATTTGCTGAAATGGAAGGCACGGGAAGGTGTAGCTGACTCATCATTTGAAAATTTGCTGAAAATGTTGAAGAATATGTTTCCGAAGAATAACGAGTTGCCCGCCAGTACGTACGAAGCAAAGAAGGTTGTCTGCCCTCTAGGTTTAGAGGTTCTGAAGATACATGCATGCATTAACGAGAATACGAGAATTTGAATGAATGCCCTGTATGCACTGCATTGCGTTATAAGATCAGAGGCGATGACCCTGGTGACGATGTTGAGGGCGAGAAACCCAGGAAGAGGGTTCCTGCCAAGGTGATGTGGTATGCTCCTATAATACCACGGTTGAAACGTCTGTTCAGGAACAAAGAGCATGCCAAGTTGTTGTGATGGCACAAAGAGGACCGTATGTCCGACGGGGAGTTGAGACACCCCGCTGATGGAACGCAATGGAGAAAGATCGACAGAGAGTTCAAAGATTTTGCAGCTGACGCATGGAACATAAGATTTGGTCTAAGTAATGACGGCATGAATCCTTTTGGCGAGCAGAGCTCCAGCCATAGCACCTGGCCCGTGACTCTATGCATCTACAACCTTCCTCCTTGGTTGTGCATGAAGCGGAAGTTCATTATGATGTCAGTGCTTATCCAAGGTCCGAAGAAACCCGGCAACGACATCGATGTGTACCTGAGGCCATTAGTTGATGAACTTTTGCAGTTGTGGGGCAGACCTGGTTTACGTGTGTGGGATGAGCACAAAGAAGAGGAATTTGACCTACGAGCGTTGCTTTTTGTAACCATCAACGATTGGCCTGCTCTCAGTAACCTGTCGGGACAGACAAATAAGCGATACAAAGCATGCACGCACTGCTTACATGAGACTGAAAGTGTATTTTTGGATAATTGTAGGAAGAACGTGTATCTGGGTCATCGTCGATTTCTTCCCCGAATTCATAACGTAAGAAAGAAAGGCAAGCATTTCAACGGCAAGGCAGATCACCGGCCGAAGCCTGCGGAACGTACTGGTGCTGAGATATTTGATATGGTCAAGGATTTGAAAGTCATCTTTGGAAAGGGTCCTGGCGGACAATCAGTTCCGCTGGAAGTTGACGGGCACGCACCCATGTGGAAGAAGAAATCTATATTTGGGGAGCTACAGTATTGGAAAGTCCTAGATGTCCGCTCTGCAGTCGACGTGATGCATGTTACGAAGAATATTTGCGTGAACCTTCTAAGCTTCTTGGGCGTGTATGGGAAGACTAATGATACAAAGGAAGCACGGCAGGACCAGCAACTTTTGAAAGACCCAGATGACTGGCATCCGGAATGGTTTCAAGGTCGTTGATAGAGGGATGATAACCCGGTAGGCTAACGTCAAGGTGTAACTCGGCCCAAAGGGAGCTGCGCAAGACCCGGCTTAAGGAATAGGAGTTTCTAGAAGGCCTAGGAGTGTAGGCTTCGTAACCCGGATTGTGGGTTTTGATAAGGAAACTTAGGATTTGTATGCGGTGACCGGGTAGGATTCCGAGTATGCCTTGGATAGGAAGCCAGGGGGCTGGGTATTATATAAACCGGCTCCCAGGGTTGGACAAACACGAGTTTTACTAGTTATTTGAGTATCCCCTGTAACACGAGAGTTGAGACTGTAACCCTAGATCGGAGACTCGGCGACTTGATTGCTAGAGCTACCAGATCGATTATCAGCATGATTTCCCTTGAGCAAAATCCTCTCCCAAACGCCAGAGTCGAATTACCCCAAGATAAGTTACCCCTGATAACGCCTGCCGTGATTATCCCACGACAGTTGGCGCCCACCGTGGGGCCTGCGTCCAAAGGTGTTTACGTCACGGGAGAAGCTCGGGAGAACATGAAGAACCTCGTCATCGGCGAGATCTACACCAACCCCGAAGGAGAGAAGCTGGTGGATGATTTTGGCTGGCGGCCAGAGTCAGATCTGCTAGAATCCGGATCTGTCGTCACAATCGGCCGGGCCAACGTCTTCATTGGCATGGTACGTACGTCCGGTTCAATCCCTGACAATTTTGGATATGATTCTGTGTCAGGAGGAGCAACCTGCGTTCAGTCGGATGGAGAAGAATCGGTCGGGACGGTAGATCCGATAGAAGAGCCCACCACGAAGAGGGAACAGCCGGAGGAGCCGGCATGGACCCCGCGTGGCCGGGTCATGAGAGAAGATGATACCGAGTCTATCCTGCACCTGCTGGAGGACCGGTATGAGGAGGATAGCTGTGACGAAGAGGAATACGAGTCTTCACCAGGCATCGCGCGCCAGGTCACGGTCTACACGGCCCCTGCAACCAACCTCAATCAGGGGGACGTGACCACGGCCGCGGTCGGAGCAGCGCGAGCACTGGCTCGGCAACAAAATCCGGTTGATGGAAATCCGGTCATAGCCCGGGTTCACGGAGAGTCGGCTTCAGTCACCAGCAACACCCCGGAAAGTGAATTGCAGAGGAATATGTTCGGGTTTATGTCAAACAGAACGCCAGGGGCGGGTCCTTCCAACCCACAACACCCGGCCCTGTTCAGTAACAATTTGATCCTGGATCCCACGGTGCTAGCTACGGTGGTAACCCCGGAAAACGCCGCGGCGCGGGCCAGGGATCTGGATGTAGCCCGCCGTGCGTTGGAGCAACAAAGGAGAGATGTGGAAGCAGAGAAGCAAGGGGTGGCCACGCGCCAACGTGAGCTGGAGGCATTGGAGAACCGGCTCCGGGTTGAGTCGACCAGGATGCATCAGAGATACCAGACGATATTACCGGCAACGGGTGGAATTCTAAACCCGGCCAAGTTA
Organism: Alopecurus myosuroides; assembly: GCA_028641055.1. Lineage (NCBI taxonomy): Eukaryota > Viridiplantae > Streptophyta > Magnoliopsida > Poales > Poaceae > Alopecurus > Alopecurus myosuroides. The sequence goes on from JAPCYS010003698.1 coordinate 105,282, forward strand.
TTCATCACACCACAAGATCAACCAATTCCAGCTGTGAATCAGGAAACTGTACATTCCCTGCGACCGGACGAGGGCAACCGGCAAACGTACAAGCCGGGTTACCCACGTTGCAGACAGGGGCTGCTGTTGGCAACACAGTACCATCACCACCACCATCACGATTTCGTACGCCACCAGGTCACTTCAACAACCCCATGGATAATGTATATGCAGCAACGTTGGCATTGGATCGAATCCCCGTAAGAGAGTCACCCCATGCGGAGGAGACCCGGCGGGCGATAGGTTTATTGCGCACGGCTGTGGCTCAGCAAGTCAATTACCCGGATAATAGGAGTGGAATGCATGGAACGCCGTATGTTAGCCGGCATAACGGAAACACCGGTAATATTCAGACGAGCTCAGCACGGCGGAGGGCAGAGCAGCAGCAAATGCCGCCTCCTCCCCGTAGACCAGCAACACCCGCAGTATCAGCTGCCCAAGCTATCGTGGACAGTTCTCGAGCCAGGCGCGCAGCAGCCGGGTCTGCGGTACGAGGGCCGGTAGTGGCTGCACCCCCCGCCGCACCTGTCGCCGGATCGCATGTTTCCCGGGCAAGGCCAGTACCGGCAATTTTAGCCGGGCCCAAGTGTTTGTCGGACGCCATCAGAGCCGAGCCCTACCCGGATAAGTTCAAGGAACCGGGTAAAGTGGTGAACTATGAGCCGACTATGGATCCAGAAACCTGGTTGAGCAGCTACGAGATGGCCATGTCGATTCGCAACGCATCTGAAAATCTTCAAGCCAAGTTCATGTACTTAATAATGTCAGAGGGAGCATCAAAGTTATGGTTCAATAATTTACCAGAAAAATCCATCAATTCATGGAGTGAGCTGAAAGTTGCATTTATCAAGCACTTCCATGGGACGTGCAGGAAGTTATTCACAATAGATGATCTAGAACGGTGTGTCCAAAAGAAGGGTGAGTCGGCGCGCAGTTGGGTGCGCCGGGTTATGGAAATACTTCACTCGTCTACAGATATTCAGCCAAAGGATGTGCTACAAGCTATGGCTAAAACATGCAAGTACATACCCCTAGTGCAAAAGCTAACACGCATGAAATCTAGTCGGAATGCTTCGGAGGTTACTATGGGAGAGTTGATGGACGCGTGCAACAAGCACGCCGCTACGGATACAACAGAGGAGGATGTTGATGACAAGAAATCCAAAGCTAACGCAAGCAACAGTGGAAGACCCGGCAATGGATCTGCGCCGGGTAACAATGGAGGAAATAATAGAAACAACCAGAACAAGCGCCCGTACGAGGGAAGTTCCGAGTTTGTCGCCAACACAGAAGCCGGGTTTGCAAGACCCAGAGCAGAAGGAAATTTCAACGGAGGAAACTTTAATGGAGGAAATTACCAAGGGTCGCCAAGGCCGGCTAACCACATAGAGGCCTTCAGGATGCCCTGTCCGCGCCATAGCAGGAACGGCAGGCCGGCTAATCATTCGCTGGAGCAGTGCGTGGATTTACAGAGATGGAAGAACGAGGAAATACAGAAGGCAATGCGAGGTGCAGGCCGAGGAGCAGGACCGGGTCCGGGTGGTAACCCGGGCAACGGCCCACCCCCAGCAGGCAACCCAGGAGGTGGTAATCCGGGTAACAATCAGGGAGGAGCTGGAGGTTTCCGGGCCAACCCCAAGCAATTGGGCCAGTACCACGTCCACACCACAGGAACTTCTAACAAGGATAGAAAGATACTCAAAAAGGCAGTAAACTCGGTTTCTTCGGCTGTCCAGAGATACCTGAGGTGGTCGGATCAAGAGGTGACATGGAGCAGAAAGGATCACCCGGAAAGAATAGAACACCCGGGAGTCTTAGCATTGGTGGTTGCGCCACAGGTTAATGGTTATGAGTTGAAAAAGGTGTTAATGGACGGCGGAAGTAGCATCAATATCCTATATTGGGAAACTTTCCTACGCATGGGCCTCAAGGAGTCTCAGCTACAGAAAAGTTCTACGTTTTTTCACGGGATCGTACCAGGTCACTAGGCGTGCCCCGAAGGAAAGATTACATTGGAGGTCGCTTTTGGAGAATCAAAGGATGAGTGGCTCACGTTTGAGGTGGTAAAGTTGCGTAGCCCCTATCACGCGTTGTTTGGAAGGCCGGCTTACGCCAAGTTCATGGCCAGGCCGTGTTACGTGTACCTACAGCTAAAAATCCAGGGTCCCAAGCAGACCATCACCATCCATGGGAGCCGGGTTATAGCGGCTGAGTGTGACGAAGGAGACGCGGCAATGGCGGAACAAGCTTGTTGAAAGGAAGAGCACAAGTATTACCGGTCTCAAGTAGACCCGGGTGACAGAACATCGTTAAAGAGGCCGAATACAAAGGATGAGAGAGCAAAGTTCAAGGCGGCACAGGACACAAAGATGGTGGCTTTTGTTGAAGGTGATCCCTCCAAGCAATTTGCTATAGGATCTAACCTAGACAGTAAGCAAGAAGAGGCGCTCGTTGAGTTCATTCGCGGAAATCAAGATGTTTTCGCTTGGACACACAGTGATATCGCAGGTATCCCGACTGAGTTAGTTGAGCACAGTTTACACGTCGATCCTAAGTCTCGGCCCGTGAAACAGGGCCTGAGAAAAATGAATGAGGAGAGAAGAAAAGCTATAGGAGAAGAAATTGCCCGGCTATTTACAGCCGGCTTTATCATGGAGGTATTTCACACGGATTGGCTGGCAAATCCGGTTCTAGTACTGAAAAAGAGTAATGAGTGGAGGATGTGCATAGATTACACGAGTCTCAACAAGCACTGCCCAAAGGATCCATTTTCCCTTCCAAGGATAGATCAGATCATAGATGCAGTGGCTGAAAGCGACCTATTATGTTTCCTGGATGCATATTCCGGGTATCACCAGATCAAGCTCAAGAAGGAAGATTGGGAGAAAACATCGTTTATAACCCCCTTTGGGGCTTTTTGTTACAAAACCATGACTTTTGGGCTAAAGAATGCTGGCGCAACTTACCAGAGATGCATACAGAAGTGCTTTGAGGATCAGATTGGACGCAACGTTCACGCTTATGTGGATGATGTGGTGATCAATACCAGGAAAGCTGAAACATTTATTGATGATCTAAAGGAAACATTCAAGAATTTGAGAAGGTATCAGATGAAACTTAACCCTACAAAGTGCGTGTTTGGAGTTCCAGCAGGAAAATTACTCGGGTTCATTGTTTCTGAGAGAGGAATCGAGGCAAACCCGGACAAAATCAAAGCTATCCAGAGTCTGAAAAAGCCGGAAAACCTGAAGCATGTTCAGAAGCTTACAGGGTGCGTAGCAGCGTTGAGCCGGTTTATATCCAGACTCGGAGAGAAGGCAATCCCATTATACCGGCTCTTGAGGAAATCTGAAAAGTTCGTTTGGGACCAAGAGGCGGACAAGGCGTTCGAGGCACTAAAGAAGCAATTGTCTGAGGCACCAGTCTTAGCAGCTCTGGATCCTAAGGTGCCCATGTTACTATATATTGCGGCTGGGCCCCGGGCGGTTAGTGTAGTGGTTGTCGTTGAGCGTAAAGAGGATGGAAAAGATCACCCGGTATAGAGGCCGGTTTACTACATAAGCGAGGTATTATCGGAAGCAAAGCAGCGTTACCCACACTGGCAGAAGTTGGTTTTCGGGGTCTTCATGGCCAGCCGGAAATTGAAACCATATTTTCAGGAACACCCCATAACAGTGGTTAGCTCTATTCCAATGTCGGATATCATCAGAAACTTAGATGCAACAGACAGAATAGCCAAGTGGGCCATTGAGATGGGAGACTATCATATCAACTACGAGCCCAGGTCAGCAATCAAGTCCCAAGCTTTAGTCGATTTCATCAATGATTGGACTCACACAAACATGCCAACAACGACACCAAGTTCCGAGTCTTGGGTAATGCACTTTGATGGTTCCAAACAGTACGAGGGATCAGGAGCTGGGGTGGTACTTACATCACCCAAAGGAGATAAATTGAGCTACGTGTTGCAAATTCACTTTGATTGCTCCAACAACGTGGCCGAGTATGAGGCATTACTACACGGATTGAGAATAGCCAAGGAGATGAACAACAGGCGGATACGATGCTATGGAGATTCGGATCTTGTGGTGCAGCAGGTCTCAAGAACCTGGGATAGAAAGGATGCAACTATGGCAGCATATCGCAGAGAGGTGGACAGGGTTGCCGGGTGTTTTTCCGGGTATGAGGTGGAGCATATTGACAGGCGAAAGAACGAGGCTCGCGTAGAGAGCCGATTCCACCCAATGTTTTCCTGGACGAGCTATGGCGGCCATCTGTTAAAACCGAGTGTGAGGAAGAGGTGGCTAACCAAGACCCGGATTTAGAGCTTGTGGCCACGGTACGTGCCGTTCCTGAGTTGACAGAGCCGTTTTTAGCTTATTTATCACGGGGCGAGTTACCACCACAGGAAGTTTTATCAAGGCAAATTCTGAGGAGAGAAAAGGGCTATTCCATCATCAATGGCGAGTTATATAAAAGGAGTGCAGCAGGAGTCTTTCTGTGCTGTGTAGCACCAGAAGAAGGCCGGCAGATCCTGAAAGAGATCCATGAAGGTGACTGTGGGCATCATGCGTCCACAAGGTCCCTTGTGGCCAAAGCATATCGGCACGGTTTCTTTTGGCTCACAGCCTTAGCAGAAGCGGAACGCTTGGTGGCAAGGTGCGATGGATGTCAAAGGTACGCTCGCCAAATCCATGTGCCGGCTATGGAATTGCAAACAATCCCATTAACCTGGCCGTTCGCTGTTTGGGGCATGGACATGGTGGGCCCCTTCCACATGTCACCCTGCAAAAAGACCCATCTCTTGGTAGCTATCGATAAATTTACAAAGTGGATTGAAGTTATGCCAGTTACCAATTGCGAAGCAATCACAGCAGTCAAGTTCTTAAAAAGAATCATCTACAGGTTTGGGTATCCTCACAGCATAATAACGGACAATGGAACAACATGTCCCTTGGTGAGATGGAGAAATTCTGTGGGAACAATGGAATCCGGCTTGACATAGCTTCAGTAGCCCATCCACAAGCTAATGGACAGGTGGAAAGGGCAAATCAGGAGTTACTTCGTGGACTAAAACCACGGCTGCGAGTCCCGTGCGTCCGAGCTACTGGCGCATGGGTCGAGGAGTTACCATCAGTAGTTTGGGGAATTAACACCACACCTAACAGATCTACTCAGATGACACCATTTTTCATGGTTTATGGCGCAGAAGCAGTATTGCCGAGTCATATCATTCACGATTCGCCTCGAGTGTCGGCTTACGTCGAGGTGGAGAACGAGAAGACCCGGCAGGACGCCGTGGATATGTTAGAAGAACATAGGGAACAAGCTTTGGAGAGATCAGCCATATACCAGCAGGACCTGAGGAGATATCATAGCCGGCGAGTCAAAACCCGGGTCTTCCAGGAAGGAGACCTGGTTCTGCGCCTGGTACAGTCAAAGGAAGGAAAACATAAGCTATCTCCACCATGGGAAGGACCGTTCATCATAAGCCGGAATCTGCACAATGGATCGTATTACTTGGTAGATGCAAGGGAAGAGTCGGCTACTGTCAATGACACCGCTCATACAACTTCATCTATGCAAGAAAGAGAAAGACCATGGAACGTGGCCCAGTTGCGTCCCTACTACACTTAGAACAGGCTAGATTCACAAGTGGAATTACACGATGTAACAGGCAGCAGGTTTCAGACGCACTCTTTTCCTATCCAGGGTACCTAAGGGGACTGGAGGGTTTTTAATGAGGCGGCTTGCTGACCTAACTTTTCTCATATCAATACAGAGATGGTTAAACAATAATATCGTTTCTTTTTGCGTGTATTTTGTCAAGTTTCTTACATTCATGTTGTTTTCTTATTTTCCTTCAGGTAAGTGTTAGTTGTTCTTAGTGTATTAGTTTTCTAGTAAGTTATGTATATCTAGGTCTTTTTTTTGAAACATTTTCTACTGCAGGGGAGTCCCCCACAGCCCTTTATTACCAACCACAAGCGTTACAGTTACAGATATGTACAAATAAACATGAGATTAGACTAAGACAGTCTATCCCAGGCTAAATTAAGGAATTAATCCATAAAGCTAAGTCAGCAGCCACAGCAGCACTCAACCTATGCTTAAGCATAAGGAGATCAAACATGAAGCCCACTTTCCATCCCATAAAGGAATGTCTTTCAGATTTAAAAATTACTCCATTCCTCTGCTTCCAAATATTCCAGCAAGCAAGAATCACAATCTCTGTGAAACATGGCCCCTTGAAAGACTTTTTGGCAGCAGCAAGATTTTGCACAAGTGTGTTATCACTCCAACTGATTTGCAAATAATTCCAAATTCGAGAGCTAAAAACACATTGAAAGAACAGATGTATCCAGTCCTCATTGCACTGTGTACAACAAAGAACACAATGATCTGTACCTTCAATCTTCCAGTTTCTCCTTTTGATCATATCCTTTGTATTAATCCTATCCTTGAGAATCAGCCAAGCAAAGAATTTATGTTTTGACATACATTTGGATTTCCATATCCACTTTGCAGGCCCATCAGGATTTAAATGACCAAATTGCATCTGATAGAATTTCCTGGAGGTGTATACCCCTTTATTGAGATTGCATCTCCAACTGTCCTCGGTATCAGTCAACTGAACATTATTTATAATGACACTCAGATCATTAAACTCCTGGAAAGCTTCAATTGAAAGCGGCAAAACAAAGGCATCTGAGAGGTCTGCCATTAAGAGAATGTCTCTTATAGAGGACAGAGGATCTTTAGCGAAAGAGAATAACCTCGGGAATTTTATAGCCAAAGGTTGTCCCATCCACGAATCCTTCCAGAAAAGCCCAGTAAAACCATTACCAAAACACAGGAGGACAAGGAACACCAAGTTTCTGCCAATTGCATAACACCTCTCCACCAGAACGAACCACAAGAGGTGACAGCATGCGGTACTGTTTGGAAATAATAAGCATTCTTTACTAAATGGACCCAAGGGATATCCACAGAATTATAGAGTTTTGCTAGGAACTTCAGTAACAGAGCTCTGTTTTGAATCTGGATATTGATGATCCCTAATCCTCCTTTGTTTTTGGGTCTACATATCATATCCCAGGCAGCTAAAGAGTTCACTCTTTGTTTATTCTTGTCCTTCCTCCATAAACATCTCCTCCTTGTTTTATCAATTATATCAATGACACCTTTAGGAATTACAGAGTGCACATGTAATAGGAAGGCAAGGAGGAAAGAACCGAATTCACAAGAACCAAACTATCCCATAAGAAAGGAAAGAGACAGTAGCCGATAGTCTCCTCTCAATTCTGTCAATTAATGGAGCAAAATCCTTGATAGTCGGCTTTGTGGTTCCCATAGGCAAGCCTAAATAAGTAAAGAAGCCACAGTGCAATCTAGGACAGAAGCCTAGTTAACAGTTTCCTGCTGGGATAAATTAATCGGTATCATCGACGATTTGTTATAATTCACTTTTAGCCCAGTGAGACGATCATAAAGATTAAGCAGGTCCTTAAAAACCAATAACTGAGCCGGTTCAGCAGGAAGAATGACTAAAGTGTCATCAGCATATTGCACAATAGGAAAGTCTCCACCAATTGGAATTGGCAATCTGAGTCTTCCTTCTCTAAGTGCCAGGTTTACAATACTTTGCAACAGATCCCCGCCCAACACATAAAGGATTGGGGACAAAGGATCCCCCTGCCTGACACCTCTTTACAAACAAAAGGTTTACCTGGGACCCATTCAAGAGAACCGATGAAGATCCAGAAGCAAGGATTTCTTAACCCATTTGATTACTAAGGGGGGGAACCCTTAAAACTCAAAATTTGCAGAATAGCAGAGTGCTCAATAGTATCAAAAGTTTCTCAAAATCAATCTTGAAGATCACCGCTCTCTGCTTAGATTGCTTACATTGGTGAATGTATTCAAAACACCAAGCCAAACAATCTTGAATAGTTCTTGATTTTATGAAACCATATTGATTAGCATGGATGCATCCAAAGATTTTGTCTTGAAAACGATTAGCCAGAATTTTGGTGATAATTTCAAACATGTATTGGTCAGTGAAATAGGTCTGAAATCATTCACCGTCTCAGGAGAATTAATCTTTGGAATCAGAGTGATGAAAGATCCATTAATGCTCTCCAAAGAGATCTTAGCACTGTGAAAATCATTGCAAAGCTTGACAAAGTCCTCTTTTATTATACTCCAGCAATGTTTAATAAAAAGCCCTGTAAAACCATCTGGTCCAGGCGCACGGTCAGGTTTTGAGTGTTTTACAACACCCTCAATCTCTTCAACAGTGAAAGGATTAGCCAGAATCTCTAGGCCATCTACCACAGGCAGAAAAAACAGACAAGTCAAAATCAGACATGGGTGGGCAGGAAACACCCATTCTGTTCTTAAAGCAAGACCAGAAAGCAGCAGCTTTATCCATATGATCCACCAACAAATTCCCAGAAGTATCCGAGATGGATGGAATAGAATTTCTCCTAAATCTCTCAGTGGCTCTGGCATGAAAATATTTAGTATTCTCCCCAGAAAGCCTAGCCCAACGAATAGTACATCGTTGCTTCCAGTAATCAGATTGCAAAGCAAGCAAATTCTTGATATGCTTCTTTACTATAAGTCTGAAATTAAATTCAGGAACACTCAACTGCCGCAAATCCTCCAATTGGTCCAAAAACAAAATCACCTTACTACTCATATCAATAAGAATCTTTAACTGTGAAATTCCTTCCCAATCCTTCAAAGCATATCTGAGGTTTTTTAATTTAGCAGTGATTTTGGAGGTGATTGATTTGGCCAGGACAGGAGTATTCCAAATCTTAGTCACAAGGTCCATGAAACCAGGTTGCTTAACCCAATGATTTTCAAACCGAAAAATCTTTGCCTTTGGGATGTTGGTTCCAATTTTAACCATACAAGGCAAGTGGTCAGAGGTTATTTTAGACATGGGTAACACCATAGTATTAGGGAAGTCTAGTGTCCACTGGCATGAAGTAAAGAACCAATCCAATTGAACCAAAAGTGGATCACTCTGCATATTTGACCAAGTGAAATTCCTGCCCTTAACTGGCAGCTCCAATAAACCCAGATGGCTGATAATATCATTAAATATAAACATATCATTTAGATCAGCCCCCGGTTTATTTCGATTATCCAGTGATCTAATGAAATTAAAATCACCAAGGATCATCCAGTTCTGGTGAATCGGGATGGAAAGGTTATATAACCAATTAACAAAATCATCTCTTTCCACCCCCTTGCAGGGACCATAAACATTCACCAAATTCCAAGAAGTAGAATTGTGAATAGAAGTGAATTTAATGTGAATGGCAGAGCGATGAACTTCTAACAACTCCCCACTGAAGATGGAACTGTTCCATAGCACAATTAATCCTCCAGAAGCTCCCACAGAGGGAGAGAAGACAAATTGATCAAATCTTTTAGGGCAGAAGGACCTAATAAAGGAGTGATCAAAATCTTGGCATTTTGTCTCTTGTAAGCAAATGATAGAAGCCTGACTTTCCTCAATTTTATTATAAACTGCATCTCTTTTAGCTTTATCATTTAGTCCTCTCACATTCCAGTAAAAAAAATCCAATCCAAGACTAGATGGGCCTTATTATCCATGGAAAAAAATATAGTAAAGGAAATTGCTGATAATCATAAGATACCAGCACAGTAGATGTCCAAAAGATAAAACCCATAGCGTAGTACTTATGTCATGTAACATAACAAAATGTAACAGAAAGACCCAGCAACAACTCCAGGGACCAAACAGGCCCAAAAGAAATAAAGAAGGCCCACTAATCATCAGAACTAGATGGAGTGGTGGGCTTCTTTGGAGCAGCTTCAAGCTTCTCCACCGTTAATTCTGAATCTTCTATCTGGAGTAGGTTTCCCGCCCTCCGCAGAATAGCAACAGGAGTGAAAGGAGATACCCCCCCTGTAGAATCTTGAGGACGAGCAGACTTGGCCTTCTTCCTAGGTTCTGGCTTGTCTGATGCAGGCAAAACCCTGAACCCAGCATTCTTGGCAAGGCTACGCGTCACTCTATGCTCCTCAAGGACAAGTGGAGTAGACACCTTCCTGGTCCTCTTCTTGGTAACCGGCTGGGGAGTCGTCGGTTCAGTAGCAGGGCATGAATCCAGCAGCACATGAACAGGAGCAGCAGAGGAAACTGGCAACTCAAAAGGCAGCAGAGATGACAGAAATTCAAATCTTCTGTCAAAAATAACCCGAGCTTTGTGCTCCAGGAAATATCTGGACCACTCCACCACAGGATCAGGTAACAGGACTTGAAGAATCTGCACTTCATTGTTCTGATCTGCACCAATTTCAGGGGGTGGTGGAACAAAAGGAACCATGGCCAGCTGGTTATGTTCCACCTGTTGCTGCATCTCCACAAATTGTTCCGGGCCCTCAGCTCGTGCAACATTCATGGAATCAATGGAAGCGCCAGAAAATTGAACAGATACAGAAGACTGCACCTGCTCGGGTTCCGGTTCCTGATCAACAGGCTCCTCCGGCGCAGCATTCTCTCCCTGCTCCTCATTGTTCCAGTCTCCCCAACCAGTATATCTAGGTCTTGGGGGCTGATTGCTTAAATAGCACAGTTGCAAACTCATAGACCCGGCCATGATGCCATTAAGTTATAAGGTCCGATTACTTGTAATAAGTACGGCTGCAATCTTATAACCGGACAATAGAGACAAATTTTCTTGACTTTTCTTGCTTAAGCTCGATGTGACTCGCACAAAGTGGCATGCTTTGCTAGCGTATAATTACAATCAGTCATGATTCCCAATGGGACTTGCCTGACCCTGTCTTTATGCAGTTATAGCAGCATTGATCATCCACGCGAAATCCGGCTTATAGTAAAAGAAGGTCAAAAGGGTCATCCAAACCATAAGTTATGCAGGGTACAAGGCTAACAGCCGAAAACTCAAAATATATTAAGCATAACTTCAAACCTACGTGAGCAACTCTAAGTTTTGGGCTTTAGCAGAAACAAACTTGTTCTTTTGACAAACTCCACTCCCTAGACTCGGAAACTCGGGCCTTGGGGACTTGGGGATTCCAAAAGTAACAAATTATCTAGCTATTCAGCTTAAAAACCCAAAAATTCGAGTCTTGGGGACTTAGGAAAAATCCACTTGTCAAAGCCCCCGAGACCCGGAAACCGAGTCTCACAAAAGGAAAAATAGCGAAGGTCGGAAAACCAGCAACGAAAGGTTTAAAGCTAGGAAACATCAAATTCACGCAAAAGGCCAGAAGGGCCATGAAAGCTATTAAGGTTTTTAACGTATTACAAACTGAGGAAATAGTACCGAAAAGTGCACAGGCGCACTATCAAAAGAATAATTGTTTTAGATGCCCATTGGCCGAATAAAGTGTTTGAGGCAGTGATAAAAGAAACTTCACTCGGCATCCTTGGCCGAGTCTTGAACGTTGTCCTTGGCAGCCGGGTCTTGGACTTGCTCTTCAGCGGTCTTCTCAGCACCTTTACATGGATTGGCAGCAGAGTCGGCGAGAGCTGGTGGACGCACAGCCGGCGTAGAGGTGGAAGGCGCAGCGTCGGCCTCAGCCCTCCTCTTTGCAGCTTCCTCCCTCTTCCGGGCAGATTCCGCCTTCCACCTCTCCAGCATGTCAAAGGGCTTGCGAATATCTGCTTTGATCGGCTTGTCGTCCGCGTCATAAGGTGTAACAATCCTCTCTAACTCCAGACTGTCGGCGATCTGGCTCGCCGAGTGACGCACCTCAGTTTGAATAGCTTTAAAGTTCTTGGTGGAAAATTTGGAGCCGTCAAGGTTGAACTCGGGAAACCCGGCCACAAGTTTTGCCGGCTCCAGCTTGGGGAAATAAGCCTTGGCCAGCATAAGCCCGCGGGTCACCCCAACTCGGCACGAAGAGCGCTTCCAGAGGTTGATCCACTCGGGGATAGTGGAGAACGCTTCAAGCAATGTGTCCAAGCCACAATAGCCCGTAGCCGGCCACTGCACAGCGTCCAGGATCCACCTGGTGCCGGCAGAAAACTGTCGGATAACGCCTTTCACTGTCTTCAACTTCTCAATGTCATTTTCATCTGGGACAGCATCACCCGGACCTGCAGAATAAACAGAAAAGATTAAAGCAACAATGCTCGGTTATCGTATGTAAAGCAGTTTACTTATCGAGTTACATATTTTTACCAAGCAAGGCGCGATAAGTGTCGGCAATTTGAGCCAAGAGCTTCTTCAACGTATTCTCGGCAGTACGGTATTTCTTCTTGTACTTTTCAGCATCTTTTTTGAGGTTCTGTACCTCAACCTCAAGCCCTGCCCGCAGCTTTGACTCGGTCTCGAGGAGCTGATTGGTTTTGACCAAAATCTCCTCAGAACGAGTCACTTGCGCCTATGGAGGAGGGAAAAGGAAATGTTAGTCGGATATACGAAAAGGCAGGATATAAAAGGAAGTACCGAGTAAAACTTTGCCTAGTTACACTCGGAACTTGGGCACTAGATGAGTATATAAGTAATGTTGATCAGGATCACCTGGTGCTCAGCAGCCATGGCCTCCAAGATATCTCTCTCAGTCGTCTTCAAGGCAAAGAGCGCATTCATCATCTCGTCGTAGGAAAGTTTGTTGAGATCCAGGTTGGAAGAACCGGGATTCTGGTTACCCGGAGATGGAGTCTTCTCCTTCATGGGAGGGGGGGACACCCGGGTCGCCTGGGTATTGGGAGTGGGATCACTCCTTCCTGTGCCCAGGATCACGACATCGTCATCCTCGGGCGTATGCGAGGGGATTGGATACATGGCCTCCTGATCGGTCGGGTCTTTCAACGGAACTTGTTCTTCTCCACAGCCGCCTGCCGCGGCCATCACAGTATCAACCGGATCCTCCTTAGCCAGGTCATCAACATCCATATTGTCCGGGTCACTGGTTGTGACCTTGGCTATGAGGGAAGTAAAGCAGGCACTTAGTATATAATGAAGGAAACTTATGGAAAGTGTTGGTATATCGAATAGCAAGAAAGCTAGCTTACCCGGTATTCACGAAGAAATCTGTCGGAAGGTCATTGCTAGACCCGGACGAGGCTGATAAAGATTGAGAAAGTGAGACTCGGAGTTGTCCAGCTAGGGGGTGATTGGGAGAAGGATGTTTTCGAGGTGAATTGGAAGGATGGGTTGGGGAAGTACCGGCACGGCGGGCTGGGGACGAAGGGATACCCGGGTTGAGAGGATCCTCACCCGGGGAGTTCCGGGTTACCCTGCGCTTGACCGTAGGGGGCTCCTTCAAGTATGGTGAATCGGACAATCGTTGATTAAGTTCGCACATATTAGCAAATGAATACGGTTTGGAGGACATAGAGGAATATGGAACCTTGAATACGTCCCCTCGGGGTTTCCTCTTGGCCCCAACCTCAGCTTCCGGTTCTGCCACACTTTCATCACTCTGGGTCTTCTCCGGATCTTCCTTATCCTCCTTGTCCTCCTTATCCTCTATTCCTGGAAAACACAGTGTACAGTTGGAAAAAGAGAAAGTGTGGGAAAGCAAGTTAACAGAAGTGGGGATAGGTGAAACCCGGATGATACCTTCGTCTGAGTCAGCCGACTCTTCGTCCTCTTCCGAGTTTTCGGAAGGAGGGGGGGTCTCGATATTCCAGAAAGTGATGTCTTCCTGAAATAATAGTACAATGGTAAAAATTAGTGATTATATCAGACAAAGGTATAAGGATAAAGAATTAAGGCCGGATCTTACTGCTGGAGCCGGGTTATCGCGAGTAAACGGCTACAGTCCAGATCACGTCCATTTTCTCAGTCAAGAAACTCTTGATTATCTTGTTTGTATCAGCGGCTGGGTAGTTCCTCAGTGAGTAGCAGAGTGAGTCCGTGACGTGCCCAGAATATTCGCACATCAGCTTGGGCCAGACGGCGTTTGGTTGGATTCGGAAGTTTACCCAAGTTTTAACCAGGTTGAGCCCAAGAAGGCCTTGGGCCGAAAGAACAACGAGTTTGGCAAGAAAGGGTTTGATGGACTCCCTATACGACTCAGAAGCGAAGGAATTGAGGTTGTCGAAAAGGTTTGCATTGGAACAATTCAAGAAACAGCGCAAGATTCGGGGGGATGCATAAATATGATTCGCATAGAACAATGAAATGAGTAATATTCAACATGGAATTGGGGCCTATGTCAAAGATTCAGAAACCATAATGGCTCAGCAACTCGCGAAAGAAGGGGTGACCCGGGGGACGGAATCCCCGGATCACGTGTTCAACGAAGCAGATTACCTCTTCGATACCCGGAGTGGGCCGAGTCTCCTCCCCAGGGACGCGCCAGTGGATATCCTCCCGGGCGGGGAGGACGCCCGACTCTGCGAGCTCATCCAGCTTTGCCCTGGTCACAGTGGACCTTGCCCAATTGGCGGATATAGATTGAGTCGGCCTCGCTTTCGCCGGCTGTTTCCCCTTGGTCTTCATGCTGGCTTTGGGTGCCATGTGCGCAGTCTAGAAACAGGAGATAAAAGTGCAGAATGTAAGTAACCTAAGACCCAGAAATGACAGGCTATCCGATTAACCGGCAGAGCAACTATGAAAAACTTTGACAGGTCGGATCTAGACGAAAAAATCTACGGAGAAATTTGTGGCTATAGGTAATAAGGGTGCATTGTGAGGTGTGCTATTGGATCTAGATTGAGTATTGGTTTTGAAAGAATGAAGCATGAGCTATCCAATCGAGGCGGAGCAAGAAAATCATCTAAGAGCAGATCCAAAATTTGATCTAGTTCAAGAAAGATTGGAGATGAGATCGATGGAGCTAGGTTGCTTACCGGCGGGATCTGGAGGAGAGCGCGGTGGCGGCAGATGGCTCAGTCACGGTGGCCCTTTGGATCTTCCGGAGATTGGTTCGAGGGCGCGGCGGTGGCGGTCAACGGCGGCGCGGGGCGAGCCGATGCGGAGCGCAGGCGACGGCAGTACGCTTCCGGTTGTGTGCCCGTAGACGCCGTGGCGGCGTGGCCTCGAGCTCGAGCGAAGGAGCGCCAAGGGAGATTGGAGAAGAAGGAGATGGGGGAAATGGAGTGTAGAGCTTAGGGTCCCCCCGGGGACACTTATTTATAGGCGCGGGTGTGGAGCCCTAGGCCTGAGGAGTGGGAGCCAAAATTTCGGGAGGAGAGATACCCGACCGGACTTTTTGGGATAAGTGTTAAGTGCTTGTGCGTGATATCCGGAAAAGATCACAGAAAATCGTATCCGCGATATCCGGATCAACTAATGAACAAAGTGAGCCGGATCTTCTGTGTTTTCCTCGGAGTGTTGACCCGGGAAAATGACGTTGGACTCGGAGAAAGCCAGGTTACTATATGGACCACCTGTGGAGTTAGGCCTAGCTGTTTATCAAAGCAACCTAACCCGGTCTTTTATGAACTTGTATGTTTATTATTTTTGCAGGGAATAGCATGCGCTTCAAAGAGGATCCCGCGAAGCCCAAGCTATTCTGGGGACTACTGATGGAGGGATGATAACCCGGTAGGCTAACGTCAAGGTGTAACTCGGCCCAAAGGGAGCTGCACAAGACCCGGCTTAAGGAATAGGAGTTTCTAGAAGGCCCAGGAGTGTAGGCTTCGTAACCCGGATTGTGGGTTTCGATAAGGAAACTTAGGGTTTGTATGCGGTGACCGGGTAGGATTCCAAGTATGCCTTGGATAGGAAGCCAGGGGGCTGGGTATTATATAAACCGGCTCCGAGGGTTGGACAAACACGAGTTTTACTAGCTATTTGGGTATCCCCTGTAACACGAGAGTTGAGGCTGTAACCCTAGATCGGAGACTCGGCGACTTGATTGCCAGAGCTACCAGATCGATTATCAGCATGATTTCCTCTGAGCAAAACCCTCTCCCAAACGCCAGAATCGAATTACCCCAAGATAAGTTACCCCTGGTAACGTCTGCCGTGATTATCCCACGACAGTCGTGCCAGCTACGCTCTTACCAAAGAAGAGAAGGTCATTTTTTTTGTGAATGCCTGAGCAGTATGAAGGTCCCGTCTGGCTTCTCGTCGAATATAAAGGGAATAATAAACATGGCGGACAAAAAGTTCCAAAACCTGAAGTCTCACGACTGCCACGTGATTATGACGCAATTGCTTCCGATTGCTTTGAGGGGGCTCCTACCGGAAAATGTTCGAGTAGCCATTGTGAACCTATGTGCATTCCTCAATGCAATCTCTCAGAAGGTAATCAGTCCAGAAGATCTACCACGGTTACAGAACGATGTGGTCCAATGTCTTGTCAGTTTCGAGTTGGTGTTCCCACCATCCTTCTTCAATATTATAACGCACCTTCTGGTCCACCTAGTCGAAGAGATTTCCATTCTCGGTCCTGTATTTCTACACAATATGTTCCCCTTTGAGAGGTTTATGGGAGTATTAAAGAAATATGTTCGTAACCGTGCTAGGCCAGAAGGAAGCATCGTAAAGGGGTATGAAAATGAGGAGGTAATTGAGTATTAAAGAAATATGTTCGTAACCTCTGGCTCACAAAGTGTTGTGCTAGGGTTTTGATCCAACGGTTAAAAAACACCCTGATCCAACGGCTCACAACAGATCGAAAGAAACACACCGTAGCCCTGATCGAACGGCTCACAACAGCTCGAAAGAAACACACCCCGGATCCAACGACACACAAGCGCTTGAAAGAAACACACGATCCGTATGATTCTATCTGATTGGTCTAAATGAAACCGTAACCATTTCGTCCCGGTTGGTAAAACAGGCCGAGACTAAAGGGATGATCCGTTTCCCAACGAAACACGAACCATTTAGTCTCGGTTGGTGTCCCCAACCAGGACTAAAGGGATATATTTTCTTCTCGCTATATATATGTATGCATTGCCACACCATTGGCATAAACACATACAAACTCACCACTCTCTCATGGATTCTACCGTACCCACTCTAACATTCATCCAGGCGGAGGCACTTTCCGCCTCAAACTACCCCTGCCCGCCCGGCTACAGCGTTCCCTCCGGTTGGATGCTGAGCACCGGAGGAGTGCCGGTACCTCCTCTTCCTGAAGGTGTGGCGCGTCGGGCGGCCATCACGAACCACTACTACCACGAGCTCACGCCGGAGCAGCGGAGGAATCCCAGTTGGAATCCCGACTACCGTCCTACTTGGGACTAAAGTCGGCGCCTAAGTGGAGGAAGATGGAGGAGGGCCAGAGGGCGCGAGGAATCCCTCTAGGTATAGAGGGATCGGACGAAAGAGCCAAATGCTGGTGGTACGGGCATGGGGGATCGCTATACCCGGAGACAGGGGCGTGTGTTCATCGGCAGAAAAAGTTTGCTCCCACCCAAGCCTTTATTGACGCAATGACCGAAGCTCAACAGGGCTTGATCACGTTCAACAGAGAGAAAGTCGCACTGACAAAAGCCCTCGGGAATCCTGAACACGGAGGACATGTACGAGGCAAAGGCAGAATGCCGTGGAAAGTAGGGTTCTCCCAGGACGATGACCCGTACTGTTACAAAAGCCGTAAGAGAAAGACGGACCGGGATGCAGATCTTTTGGCGAAAGTTGTATCGGAACTTAGTGAGTTGAAGCAGTCCGTGCATGGACTTGTGAAAGAAAGATCGGCGCCTGCAGGGCCGCATGAAGATCATGCAGCAGATCTCGGAAGCCAGCAGCAGCGGAGAAGCAGCGTGGCTTCCACGGAGGCCCCGCCTGCAGGTGCTAATGCACCGATGATGGAGATTCGTGCACCGGAGCCTCACTACTCCGTGGATGATGTAAAGGAGATGAAAGAATGTGATCTGCATTATCCCGTGGGGAACATTTCGACGAAGGTAGCTACCGGCAGTGCTTTACCCTGTACACCTGGAGCACTCCACCACAACAACCCCATTCCATATGGCTATGCTCGTGTCACGGTGGAAGACATAGTCTAAGTGTTTGAGGACCTGGAGATTGACATAGCTACACCCGAAGGGGAGAGAAGACTTGGAGATGTCAAGCGCCAGTTCATTCTATGGAAAAAGAAGTACACAGTGTTTCCAGGCGAGGCGCCAATGCTACCAAGTCCAACCCCCTCCGATGGTGGTGGTGGCGGTGGTGGCGGTGGTGGTGGTTCACCTACACCTCCTTCACGCCATTCGACGCCGTCCCCCGATCCACAATCTCCGGCGGGTAAACAGGCGCCGCCCCCAAATCCTCCTCCGGTGGGTAAGCAGCCGCCGCCCCCCCATTCCTCCTCCAGCGAAGAAGCAGAAGCAGGAGGACAGCAAGGAAACCCGCTCCTAGAATATTAACCCGGAGCCTTATGTACCTAAGACCACACGGGTACCGGAGCCATCACTGAAGCCTATCCCCCAAGGCCTTGGGAACTTAGTGAAGCTGAAACCAAATTGGCCGCGCATGCTGATTATGAGAAATAGAAGGCCCGTCAGAAGGCTAGAAAGGAGGCTAAGCCCAAGGAAGTATACACTCCGAAGGCAAAGAAGTGGGCTACGGGATTTTTGACGCAACCGTCCCAAGCCGAGCTGAATATGCCTGATGACTATGGAAGTGAACTTCGTAGACAAGCAGAAATATTGAAGAAGGAGAAAGAAGAAAGGAAAAAAAGTGGGAAACAAGTTGACCATCTCGTGATGCAAAATAAACAATCGACCCCCCCCCCCCCCCGCTCATAGTGAAAGCCGGTCCGGAACAGGACCCCGAGGTCATAGCAGTTGCGGCAGCAATTGGATTGACTGTAGCGAGTGCCATGAAAAATGCGTCCGAGATGAATTTGACTCTTCGTGCCTCGTTAGGCCTGGACGATGCGCAGTAGGTGAGGTAGCATTACAATATGTGCCGAATGGGCCTCTCGTCGAGCCTACGCAGGAAAAGAGTCTCCCACCACAAATGCGAAATCTGTTACGTTGGTACAATAATTTCATATCATGGGCCGCCAAAGAATATGTTTATGCGGATGTTACAGAGCAGCATCACACCAAACAGGACTCTGTAACAGTTCATATGAGTGAATTGTTTCAGCTGTTCAATCTGCGCGAGCTCGACAAATCTATCCTGAGTTGTTACGTTCTGTAAGTGATTTATTTCTACCTTATCTCGTTCTTCATTGCCTGCACTATATATATTTTCCTAACTATATTGTTGCGTACGCTATTATGCAGATTGAAGATTTAGGAATGCAAAATAAGAAACATCCATGATGTTGGGTTCATTGACCCACAAATCATTAATGGACATGTGTTACAAAATCACCCCGAAGACGTGGAGAAAGACTTGTACAATTTTCTTACAAAGCATCAACTCAAAAGTCATATTCTATTTCCTTACCATTTTGGGTGAGTGTTTCTCTCTTTGCCCATTCTCTTTTGTTTACTCCATGCATGGTATGTCTAATCGATAAGTTATGCATGACTGTGCATGTAATGTGTCCGCAGGTTCCACTGGCTTCTGCTAAAAATTGAACTTCACACCTCCATAGTTTTTATCATGGACTCTATGAATTCGGATTCAAAGCATTGAGCCGACATGAGAAAAATGTTGCAAAAGTAATTATTTTCAATCATTTGCGCTCTATATCGATCGGTCTCTTTTGTTCATTTCCTAATATGCAGTAGCTAATAACTCCCTTGTTCATTTAATTTTCTTTGCCCTGTAGAGTTTGGAGACGGTTCTCAGGAGAAATTGTCGGTGAATTCAAACATCAGCTAGAATTTAGAAGCTTAGTTAATGTGGATAAGCATCCACCGGGGACCAATCTATGTGGATACTATGTTTGTGAGAACATCCAAAGAGAAACCTCTGAGAGGAAGATGGAGGATAACGTGCGGAAGGCGACGGATAACTTGCGGAGGAATCTTAGTCCAGAAGCTCGCTTCCGACCAATTCAAGAGGAATTAGCAGGATTTTTCCTTAGGCATGTCATCGATCCTAAAGGAGAACACTATACGTCCGACGACGACCAATTCAAAAGGAATTAGCAGGATTTTTCCTTATGCATCTCCGAGATTGAAAGTTGTTCGAATTTGTGTATGGTCATCCATCGTAATTGTGTATGTAAACTTGTTCGAAGTTGTATAAGGTCACCCGAGATTGAATATATATTATATATTCCTATTGAATTCTTCTTATTTGAAATTTCATATGCATATATATAGTAGCGTAGAATATATATGTGTACTGAAACTTCATCAAAATTAAAATAAAACACAAAATAAAATATATAAGAAATAAAACAAAACAAATTAAAAAGAAACCAGGTTTAGGGGGGCTAAAACCCTAAACCTGCGGAGGAGGCCTTTAGTCCTGGTTAGCCACGAGAACCGGGACTAAAGGTCATCCGCCCCAACGGACTCCTGGCGCCCACGTGGACGGGCCTTTAGTCCCGGTTCGTAAGAGTCGCGACTAAAGGGGGGCCTTTAGTTGCGCATATTTAGTCCCGGTTGCATGACCGGGATAAATGGCCTTTGCGAACCGGGACTAAAGGCCTATTTTCTACCAGTGAGGTGTTTTATAGTAGAACAGATTCGAAGCAGATGCGATACCAGTGCTCCAAAATGATGCTTTTCTGTTACTAAAGTTAACTCCAGAACAGAAAAGGCAGGAAGCCATGCTATCTGTTGGGAAAAGCTCCCTAGCACTACAGGAAAAAGGTTAGACGCCGACGGCAAAAGGTATGCCGACGGCTTTTAGTCGGGGCCGTCGGCATACAAGGAGGTAGCTCTTTTCACGTTGCTAAACAACTTGAATGTTAACTCTTTGTGTGTTGTTGAGCAATGGTTTCATGGTTCTGTTGTCGTGCAGGCCCTATTGGAGGTTGCTGTGGCGCTGGTGGAAGTTGATGCAGCGGCGGCAGCAAGGGAGAGAGTTGGCGCTGGAACAAGTTTAGGTACATTCTGGGGAGCAGAAGCAGAGCATTCTCACATGCTACTAGGTATGTAATTGTGTTGAGGTCCTCAATTTTCATGATCATCATGATGGTGCTACCTATCGATATAAGAGTATACTTTGTGATGTTCTTGATTCATGAGCGCTTAATGAATGACATGAGGTGGTGGAGTTCGTTTATTTTTTATCTTTGGCAGGCATTTGATACATGCTTTCTTAAATCTGCAATGTACCATTTTGTACTGAATAGAACTCTTGGATATTACTTGTGTGTTGGCTGCATGTTAAATCCTTTTTTTCATGTTAATAATCCAAACAACTTAAAACTTAAGGTGTTTGTGTGTAGTGCTGAGCACACTCGCTTCCTGGATTCGTCGTGTAGGTAATGGATCAGCCTTGGTGGGCAGGTGGAGGCGATTGTGGTGGTTGCGCGTGAGTGTTTGTTTGCCGCTATGATTCCTCATTGGGTGTAAATAAATGCTTGTCACTTTGATTGGCCTGTAGAATCATGTTTAATTGTGTAATTGCATGGTTTTTTTTTTTTGATTCTGGTCAGAAGCTACGCCGACGGCAAAAGCCGTGGGCATACATCAAAAAGCCGTCGGCATAGCTCCAGACGCGCAGAGCGATGCTGTCGGCATACCTCCTTTGGCCGTAGGCATAGCTCGCACAACGAAGCCACCAATGTTGCCACGTGTCTATCGAGGCCGTAGGCATATGCTAAAAGGCCGTCGGCATAGCTCCATCCGCGAACGTTGCAAGGGTGCCACGTGGCACAGTTTAACCGTCGGCATAGCTCTGTTTGGCCATCGGCATAGATCTATGCCGACGGCTTTTCTATGCTGACGGCCTTTTGGAGCTATGCCTACGAAGAAGTTGACGACGGCATTTTGCCGTATAGGCATATAGTTTTGCCGTCGGCATAGCTATAAGCCGACGGCTTTTAGGCCTAAGCCGACGGTATCTGGCCGTCGGCATATAACCTGTTTCCTGTAGTGATAGGGTACCTGGCGTCCCGTTCTTCGGTTGTATAAAAATGGAATAACTCATAAACACGTCACATAAATATTTCAATAAACAAAATGATAAATAAATTAGAATAATTTGATAAACACGTCACATAAATATTTCAATAAAAATGATAAATAATTCGAGGATTGTGCACAGCTAGCAGGCGAGAGCACGCACCGTAAAATAGGTAGTTGTTATGTACAGATGTAGGACAGAGACGTTCCCGTTCTTCGTTAGGGTAAGGTAACGCAGGAACCAGTTCTCACCAAACCCGACATATGGTATGATGCACCAGAGATCCTCCACCATCGGCGCTGAGAAGGACACATTGAAACCTTTGTCGGTGCAGACGCCCATGGTGAGCTGCTTAAGCACAGGGGCATCAATGTCGACGTCAGTCGGGTTGCCGTTCACCACAAGCTCCTCAATCGTGGGTGAGTGACACGCCCTTGGCCGAGACCCACTCGAGAAACCTTCAACACGCGCAGGCGAGGGAACCTATGGATCAGCTCTGACGGGTCACATCGGATAGCCTCTCCAGGTGAGGAAATTCAGCGCCCCCGCCCGGCAACATAATAGACAGGTTCCCTAAGTGCAGTTTGACCGAGGTGGCGCCCTGGAAGCAGGCCGGGGATCTCGATCGGAACATCACGATCTTGAATGTTGCCCTCGAGGCGGAAGACCAGCTCCGCCGGCGCAAGCCGCGCCGCGCCATGGAGCAGGGTGGCCACGCGGGCGGGGTCCATAACCATGTGCTCTTCCGGAATGTCTACCTCGAGGAGGGACAGAGCGGGACAGGCGACCTGGCCGAGGGCGGCCCTGAGCGCGTCAGCAGATATGTCACGGAAGGAGAGCTCGGGGAGGTGCCTCCAGAGGCCGCGCCACCGCCGTGAGACGCCGCTCGTGTGGGCGGCTGCGCGGGCGCAGCGGAGGCGGACGAGTATCTGGTGCAGCATCTCATCCGGAAGGGCGCTGATCCGGTCCAACCCGCCCGGCGGCCGGCGACGGCGGCCAGGTCCAGGCGTCGGTAGCGAGCCCGGCCGGACCTCCATCTCACAGCTCTCTCAGGCGGCCACGGCGGCCAGGTCCCAATGCAAGAAGCAGCGCAGGTACGAATGGAATAAAGGAGCCTCTCTCTCGCATTTGGGGAAGATGGAGGAGTTTTTTTTTTAGATGGCGGCAGGCATATTCGTTTAATTGAAGGCCTTCCATTGGAGGGAGAAGCGGCACCAATTGATTGGAGCAGATACGAATCGTCACCGATTAAAGGCCAAGGTGACCTCCATCAAGTCGTGTAACGGACGACCTAGCGAGCGACCTAGAGGCGATCTAGGGTTTGGCGACTTCGGCGGCGATCACCTCCGACGAAGGATCTCGAGCCCGATCACCTCTCAGCTAAGCCGATCCTTCCCGTTCGGGCTGACCAAGGGGCTGTCCTACCCGGCCTTGACAACGAGGGAACGCTCGCATGGGGTGCAGATGGGAAGCAGACGCAACGATGGCGGAGGGTACCGTGAAGGAACCTAAGGTGTTTGAAGTAGATGAACTTCTGAAAAAGAAGAAGCTGAGCGACGCGTAGCGTGATGACGACTTCCTGGCGAAGGCAGGGCGTGACGATCTGCTGGAGGTTAAGTGGATGGCCGTGGCCAAGCTATTTACACCATGAGGGTGGCATGGAATTGTGCGAAGGAAGTATTTTTTAGGAAGGTGGAAAAGAACATGTTCATTATCCAAGCAACTTGTCTCGGGACTGGAACCGTATCATGGATGATGGACCTTGGCTCTTCCGGGAGTGTGCGCTCATGATTGAGAAATTTGATGGAGCAACAGCAATACCGTCGATGTTACCGAACCGCATCCAAGCGTGGATTCATATTCACCTTATTCCTCCGCTTTACCGGACAGAGTACTGAAATTGCTAGCAGCAAAGGTGGGAGAGCTGGTAAAGGTGGAGCCGAGGGTGGCTTCAGTTGGCAATGGCGAATTCCATAGGGCAAGGGTGTATCTGATGGCGGACAAACCCTTGCAACGTGTGGTCACTTCTACGCCAGAGGGGAGCGAGAGCATGCTGTTTTTAGTGAAGTACGAGAAGATCTCAAAGTTTTGCAATGCATGTGTGGAATAATGGGTCACGAACATGTGGAGTGTGGCTCTGGGGAGTTTGTGGATGATGATCCGCAATATGGAGACTGGATGCTCGCTATGGAGCATGCCTGGCATCCAAGTACGCTGCGGCTGTGGAGGGGCTACGGCCAGAACCGAGACAATGGGAACTTTGGACGTGGTGGTCCGAGTGAGCGCGGAGGACGTTCAGTTGGGCGTGGTGGCAGCGCGCGCACAACAGGACATCATAGCAGAGGCCGGGAAGGAGTGTGGAGGGAGCGGGAGACCACGACTGTTCTCACTAAGAACAATGGGAAAAAGCGCAACTCGGGTGAAGCCGGGGTGGAAGGTGACAGCGAGGCCTTGTGTGATACTGCATCAAGTCCTCTTAAGGCGGTGGAGGAGTGCCAGGAAAGGGAACGGGAGAAGCCGCTAGCGCAGAAAAGCTTGAACATGGACCATACAAATGCGCTGGCAATGGTGCCAGTTCCCCCGCTGCCACCACAGTACGTGAAGAACAAAAAGAGGCAGAGGAAAGTTGGGGACTTGGATGTGACGAGCAGCAGCACGAACAATTCAAAGGCGGTCTCCATGGTGGAGAGCCACCCACAACAACGAGTTGCTCGACGTGGAACTGTCGTAGGCTTGGCAACGCCGCGACAGTTAAAGAACTCCACGATTTCGCGAGGAGTGTTGCCCCCTCGATTATGTGTGTGTTGGAAACTCAAGTACAGAGGTCCAGGGTAGAAGGGTTACGACATACATTAGGTTATGATTACGCTTTTCCTGTAAGTAGTTCGGGCCACAGTGGGGGACTCGGTATATTCTGGAATGAGGAATAAACTTGGAAATTTTACTATACTCGCAGTATCATATTGATGTTCACTAGTAGAAAAAAGGCCTTCCATACGCCCCCATCAGTCCCCAAACGTCGCGCACCGTGACTAATGAGTCTTTAGTCCCGGGTCGGGAGGAGACCCGGGACAGAAGGTCATACGTCGCGGGTTGGGAAGCGCGTTGAGGCGCGTGGAGGGCATTAATTCCGGTTGGCGTCGCCACCCGGGACTAATGGTTCCCGGCCGATGACCTCCCTGCCTTTAGTCCCGATTGGCCTGGCCACCCGGGACTAAAGATCAAACTTCTCGCCTCCCGCGCGGCGGTTTTTATTTCACGAGCGAGGCAGAAGGGCGCCATTCCACAACGCGCGTCGGAGTCTCTGTTTCGTCCCTGCTCTCTTCTATGTACTGTCTTCCTCCTCATCTCTTCGATCTTCACCAAGCACACACGCCATGGCTGAAGTTTGGGAGGAATACCAAGGTCCCACACCATGCGGCAAGCTTCTCGACGTGTGCTACACCAACAGTTGCGAGAGGCTGCCCGGTGCTCTTGGTTATTTAACCAATCTCTATTTCGCCTCTCCCGATGAACACCGGTTCTTCGGGCTTGATCTGGAGTACACGGCGAATCAGAGAGATGTTGCCGTCATCCAGATTGCGTTCAAGGAGTCGGTGTTGATCTTCCAATGGTCAAGGTAACGCACACGTACAATCTTGCATCTTCGATTTTTTTGTTGCATGTGAAGAATACATGTGTTGCAACATATCTAACACGTATCAAATTTTTGTTGTTGCAGTAGTTCAAAGTATTGTCCGGCCCTTGTTGATTTTCTTGTCAACATGGGGTTTGACTTTTGCAGCGTTGACATCACGCAAGACCGTCCGAAGTTGATGCGCTTGGGTATTATGATACCTGAAGATCACTACATTGATCTTCAGAATCTTATCCAGTTGAAGGGGCCAAAGATCGGGATGGCTGTCATGGCAACTGCCTTCATCCACGAGGGCTAAGAAAGGATGAAGTCTGATTTCCCCTCGAAGAATCACCGTTATTGGGAGAAGACCCCACTGGACTTGACGAACGTCAAGTATGCAGCCATAGATGCATATGTCTCCTGCGAGTTGTTCCGCATCTACTCGACGGAGCCATAGATGTATGCATGTAATGGGTTATCTTAGTATATATATATGTAATGGATATCTTTTGTTATGTAATGTTCCGTATTGTGAGACTTATGTAATGGATATCTTTTGTTATCACTTGTCTTTTGTTATCACTTGTCTTTTGTTGTTCATAAAAACTATGTGTGAGACTTATTTTATTTGTGATTTAGTTATCACTTGTCTTTTGTTGTTCATAAAACTATTTTTGTTTCCTATAGTTTTAAATGACTTGGATATTATTTCTATATTAATTCCTAGCTATACTATTTCTATATTATGTCAAACACACGTTTCAAAACAAGCAAAAAAACAAAAACACATCAAGAAAACAAAACAGAAAAACTACAGATTCTATATATCTGCTAACAAAAAATTAGTATTATTGTTCTTCATTTTTTGATATATTATTTATATTATTAAGATTTTAAAATGAATTAGTATTATTGTTCTTCATTTTTTGATATATTATTTGTATTATTAAGATTTTAAAATGAATTAGTATTATTGTTCTTCATTTTTTGATATATTATTTGTACTATTAAGATTTGAAAATGAATTAGTATTATTGTTCTTCATTTTTTGATATATTATTTGTATTATTAAGATTTGAAAATGAATTAGTATTATTGTTCTTCATTTTTTGATATATTATTTGTATTATTAAGATTTTAAAATGAATTAGTATTATTGTTCTTCATTTTTTGATATATTATTTGTATTATTAAGATTTTAAAATGAATTAGTATTATTGTTCTTCATTTTTTGATATATTATTTGTATTATTAAGATTTTAAAATGAATTAGTATTATTGTTTAATTTTTGATATATTATTTGTATTTTTAGAAATAATACAAATTAAAAGTTAAAGTTTATTTATTTATTCAAAATAATTAATTACATCATTACTTTTGTTTATTAAAAGATTTATTTGAAATTCAGACAATAAAGAAATGTGGCATCGACCAACATGTTAATAGGATTGATATGATACTAGTATCACATACATACGTGCGAAACACTTGGATGCGGGACGGGATGGAACTCGGAAGTTAAGCGTGCTAGTGCTAGAGTAGTGGGAGGATGGGTGACCGAGCGGGAAGTTTGACTATGAGTAAGTAATTTGACTAGAGATAATTGTAGTTAGACACTAGGCAAATAATACAAATTCTGAAAAAAAAAGGGAGTGAAAAAAAGGGAGTGAAAAATAATTAGAAACCAAATGAATTAAAAAAATTACGAAATAAATCTAGTCCCGGTACTAAATGTCCTCCGCCTCCCGGCTCCGCCACCCGCCCACGTGGACGGGCCTTTAGTCCCGGTTCGCAGTCGGCGCGACTATAGAGTGGGGTCTTTAGTCGCGCATTGCTAGTCCCGGTTGTGCGGCCGGGACTACTGGCCCTGGCGAACCGGGACTAGAGGCCTATTTTCAACCAGCGGTTATTGTCACGGAGGCGGGGATGGCGCCGTGGAGACTGACCTATGTGTACGCGGAAGCCCAGACGAGTGAGAGATATAAAACGTGGGACATGTTAAAGTTCATTAAAGCATCGTCAGACCTCCCATGGGTGTGTATGGGGGACTCTAATGAAGTATTACATCGATCGGAACATGTGGGAGTGCAGGAAAGGAGCTATGCTCAGACTGCAGGTTTCCGAGAGATGGTAGATGTATGTGGCCTCAACGATCTTGGATTTGATGGGCACAATTGGACTTTCGAGAAGAGGGTGACCGGAGGCACATATTTCCGAGTTCGTCTTGATAGAGGACTGGCAACTACGGACTGGAGCGAGCGGTTTCCACTTGCGGTGGTCCGGAACATGACAGCAGCATCTTCGGATCATGGGCACGGTGTCCGAGACCAAAGGGGTGTTTCAAATATGAGATGATGTGAGAGGACCATGAGGATTTCACTCCTATGGTCGCCCAAGTGTGGCAGCCGAAGGGGGCTGCATCGACAGCGGAGGAGCTACGTGAGAAGCTCGCTAGTTTTGTAGGTGATCTAGATGGCTGGGGAAGGTCGACGTTTGGACATGTCTGGCTAGAGCTAGGGAGGCTCAAGAAGGAGCTAAAAAATCTGCAAGGGGCGCCGGGCAGACTCGGACCTACGCATGCGGAAATTAAATTACGGACCGAACCGTAGAGCTCAATCACCGTGAGGAAGTGATGTAGCAGCAGCGATCCAGGGTACAATGGCTGGCAGCAGGAGATAAGAATACAAAGTTTTTTCACTTACGGGCTAGCCAGAGAAAGAGGAAGAATAGGATTGCACAACTGAGGAAACCATTCGGCCAAGTTACACGAGACAAAGGGGAGATAAGGGAGCGGACAACGACATTTTATTAGCAACTCTACACTTCGGAGGGGACAGAGAATATGGAGGAGGTTCTGGGCACAGTACCTAACAAAGTATCATCAGCTATGAATGATAAACTAGTAGTTCCGTTTTCAGAAACAGAGGTTAAGACTGCATTGTTCCAGATGTTCCCAGCCAAGGCACCGGGGCCTGATGGATTTCCAGCTCACTTCTTCCAGAGGTACTGGGATCTATGCGGAGTGGAGGTGACGGCAGTAGTATTGCGGATACTAAGGGGAGAAGATGACCTGAAGCAGATTAACGACACCTATGTTGTACTGATTCCCAAGGTGGCGAGTCCCGAGGAGCTGGGACAATTCTATCCAACCAGCCTATGTAATGTAATTTATAAAGTTGCGTCAAAGGTGGCAGCAAACAGGCTCAGCGTGATTTTGCCTCAGATCATTTCAGAGGAGCAGTCCGCCTTTGTTCCAGGAAGATTGATTACTGACAACATTATCACAACATACGAATGTTTACATTTTAGGAAGAAGAAACGATAAAAAAATCTGCAATGTTGTGCTCTAAAGTTGGACATGAAGAAGGCCTATGATCGAGTGGAGTGGAGCTACCTTAGATCTATCATGCTAAAGTTTGGTTTCCACACGTTATTGGTGGAGATGATCATGCACTTAGTCACATCAGTGTCCTTTTCGATCCTATTTAATAGTGATCGAACAAAGAGTTTTACCCCATCTAGAGGGATACGGCAAGGGGAACCTATTTCCCCCTATTTGTTCCTATTGGCATCGGAGGGCCTCTCGTGCCTCTTAAAAACAAGAATTGAGTCATCGAACTTAAGTGGAATTAAAGTGCCGACATCAGCCCCGGTGGTGAGTCACTTACACTTTGCGGATAACAACCTGCTGCTTTTCAGGGCGAACAGGGAGAATGCTATGGAGATTAAAGATGTACTGGAAAAATACTGCATGGCGTCGGGCAGCAGGTAAACATGGAGAAATCCTCTATTCACTTTGCCAAGGGGTGTAATCAAATGATCAGAGATTAAATAAAGGACTTGTTGGATGTCCATAATGAGGCTCCGAGTGAAAAGTATCTAGGGATGCCATCGGACGTGGGTGTGGCCACCAATGGTGCTTTCAAATATATTAAGGACATAATTTGGAATTAAGTTCAGGGATAGATGGAGATGCTCCTATCTACTGGAGGACAGGAGGTTGTAACATCCCAATTTGTGCTACAATAGGGTGTGTGGTGTTGTGTTCATCTCATACATGCATGAAATAAAAATTTAACCATGTTTAACCAAATTAAATTGTGAATTTAAATGGTTTGAGAAAATCGCAAAAATAGTACTTATTTTGGTTCCCAAAATTTTGTGTTGGAAAATATTTCAAATACCCCAAAGAAACACATGGTTTTGTTGGAATTTTTATAAGCTTTCCAACAGTTATTTTTGTGCAATTTTTGCTTCACAAAAAGGCCCTCAAAATCTATTTTGGTTCTGTTTTAAAGTCCAAAAGGACCTCTTTGCAAATCCTCAGCTTTTTCCAGGGGGATATCCGCGAAGTGTTTCTTTTAACGTTTCTTCCCTGTCACCGGCCAGAAGGACAACCCGCCGCCGCCCTCCACCTCCTGCTTGCCTCCTAGACGACGTGGAGGCCTGGAAGACCTCAAAGAGACGTCCGAATCGAGCACAGCACATAACCCCCTCGAGCTCCCTCCTCTCTCCCTCTGCTTTTCTCTCCCTGCACCGAACCCTAACCCTACCTGCTGTCTCCGGCCACCGCTCTGTGCGCGCAGAACCGGCCATGGCCGCACAAACCTAGTGTCCCTGGAGCACCTACGTGCTGCCCTAGTCCACCTCCCCTAAGCTCGCTTGCCGGGATGGCCTCACAAGGGCGAATTTCGCCGCCGTTCTTCTCTCCGGCCGTCGCGCAATCTTCCATGCCGGCGACGATTCCGGCCATCCCGCACCTCTCTGTCGACGCCATCGTCCTCCTCATGTCTCGGTGAGCTCCCCGGTGCCCTTATCTCGCCTCCTCCCCCTCGGATACCCCTCCTCGGCATGTCTCTGTCACCGCCGCCGTGCGGATGCTCGCCGGCTCGCCGCCGGTGACCATTTGGTCACGGCGCCACCACCCTCGTGCTCGCCTTGCTTCTCTCTCGCTCGCTAGCCCCTCCATTCCGCCCATCCCGCGCTGAATCGCGAGATTGCACCGCGGAAGTGCAGCAATGGCCAGTGATGATGTCACCTGGACGCCATGACGACGTCATAATCCGATTTTTCTATTTATTCCAGAAAATGATTTTTAACTTGTAAAATTAATATCTCTTAAGCTGTTAATCAGAAAAATAAAATAAAACCTTGGAAATGTTCAGCAAAATTATTCTATACCCAAATATATCATTTTCATATATGTTGACAAAGTTCAAAAATGAGCATTGTTTTAATGTTGTTTAATTCATTTAAAATAGAGAAAATAAGCTTTTATTCAATAAAATTAGAAAATTAAAAGTTATATACCAAATTGCTCCAAATGAAAAATGCAAACTAGTTATGATGTTTTCAAACCCATTTGAGAAACTAAAATTGCACTCACTTTCATAATGGCCCGAGTTGCCCCTCCGGGGTCTATTTCGGGCTAATTTCAGTAAAATTGCATAATTGGCATACGAACCCTAGCAACCCAACGAACATGTTTAGGACTTTATTTCAGTGCATTAACTTGCTCATGCATACATGTTGCGCATTGCATTGATGCCATGTGTTGATTGTTGTTTTTCTTGTTTCGGTGTTGTTTCCCCCTCGGTAGAACGTGACTCCGAAGAGAAGGCCAGCAGTCCAATGGTGAATACTTGATCCTAACCGACAAGTCAAGCACTTATTCATGAAGACTTTCTCTGGTTTTCTTGAAGCAAGGCAAGCATAACCTCTTATCTGCTCATATATGGTTTCAAAGTGTTTTCAATCTCGTACTTTACATTCGGTTCCAAACTATTTGATGTCAGTAGATAGAGTTCTCCTATATACTGCATAGCCTACAATATCCTGATCCACTCCTCCTAGCAGCTATAGGTTTGTTTGTGCGCGCTCCACTAAACCCTGTGAGTCTTGCTTAGCCATGCCTAGTTGTGATTTTATCCATCCGGTTGATGAATCTGGTCAACGCGTGAATCTATTATGTCAGGTTGTTGTGAATTGCTTTACCTTTGATAACTTGACTAATAATGGCATGGATGTGAGGCCACAATGGGTTGTGGCGTTTTGTCTTGTTCATGCCCCTAGGAGCGAGTTCTCGCCTTCGAGCCAAGACTGAGCATACAGCCACACGTGGGCCGATGAACCCCGCCCGGCTAACTAACCCGTTTAACCTTATCCATGAGCCACGTAGTTTGAGCTTTCCATCTGCGTGTGTGTCGGAAAATGTTTTGGAGAAAATTAGGTCGTGACCGGGACAAGTGATGGACGTACACGGATCTTGATCCCGACTCACAGAATAGGTGCCGTCAGGAGGTGGCCACCTCCCTGTTGACGGGGTGGCCCTGTTTGGGTTGACTCATGGATATGGTTCGACAAGGTAAAGGTTGGGAATCGACCACCCTCTGCCGGCACCTCCCGGGATAGTGCTAATCGAGTGGCACTAAGAGTCGGTTGGTACGTGTGGGTAAAGTTGTACACCCCTGCAGGGTTAAATCTTTTCGAAAAGCCGTGTCTGCGGTTAAAGACGACTTGGTGACGGATTCTGTGATCATAGACAACGTAGACGAAATGATTAAAACTTGTTGATAACGAATGAAGGATGCCTCCTCGGAGATGCCGAGAGGGGTTACCTTATAGAATGAGGTAGTGGAACAACTGGAGGAGGTGATCTTTGAAGCACGAGGTGCTGAATTGATTTGGTGGATTAAAAAGATGATGATCTCAGTATTTGAGTAGTTTTCTCATCTGTTTTCAAAATATTCCACGAGATGTGCTATTTCTCCCTCAATTTGGAAAACAAAGATGGCTTTACGCAAAATAAGCTTCATAACTCTTTCTAAAGGAAGCAGATATATAATATGTTAAATAAGTCTTGTTGAGTACCTCCCGTACTCATGTTTGCTTCAACTTGGTTCAGGTGGAGTTCCTCAGTTCGGTGGTGTTTCAACGTGGACATCGACGAGTAGTTTGGGGTTCCCAGGTAGCAGCCTGGAATCTATGGGCTGGGACATCGCCTTATGTTGCGGCTTCTTAGGCTTTTTGGTTCTTGTTGATTAGCAACATAATTTGCCTTTTGTTGTCTGATGTAATGTTGGGTCATGTGACCTCTGTTTGTAAGCTATACTCTAGTAACACCTGTTTAATACAACTTTCATGTTTAGAGTGCTGTTTTGATCGATTGTTGGTCTCGAGCCCGTTGTTATACAGTTTTGGCTATGCCTGCATAGTTGTCGCAGTCGAGGGGTTGTGGAGCCGATGATCCATGTCCAAGCCCGCCTGCCGAAGATATTCGGCCTGGGGCGAGGTAACCCCAGTAACCCTCGATTGTTGTTGCACTTTCTGGACACATAGCAGCTCTGTATAACTTTGGTCCCGTTCCTTCAGTTTCATCCGACTCGTGGACGCTTGGGTATACATATCTGCTTATGACTAGCATGGACACAAGGAGTAGTAGACCTGGGATCCGAACTGCGCGCCGATGAATCCGGTCTGCCTGCCGTTGTTTGTTGCGGCCGGGGCTGGTAACCCTGAAGCCCTTGTGAGTCCATTGCTAGGAGCACATGACAGTTTGTATATCTCTGGGTCCGAGGTCTGACAAGTCTTGGTATCAGAGCAGGACTGCCTGTAGGAAAACCTTACTGCTTGGTCGATGTTGAGTCTAGTGTTTGTGAAAACTATTTTGAAACTTCAAATGAGTTGTAAAAAGCTTCTTAGGATTCTTTTTACTCCTTATCTGGTATCGCTCTAACTCTGGGTCACCTTACCTGTTTTGATTTACAAAGGTTCTGCTATCCCTTCTAGTCATTCAAAACTTAGGTGCCTTCTTTGGCAATGACGTCTTTTACCCAAGTTGACCTAGTGTTGAGTATCTAGAGTTGTCTGTGTTCCATATTCCGTTCTCTCTTGTTTAAACTGGGAGATTCCTTTCCATCCTAGTCTCTCAAAGTTGTGTCGATTCCACATTCCTACATGTTTCAAAGTTCTAAATCCTGAACCTCGAGATTTCCTTGTCATCTCGAATGTATCCATTATCCTCTGCCCAAATTCTTCCGGAGTTATGTTTTCTTTTGAAAGATACTTCGTGATTGCTATTCGTAGTGTCCTTCAAGGCACTAAGATAGTAGTTACTCCTTTCTCTGTATTTTTAACCCTTGGACTTGAACCGAAGGTCCTAGAATGTGTTGAATCATGTGGTTTCCTAACCATGTGATGTGTATGCTACCAGCACAGGATGCTGACTTTTAATCCAAGTTCTGTTTCTTTGGATCCTGAGGAATCTGTTCTACCTCGGGATGGCTAGGTAATCTTAGCTCCAATGGCCATAGGCTTTCCTTTGGAACCAAAAAGTGATCACAACAAGAGTGATCATCA
Source organism: Alopecurus myosuroides (assembly GCA_028641055.1). Lineage (NCBI taxonomy): Eukaryota > Viridiplantae > Streptophyta > Magnoliopsida > Poales > Poaceae > Alopecurus > Alopecurus myosuroides. Next base: position 139,204 of record JAPCYS010003698.1, read on the forward strand.
TGGCCTCCACATCTTTCCTCTTGATTCAGCTACATTTCTCTTCTTGGCATGGGTTTTACAAATGAGTATTACCCTGTGAAATCAACATGATCTTAGGATCTTCCCTGAGCATGTTCCTACCTTCCAGTTGCTCTCAAACCTCCGTCCGGTGTTTTGGACACCAAGTTGCATATGTGTGTTGGAGTATTCCAATGCATTTGCTCTTGTTTTCCGTCAAAACATTCCACCTTGGAATGTCAGGAGAAACAAACTCCAGTACCTCGTTCATCTCTAGAACCAGGTCAAAGTTTTGTAATCCGCAGTTTAAATAAGTTTCATTAGCTTATGTTCTGTTCTACCTCAGGGTATCACACTCCTTTATATCAAGAGGTCGTGTCAAGTTTCATGGCCTTAATGATGAAGTGATTCTCTCCCACATCTTCACCCCCTTCCTCCAAGCTTGAATGCTTGAGAATGATGAGTCTGTGCATTGATATGTGTATTAGATATCCTTAGCAATCTTATTGCTTTGAAAATCTAAGAAACATATGTATCCTTCTTAGCATCTTTGGTTAACCGGTCTCTACTTAAAGCTGACTGTGTTACCAAATCCGTCCATTCCGGTGCACATTCTTGGTCAGAGAGTTAGGTTCGTGCCGAAGCTCTTAAGATCGTATTGACTGCTTTGAAAAGCATCCCTCCTCTCGATTTCTAAGACATACCGGTAGGTTGTGATATTCTAGTTGTCTCTCTAGAAGTATCACCAGATTGTTACCTGACCGTAATGTCTAAGGAAGGGGTAGTTTGAACCACTCCTTTCTCCAAGGAACCCTGTTGGATATCCTGGACTAGTTGGTTGAGCTTAACCACTAACTTGGAGAGTTGAAAGACAAACGATCCTCCTAACTTGATCCTTCGTTATGGGATGTCCACTTTTCTTTGTGTTGACGCAGGATAGTATCCCCGTTGTGTACATGCTACAATCCTACCTTGATTATATTTGGGCTATCGTCAAATCAAGCTCAGATTCAAGGACTATTTCTATGGTGTTTTACTCATGGTGTTTGCCCGAGTACACCTCGAAGTCCTTCATTCCAATCAACAATATGCTTTGTTCATATATCATATGAACCCCTCTTCTTGGAGTGTTATGATAAGAGTGTTGTTAAGCCCATCTACGACATTTTTGTTTTCTCCAAGTTGCAAGAGGCTCATGCTGAACAAATGGCAACAATGTTGGAAACTTCCGCGAAACATCTTTGTGTCATCACGAAGTTTGTGTTCTGGGTGTTCGAAGTAACCTACTCCGGTTCACGTGCTTATGGTGAAAGTTGTCGCCGTGGATCCGAGTATAGTTCTGTTGTTCCTTCGGGAATAGCTCCAAGTCGTTCATGTATGTGTGGACTATTCTTGAGATGGTTGGTTGTTACCTCCATTCCTTGAAGAAGTTTGCATCCACACTAAGCCCCTGACCGATCGTTCGGGAAAGAGAAGAAGTTTAAGAACTTCGTTATCTTCGCAATCATCTTCCCAACAAGGACTCTGATGTGTTTCATTGCAAGTAGTCCATGTAGGTGCAACCGTCTTTCGCAAGTTGCTAATACATGAGTTCTACAATCTCACTCATCCTCTTGAGTGTCACATCATAGTCCATGTCTTGAGAATCCAGCATATGTATCTCGTTGGTAACCGGTGCAATCTCTTCGATCATACATACCTAGTCTGAGTTATCAACTCACTAACCAGAGCTGAATCTCAAGCAGCAACGATGGTTGGTGTTTCCTCAAGGTATTGAATCATGTCTTTCCAAATTCCGGCATGGTTGATGATGTGGTTGACACAATTAGCCGGAAGGCCTAATGACATATCCCTTTGAATCCGTAAAAACAGCCACTCTCCGTGAGAATTCTTGTGTGGTTCGTTTTCAACAAGTTTTCCTTCCCGTTCTTCCAAACCGGAGTTTTACATTGACTTGATGACCTATAGAATGCTTGTCATGAGCCTGATGTCGGTATCTAGAACATCCAGAAGAACCTGGAAGTTGATTCTTCCAATGTCTCTTTGTCAATCCTCCAAACCTTTCTTCCAGTGGAAACAAGTTCATCATGAGAACATCTCGTTGTGTTTTGCAACCGCCATTGATCAGTTTCCTTCTTCAAGTGGTTTGTACTTGAAGTTCTCATCATCTCACACATTGTGTGAATTTGTCAGGCACTCCAGCCGTGGGATCTTAACCATGTGGTAAACGTATTGCTACGCCCAAAACCACAATAGGAAAGAGATTCCTTATTCCTCTTGGTGTTCCAATCCTTGTTGGTTAACCAGCCTTATGGTGTGACCAAGAATTCCTCCTTAATTACAGTGTTCCAACATCCTTTGGTTACTCATCTTCTGCCGTGAAGTAATATCCCGATCCTTGACAAGGATTACCAGAAAACTGTTATGGAATGGACGAAAGTTCCGTTATCCTCTGTGTCCATTCTGAAGAGTGAACATGATCTTGTATCAATTTTCTCAGACGCACGAATTACAGTGTTTTCTCGTGTTTCCCTTCGTCTACGGATATCATGTTGTGATACCAAAGACAATTCTTCCATCTTGGTATTCTGCTTCGAAGAAACCTCGATTTCATAAGTTGTCCAACCTTTTTTTCCCAAAATGATTTAAGGTCTCGTGCAAAGCTCATATTCTAAGTCCTTTCCAGAACGTTCGTCCACAAACTTGGAACCTTCTCTTATTCCCTCCGTTATCTTGATGTGTTTCATGCACGTTAACTCAACAGTTCTTTTTTAACGTTCCTGTCATGAGTTACCCGTGAGATACTCGATCTTCGTGAAGATCAGTTCCTAAGAGTTTTCCCTCTTACCTAAGGTGTATTCGTTCAATACCTCATGATGTTATGGGCCAACCTCTTCGATAAGAGAACCGTAAGGTTCGAGAAGATCGTTCAAAACCGGTGTTCCTTCTTTCTTCTCCTTCGGGAATCTCGGGACGAGATTCTCGTAAGGGGGGTAGATTTGTAACATCCCAATTTGTGCTACAATAGGGTGTGTGGTGTTGTGTTCATCTCATACATGCATGAAATAAAAATTTAACCATGTTTAAGCAAATTAAATTGTGAATTTAAATGGTTTGAGAAAATCCCAAAAATAGTACTTATTTTGGTTCCCAAAATTTTGTGTTGGAAAATATTTCAAATACCCCAAAGAAACACATGGTTTTGTTGGAAGTTTTATAAGCTTTCCAACAGTTATTTTTGTGCAATTTTTGCTTCACAAAAAGGCCCTCAAAATCTATTTTGGTTCTGTTTTAAAGTCCAAAAGGACCTCTTTGCAAATCCTCAGCTTTTTCCAGGGGGATATCCGCGAAGTGTTTCTTTTAACGTTTCTTCCCTATCACCGGCCAGGAGGACAACCCGCCGCCGCCCTCCACCTCCTGCTTGCCTCCTGGACGACATGGAGGCCTGGAAAACCTCAAAGAGACGTCCGAATCGAGCACAGCACAGAACCCCCTCGAGCTCCCTCCTCTCTCCCTCTGCTTCTCTCTCCCTGCACCGAACCCTAACCCTACCTGCTGTCTCCGGCCGCCGCTCTGTGCGCGCATAACCGGCCATGGCCGCACAAACCTAGTGTCCCTGGAGCTCATAAGTGCTGCCCTAGTCCACCTCCCCTAAGCTCGCTTGCCGGGATGGCCTCACAAGGGCGAATTTCGCCGCCGTTCTTCTCTCCGGCTGCCGCGCAATCTTCCATGCCGGCGACGATTCCGGCAATCCCGCACCTCTCTGTCGACGCCATCGTCCTCCTCATGTCTCGGTGAGCTCCCCGGTGCCCTTATATCTCCTCCTCCCCCTCGGATACCCCTCCTCGGCATGTCTCTGTCACCGCCGCCATGCGGATGCTCGCCGGCTCGCCGCCGGTGACCATTTGGTCATGGCGCCACCATCCTCGTGCGCGCCTTGCTTCTCTCTCGCTCGCTAGCCCCTCCATTCCGCCCATCCCGCGCTGAATGGCGCGATTGCACCGCGGCAGTCCAGTAATGGCCAGTGATGACGTCACCTGGACGCCATGACGACGTCATAATCCTGTTTTTCTATTTATTCCAGAAAATGATTTTAACTTGTAAAATTAATATCTCTTAAGCTATTAATCAGAAAAATAAAATAAAACCCTGGAAATGTTCAACAAAATTATTCTCTACCCAAATATATCATTTTCATATATGTTGACAAAGTTCAAAAATGAGCATTGTTTTAATGTTGTTTAATTCATTTAAAATAGAGAAAATAAGCTTTTATTCAATAAAATTAGAAAATTAAAAGTTATATACCAAATTGCTCAAAATGAAAAATGCAAACTAGTTATGATGTTTTCAAACCCATTTGAGAAACTAAAATTGCACTCACTTTCATAATTGCCCGAGTTGCCCCTCCGGGGTCTATTTCGGGCTAATTTCAGTAAAATTGCATAACTGACATACGAACCCTAGCAACCCAACGAACATGTTTAGGGCTTTATTTCAGTGCATTAACTTGCTCATGCATACATGTTGCGCATTGCATTGATGCCATGTGTTGATTGTTGTTTTTCTTGTTTCGGTGTTGTTTCCCCCTCGGTAGAACGTGACTCCGAAGAGAAGGCCAGCAGTCCAATGGTGAATACTTGATCCTAACCGACAAGTCAAGCACTTATTCATGAAGACTTTCTCTGGTTTTCTTGAAGCAAGGCAAGCATAACCTCTTATCTTCTCATATATGGTTTCAAAGTGTTTTCAATCTCGTACTTTACATTCGGTTCCAAACTATTTGATGTCAGTAGATAGAGTTCTCCTATATACTGCATAGCCTACAATATCCTGATCCACTCCTCCTAGCAGCTATAGGTTTGTTTGTGCGCGCTCCGCTAAACCCTGTGAGTCTTGCTTAGCCATGCCTAGTTGTGATCTGATCCATCCGGTTGATGAATCTGGTCAACGCGTGAATCTATTATGTCAGGTTGTTGTGAATTGCTTTACCTTTCATAACTTGACTAATAATGGCATGGATGTGAGGCCACAATGGGTTGTGGCGTTTTGTCCTGTTCATGCCCCTAGGAGCGAGTTCTCGCCTTCGAGCCAAGACTGAGCGTATAGCCACACGTGGGCCGATGAACCCCGTCCGGCTAACTAACCTGTTTAACCTTATCCATGAGCCACGTAGTTTGAGCTTTCCATCTGCGTGTGTGTCGAAAAATGTTTTGGAGAAAATTAGGTCGTGACCGGGACAAGTGATGGACGTACACGGATCTTGATCCCGACTCACAGAACAGGTGCCGTCAGGAGGTGGCCACCTCCCTGTTGACAGGGTGGCCCTGTTTGGGTTGACTCATGGATATGGTTCGACAAGGTAAAGGTTGGGAATCGACCACCCTCTGCCGGCACCTCCCGGGATAGTGCTAATCGAGTGGCACTAAGAGTCGGTTGGTACGTGTGGGTAAAGTTGTACACCCCTGCAGGGTTAAATCTTTTCGAAAACCCGTGTCTGCGGTTAAAGACGACTTGGTGACGGATTCTGTGATCATAGACAACGTAGACGGAATGATTAAAACTTGTTGATAACGAATGAAGGATGCCTCCTCGGAGATGCCGAGAGGGGTTACCTTATAGCATGAGGTAGTGGAACAACAGGAGGAGGTGATCTTTGAAGCACGAGGTGCTGAATTGATTTGGTGGATTAAAAAGATGATGATCTCAGTAGTTGAGTAGTTTTCTCATCTGTTTTTAAAATATTCCATGAGACGTGCTATTTCTCCCTCAATTTGGAAAACAAAGATGGCTTTACGCAAAATAACCTTCATAACTCTTTCTAAAGGAAGCAGATATATAATAGGTTAAATAAGTCTTTTTGAGTACCTCCCGTACTCATGTTTGCTTCAACTTGGTTCAGGTGGAGTTCCTCAGCTCGGTGGTGTTTCAACGTGGACATCGACGAGTAGTTTGGGGTTCCCAGGTAGCAGCCTGGAATCTATGGGCTGGGACGTCGCCTTATGTTGCGGCCTCTTAGGCTTTTTGGTTCTTGTTGATTAGCAACATAATTTGTCTTTCGTTGTCTGATGTAATGTTGGGTCATGTGACCTCTGTTTGTAAACTATACTCTAGTAACACCTGTTTAATACAACTTTCATGTTCAGAGTGCTGCTTTGATCGATTGTTGGTCTCGAGCCCGTTGTTATACAGTTTTGTCTATGCCTGCATAGTTGTCGCAGTCGAGGGGTTGTGGAGCCGATGATCCATGTCCGAGCCCGCCTGCCGAAGATATTCGGCCTGGGGCAAGGTAACCCCAGTAACCCTCAATTGTTGTTGCACTTTCTGGACACATAGCAGCTCTTTATAACTTTGGTCCCGTTCCTTCAGTTTCACCCGACTCGTGGACGCTTGGGTATACATATCTGGTTATGACTAGCATGGACACAAGGAGTAGTAGACCGGGGATCCGGACTGCGTGCCGATGAATCCGGTCTGCCTGTCGTTGTTTGTTGCGGCCGGGGCTGGTAACCCTGAAGCCCTTGTGAGTCCATTGCTAGGAGCACATGACAGTTTGTATATCTCTGGGTCCGGGGTCTGACAGAGGTGCTTACTAAGGCGGTGGCTCAGGCTATACCGACATACTCTATGTCCTATTTCAACTTACATCATGGGCTTTCCAAACATATTAACTGCCTTAAAATGCATTTGCATTTTGATCTCTCATATGTTTTGGAGTTGATAACAACTCTATTAAGTATCTAACCGTGCGTTTAAGTTATTTCAGGAAATATCATATCGGCGCAAAAAGGAAGAGTGTTGAATGACAATGCCACCAAAATTGACTCTGTCCAAGCGGTAGTACCGCTCCACCCAGCGAGCGGTAGTACCACTGCTAGTACCGCCAGAAGTACCACCAATATGAATTTGGCTACTGCATCTAGTGGTACTAGTATAGTAGTACCACTGGGACTTAGTCGATTGAGGAGCAACGCTTGTCGTGGCGGTAGTACCGCTACCGCCAGCGGTAGTACCGCTCCTTCCAGGATGCGGTAGTACCGCTGCCAGTACCGGTCAAAGTACCGCCAGAGGAATTTTGCTCACGTTAACCATCACGGTACTAGGGCGGTAGTGCCCTAGTGCTACCCCTAGCTGATATCCCACAAGTATAGGGAATCGTGTGTAGCCTTTTCGATAAGTAAGAAAGTCGAACCCAACGAGAAGCTAAAGGTAGGGTATATATTCTCTCAAGTTGAATCAACCACTGATACAACTCTGCACACACAAAACATTTGCATTATCTAGGAAATAAAACTAGAGAAATAATACGGGTATGAGAGATAGCTTTGCAAGATAATAAATACAAGAAAGTATATGTTAGTGTTGCAGCAATAAAATATACTAAGTAACCATAAACTAACAGTACCATGAGTGTGGAAAAGTGGTCGTAATTGTGGTGGCTTTGTCCAAGATTTATTAGTGAAAATATCGGGTTCATTGTCTTCGATGCAATTTTCTATGTGGGAGAGACAGAGCTAACAAGCTCTCACTATCCAATGATTGCAAGTACTTATGATCGGTACTCTAGCAAACATCCGTAACTATTAGAAGATACATTAAGGTAAAAATACCCAACCATAGCCTTAAGTTCATGGTCCTCTTACTCCCATACGTGCAACTAACCGGTTTGAGTCCCTAGGTTGATGTCACTCCGGCAGAACTATGCCCCTTCCTCTGCACATACTACTAACCCTATGGTGTTGATCCAAGCGCGCACAAATATAATAGACACCAAAGGACAATACAATATCAACAGACAACTCTGGTGAACTAAATACATTCAACCAAGCAATCAAAAGACAAATAAACTACATAAACATGATATAGATCATAGGATAAATATTATAGTATCAAACACCATATTTACATACGACGGTACAGAGATTTGTGGGAGGATGAACCACTTAATACAAGGAGGAGATGATGATGGCGGTGTTGGTAAACCCGGCACATGGCGGAGAGGATGGCGAAGGGGCAGCACGTGAGGTGCAGGGCAGCGCCGGCGGCGCAGGGGGAGATCCTCCTGTGCCGGCCGACCATCATGGGGGAGCGCCTCCCCTTAGCCTCTTCCTCCATAGCTTCGTGGTGCTGTAGATGAGCCCTCCCCCATGGAAATGAGATCATGGGGGAGGCAAAATTCGTGGCTTTCGGTGGCTGCCCAAGAATCAGAGTTTTTTCTCTCCTTATATGTGATGGGACAATGCTCCCTGGCCCTCCCATGGATGGCCCCTTGATCCAAAAGCTCTTGGGCACCTCTAGAACCTTCCTAGGGACCCCTCTCATCCCCAAAGTCGTGTCTTGGCCGAATCCATGAAATATGGTAAGAGTTTGACTCAATCCCATCACCGATTCCCGTAATCCCGTAATCAGATATATCCTCCAGCAAAATGGGTCCACGGGTCGCATACGAACTCGGATTAGGCTGTTCTTGGGTTTAAAGGAAAGGTATGGAAATGTCCAACAACTTTATAGGCTATTTGATCTTCAGTTGACGTTGTATTTGGGGGTAAAACTGATGATCTCTAAAAACTGTTGGTGGACAGATTTCAGGAAAGTCAGAGTCCTTTTTCAACAAGTCTCCCTTTCTGTTTTCTTGTTAATTCCTACACATCAAAGAGTAAAACAAAAACATTGTGCACAGATCCGGTGGGGGAGCTAGGGATTCCGCCCACCAAAGCGCTCGGGGGAACCACCGAAGCAGAGGAAGAGTCCACCTCCGCCATTATTGATGTGGCAGATGCGTGATCAAGAAGAGTAGCATGGTCCCCAGTAGACTCCACAGACGTCATGTCGATGGAGACCTTGGGAGCCTGAGCGTTGTCTCTGGAGTCGATTTGGTGGAAACGCAGCGCCGACTTGGAGCACGAACCGCCGATGGTGAGAACGTCGACAAGGAATTCCCTTTCTCTCTCTCTCTCAGAAGCGGAAGTGCACAAGAGCTTTGAGTGGTGTTGTTGAGTGAATTACAGTGGGAGGAAGGAGAATGGAACGGAGGCATCAAGGGACTATTTATAACCGTTCTTTTTTCAAGATTAGCTCAACGGCTGATTTAGCCATTGGATGTCCGACGTGTGTCTCACAGTAAAATCCGGGATGCGATGAACCGGCGTAATGATGACTATCTCCACGTTTCTCGCGCCAAATCTGGCAGGTATACGATTTTAGTCTTTGACTGAAACCAAACGGTGGTGACGCGAGCATGATTTTCTCGCTTACGTCACAGGTTCCTTCTAAGCGAAAATTAGTGGAAGAAATACCGGATTCCAGAAAGCCTGGTTTGGCATCAAAATTATGTCAAGAAGAAGATTCAAGACTCAAAGCCGAGTTTTCTGAAAGTATGAAATCCAGGAAAATACGACGAATGGAGGTATTAACTCTCTTTGGGGGCTACTATCGGATATATGTCAAATGGGGGTATATCCGGCATTGGCCAAAGGCCGGATTACCAGGGTGGCCCGCATGTAATAGAGTTAATTCCATTCGGCGGCCCAGTAAGCTGACGCACAGGAAGTCAGATTCTAGAAGAACCTGGATCACGGCCCAATACGTGATCCATTTTGGAGAAGAATCTGGATGTCTTACTTTCCAAGAATAGGAAAACTTTCCGTAGTCCTCTAGGTTTCCTTCCTATAGGCCCTAGTCCGGCTATCACTAGTAGGGAAAAGGCTACCGCAGGCGAACCAATTTAGCCTACCGCAGGCGAATGTCTGTTCGCCTGGGACCACCTCGCCAGCGGTAATGACTTACCGCAGGCGAACAACCAAATGCGCCTGGGGTATCTTGACATACCCCAGGCGAACAGGTGTTATGCGCCTGGGGTAATCCTCTTACCTGAGGCGAACAAGCGCTGTGCGCCTGGGGTACATGTTCGCCTGGGGTATGCTTCCCTGTTCGCCTGGGGTATGGTTTTGCTGTGTCAAAAAATAAAAGAAACGAAAATAACAGAATTACAGCAAATTGACAGTAATAAATATGAAAATGACAGCAAAATAACAGAAATATTTCGATCATCACCAAATAGTCTCGAAACGAATAGTTTAGTTACAAGCATAGTTCAAACACTAGGAGTACATAGTCCAAACAAATCGATAGTTTAGTTATCTAGACAAGCAAAACAACAAGTAGCATCAACACTAGGAGTACAAGGAGTATAAGCACGGTGATGGCGAATGTGGTCATCCGGGCCCTCGTCTTCTCCGTCTTCTCTCTCGCTAGGTAAGTGGCGTATCGAGCTTCCGCCTCCACCATGGTCTTGTACCCCTTGTAGCTGTTGCCGCTGAAACCGTGCACCTGTCTTCGGCATTGGTCCCAGTCGTCGTAGACTCCGGGAACCCTACCGACATACACAACATACCATGTCATCTGTGCATAGGACAAAAATACGAGTTTAGCATCGAAAGTGATAATAGACCGCAAATAACTATCAAAAAATAGAAGCATCAAGGTTTACGAATAAAACACGACAAATAAAGGTCTAAAAGTTATATGATGCAAGTGTATACTAACATTTTGTCAATCCTATATTCTCGGCGGGAAACGGACGAACGCCTTGTACCGTGTTGAATGTCCGGGTGTCACGTTGCTCTCGTAGGTGTGCTTCTATGTCACGGTTGCTCGGTGGTGCGTGGCCGTGGAAGAACAAGCCACCCCGAGTGATGACATCCGACGAGAGTATCGTGCAGATCCTCCGCTGGATGCGACGGAACTCAGCCCGCACATATTCATCGGTGGTGTTGGCCATTTTTGTGGTCAGGTCTCGGAGATCACTTGGTAGATGGGCCTGTTGGGCATCCTTTAAGTACTCCCTCATCTGAAAGATGACATACCAGGCTTCCAACTCAGATTCTTGCTCCGATTGCTTGAGGCAGGGGAAGTTTGTTACGTGGGTGCACACGTAGGCGCCTCGGACTATTTTCTCCTTTTTTAGGGGCTTGCCTAAATCGGCGGCGAAGCCGTTGAGGGCACTATTAAGAACAGCTCTTATGTCGGTGTAGTCCTTCTGCACCGCCCTACCCGCATCAAGATAAGTGCATTGTGACCAATGCGGTTCCATGACGATGAGTACGCATCCTCCGTTTCTGCGCAGAACATTTCGAACAAGAGCCATCAATATCATCAATCGGAATACTAAGGAGATTCTAGAAAGAATGTAACGACGTGAAGCGGAGAGGACTACTTACTTGGGAAAGTATGGCATGAGAATGGCGTTCTTATCCTTGTTATCTATCAAAAACCCCGTTATGTAAGTCGTGATAAGAACTCGGTCCGCATGTGACCGCAAGTAGTCCTCATTCATGTAGTACGGGTCCATAATCGCCATGTGCGGGGTATTCTCCATGACCATATCATGCGCCATGCTGAGCGATACCAGGCGGACAATGCTTCGGTCGAGCTTACCCAAGTGGAAGACCCTGAATATGTCTTCGTATCTGATGAAGAACACCTCTGCGGGATTTGAATCCACAAAGCCCAAGGATCGGGGCACCTTGACCACGTATAGCGGGTAGGAGGGATGTTTCTCACGTAGAAGTTCATTCTCTTTGAACAAAATCCCGTCGTGGATGGTCCTCATGTCACCACCCATGACAGCGACAACCTCTGCCGGCAGCATCGGCTCACCCATCTCATGCACCTTCCTCCACGGGACGGCGGGCGGCAAACGGTCCAGGACTCGGGAGACCGCTGGCTGGCTACTAGAGGAGGCACCACCTTTCTTCTTGTTGCCCGGGCTCTTCCGATTCTTCTTCGGCCTCAAGCAGATGGGAGTGCCGCTTTGTTTTACCGCCTCCGCGGCCGTAGCACGGAGTGTATTCGGGGTAACCAGCGTAGCCTGTGGAGCCGTAAAGGCCGTCTGCTCCTCGGGAGTTTCTTGGGAATAGGTTAGCTTCTTCTGTATATCCGGTTTTCTGGTGGGTAACTCAGAAGAACCGCCCTCTCCGCCATCTACCTTCTTCTGGATATCAAGAGTTCTGGCGGGTAACTTCGGAGGAACCGGCTTCTCGCCATCCAACTGATTTATGAAATCGTCAATGGGAGCAAGTTCAATCCATGTACTCGTCATGGGTCTCATGCTCGTGATGTTGCTCGTCATTGGACGTCTCGTGCTCGGGAGGAGGAGGATCCACCGGAGGTGGAGAGAGGACATTGCCATGTTGGACCTTGTCTTGTTGGCTTGCCGCGGGCGCAACCGGTGTAGTGGTGACGGTCATGGCTTGGCTTGGCGCCGACCCTGACGTCGTGTTCAGCCGAATAAGGGCTTTCGGCCATAGCAAGATTTGATTGTCCAGTTGGCCGAGATTCAGCTCGCTGTCGGCATCGGCGGGTTGATTAGGAGGATACAAGTTCTCGAATCCCGGTAGCACCAGATCGACGCGAACCCGAAGCTCGTTGTCCGGTATATCTCTGCAATGGTACTTGCGGGATAGTGGCTGCAAGATGCTCCCCTTTGCAACATCCTTCAACTCGCTGCCCACTTTTAGCAGGAAGGTGCATCCCGTCGCGTCAGCCTGCGATAACATGCATGGATAGGTCAGAGAGTAGGGTTATATTGAACTGGCTACAGCTTTTGAGACGGTCAATAATTTACCGTGAGGGCATTGAGCTCGGCTAACGTCGACGGACCACAGGTGATGGTGGGCTCGTCGAGCAACGGGGTGGTGGCCGCGCCGGACACGGCCGACGGTCCATCGGGGGCAGGCGCGTCGGGCACGGCCGACGGTCCATCGGGGGCAGGCGCGTCGGGCACGGCCGACGGTCCATCGGGGGCAGGCGCGTCGGGCACGGCGGGGGCGACAGGCACGGCCGACGTCGACGGACCACCGCGGCGGCCGCGGCGGGCACGACCAACATCGACGGTATGTGAACGTCGGTAACGGCCCCTGTGAGCCGCCGGCGATGTAGCCACATATTTTTTCAAATACGGCTGGGATGAGCGCATTCATCTTTTCCCCCACCGTTCTCTCAATCTTCTTCTCCATGTTTGTTTCCAAGTCATGGACCTTCTTCTTCAGCTCCTCCGTCTCCTCGCTCTTCTTCGCCGCCCGTGACTCCTTAGTGCTGGGCTCAGCCAAGCCATAGTTGGCGTGCTTCTTATTAAGTCCGCCGCCGGTGATACGGCCTAAGTGCGGCCTTTTCAGAGGGTCCTGGCTCTTTGCCTTGTTGTACCCCCTGATGAAAGGCTTATCCCACGCGACTTTGGCCGTCGACGTCTGCGACGAGGAAGATTCAAGTTGTTGTTCTTCTAGCTGCAGAAGCAACATATAAACGGTTTAGAATTGGTTTCGTACTAGAATGAAATCATGGACTTGATGATGATGAGTTGCATGAAATGGTAAATTCCTTACCACTAGCTTCTCAACATTCTTCACGCTATCGTCCGTGACCAAAATAACACCCTCCACCATCTTCGGGTCCGAGACAAGTTCCCCGGTCGGAGTTACTTTTCTGTACCTCGACCTCATGAATTTCTGGAATTGCGGGTCATGGGCATACTTGGCGTAAGGGTTCTCAATCCCTTTTTCAATGTAGGCCTGGTCCTCTTTCGCCCAAACTGGCTCCTTCCCGTCGTAGCCACGACAGACGAGATTGTGGTGACCGATGTTCTTCGACGCTAGATCCTTCCCCCATCCCGTTTGCTTCTTAGTGACATCAAGCGACTCGTTATCTAGGAAAGTCTTGAAGTCATCGGGCGTAATCCGCGGGAAGTGGCGATGGATCTCTTCGAATGGTGTCGATTCCTTAATCATCGCCCTCACCATAGTCTTGTAATTGCTCAGGGCTTTGGTGAATCTAGTGAGGGCGAGTTTGTTCACGAGGTTGCCCTTCAGATTCTCGTTGTTGTAGGGGGAGGGAACTCGTACCGCGCGTGCAGCCTCGAGATGAGTTGGGCGCGCAGAGTTAGTTTCTTCTTGAGAGTCGGCTCGTTGACATTGACGACGTCTCGAAGTATCGCGCCAAGTTGGAGGAAGTACCCCTTCACAAGGTCCAATGGCATTAGAGGCGTGCCACTGGAAGAGTCCACCTCCGTGAATTTCTCTCGAACGATGCCGACCTTGTTCGGAGCTCGCTTCCGACGCTTGTTTCCCCGTCGTGCTGCTCCCTGAGGGACCCCCGGCGCCACTATCAGTGGTTTCCTCCTCGCCACCGGTGAGCCCGTCATCATTGAGGGGATCGACATCAGGTCAGTTTGTGTCCGATCTTCCTCTTGTGACTCTCGGGCCATAAGGATGTAGTGGTCCAATAAAGCCGGATCCGTAGTAGAAGAAGACATGCCCTAGCTAGCAGTAGACAAAACGTATACTGTTAGTCACCGGAAAAATTCGGCGTGACCTCGGCTATATATAAATGGTCATGCCGGAGTGCCAGAAATTCGCCGGAACGGAAATGAATCAACGTTCCGACAAAACATTGGCACTCAATGTACCTGCGACAGAAATTGAATGCACACATATGCATGGCCACAAAAACAGTTCCTTGCATTGCTGTCATCACATGGCACAAAAACTCCCAGGAAATTCATATATCATGCCAAAAAACCTTCATATATATTGATCAAAGTAAAATACTGCACTTAATTAATAACAAATCACGGAGAATTCTAGCAGTGTCCAAAGCTTCAGTGTTCTATTCACATGTAATTAGTAGGTGATTCAGCTAGTGTAAGAAATATAGCATTTTATACTATGAGCTGAACTACCAGAATCCAGAAATAATGGTACATGATCAGATCCAGTTGTAGCTAAAGCATGTAGCAGCAGTAGTACTATGAGGGCGTTGGAAGAGGGGGAGGGGGGGGGCTGACCTGGGTTCGTCGTGGGCGTGGGCGACGGCGGCGTGGGTGACGACGGCCGGCGTGGACGACGACGATGAGAGGGACGGCGCGCGCGCGGCGTGCTCCCACTCCTCCTGCCCTGCTGCTCCCGCTCCTCCTCCGCTGCTGCTCCTGCTCCTCCTCCTGCTCGACAACGACGACGGCGGCGTGCGATGAGAGAGGCGACGGCGTCGTGCGAGGAGAGAGGCGACGGCGGCGTGCGGTTAGGGCTCGATATGACACAGAGGGATTATGCGGGTTGTGAGTTAGCAGATCGAGTACTTACAGGCGCACAACGAGTGAAATGCGCCTGCGCTATCCCTTACCCCAGGCGAACAAAGGGATGTGCGCCTGCGCTAATGTTCTTAGCGATTCGTTTTGCGCGGGCCCACAGAGGTATACCCCAGGCGCACATATTGGAAAATGCGCCTGCGCTAAGCATTAGCACCGGTTTGTATAACAAACCGGTTCTAAAGGATCTAATGTTCTTGGCTCGATCCCTGTTATGCCCGGCCCCATAGATCCTTACCGCAGGCGCGTTATCTAGATAATGCGCCTGCGGTAAATTTCGTAGGATTTTGGTTTGCGCGGTCCCACATGGCATTACCCCAGGCGCATGTCCTGTGAAAAGCGCCTGTGATATATATTACCCCAGGCGCGTTTTCTCGATGATGCGCCTGTGCTAAGATTTTCTAAATTACACAGCCCCACCCCGGCCTGGGACACATCGAGCAATACGAATGCTATAATATGTGGCTCCCCCACGTTGGTTTTCACTTAAAAAATACATACATATGAATGTTAACATGTGCAAAAATATTTAATATATGTCGCATCGAGCGTAAATAGATTGGTTTAGCGAGATACCGCAAGTGTTTCTCTCTAAAAACACATTTTAATATATGTTTGCTGCTCTGATTGCCAAACGGATTGAGACCGTCGGTGCTCGCACCAAGCCTGATATGATGTTCCTTGGGTCGTTCCCGAATTCCTCATCGAATGCGTCTAATGCTTTCCACTGACATGCATCCGAAGGGTGTGTAGCACTGGTTTTTCAACACGTTCTGGATCGCTCAGGGCATCTCCAGCCGTTGCGCCCCCCAGGCCCAAAACGCCGCCGTTTGGGGCCGCCGCGGCGCTAAACGGCGCTATTCTGGAACCTGGGGGGCGCGTTTCCCAGTCGCGTCCCGAGCCCAAGAACCGGGCCCAAACAAACGCAAAATGAAAACAGGCGAAATTTTATTGAAATTCGAAAACTGCGTACATGCATATTCGGCGCGAATTTAAGCTAGTACGAAAAATTTAAACTAAACATAGGAAATTAAACTACTCGATGACTGCTCCGCCTACGCATCGTCGTCTTCATCAGCGACGTCGTCGTGGCGGTGCTGGTTGGAGGGGCCGGCTCCGTCCTGGCTCGCCGCGGCGAGACGGCGTTGCTCCGCCCGCTCCGCTCGGGCCTGCAGGCGCAGCCGGTGCAGCTGCGCCTGCTCGGAGGGCAGGCGGTTGCGCCGCCGCTCACTCTGCAGCGCAACCTGCCGCCGGTCGGCCTCGTAGAGGGCGATGATGCCCTCCTGCTCGACGGAGGCAGCACGCTGGGCCATCTGGCGGCGCACCGCTCGCGCCGCCTCCTCCCTGGTGCGCCTCCAAGGAGGCACGAACGGCGGCCGCCTCCGCCGCCGTCGCGGCCTGCTCGAGGACGCCGCGCACCTCGCGGTACGCGTCCTCGTTCTGCGAGGTCTCGAACGAGTGCAGCCCTGCGTGCTGCTTGGGCCACACTGGTTGCCTCCTCACCTCGCGTCTCCAGTGGCGGGCGGCTCGCCGCGCTTCTCGCGCCTCGTCATACTCGGGTGGCTGCTCCGGCGCCACCGGCTCCGGCGCCACCACCTGCGGCTCCAGCGCCGCTTGCTGCGCTGGCTGCAGCTCGTCGTCGTCGCTCTCGGGCCCCGCGTCCCAGAGGTTCTCCATTGCGGCGAGGTTCGGGTGGAGAAGAAGGGTGGAGAAAGAATGGCGAGGAGGGAGTCGAGACTGTGCGTACGGGGAGGGGGCGGGCACCATTTTTTATACTACTCGCGGGCCAGTCGCCGCGCCGCGCGTGTCGCCGCTGCCGCCCCGCCATTAATCCGGTGGACTTTGACTGGGGCGCATGCACTGGCCGGCCGCCTTTGACGGCGCGGGGGTTTCTGTTCCCGCGTTTAATGGCGGGGGTTTCTGTTCCCGTGTTTAATGGCGCGTTCTGGGAAGCGCCTGCGCTAAGTGGTGCTACCCCAGGCTATTCTTTGTCCCAGGCGAACTACTTACACGTGCGCCTGCGCTAAAGGGAGCTACCCCAGTCCACTTTTTACCCCCGCGCTTCGGTACGTACTCGCCTGTGGTATCTGTTATACCGCAGGCGAACTGATATGCGATTCGCCTGCGGTAAAGGAAGCGTGCCAGCGTCGGCCGTGGTTGGCCCTGCCACACTTTACCCCAGGCGCTTCCGGTTTCTGTTCGCCTGGGGTAACTGGCCTACCCCAGGCGCACCTACTTTCTCTTCGCCTGCGCTAATTAACCCAGGCGCACCGTTTTCCTTGTTCGCCTGTGGTAGGATATGCTGCTATAAGCAAATCTCTATTAGTGTATCTATATAAAGCCGGACGGGAGCAGCCTAAGGGCAAGAGACAAGAGAGATCGAATAAGCTGGAAGCTTGTTCTCTGATAAGTTCATCCTCCCGGAGTTAGCGAAACCCTAGTCACATTGTACTATGTATATTTCAGGCTTCAACCCTGATTTAGTGATATTGCAGAAGTAGGAAAGTTGCGACGTATCGAACCTGGGTAAATCGTGTCCTCGTTTTCGGCTCTCCCAGGTTTCAATCCATGGCTCTATTAGTAGGATTATGGCACCCCTTGCCATGAACCTAACTAAGAACACTCGACGGCCGATGAGGACGGGGTCAGGACGACACTAAAAACCACAAATTATAATTTTACTTGAGCTCAAATTGCATATAGAACAAATAAACTCTCTTAGCTTAGACACATCATTAAACACCTAGCTAGCACAGAAAATATGAAATGAGATAAGCTAGCAATGAAATGAGCTAAAGTAGCAATGCCAGATGAAAGAGTGAAGTTGCTAGCCTTGGATAGATGGGGCGTCGCCGGTCTGGTTAAATGGTGGAAAAAATAGGGACGAACTCCATCTCTGGAGAGAGGAAAACATAGGAAAAAATGGAGCTATCTCTCGAACAAAAAAAATTAGCGGTGGCTCGGGCAGGAAGATGATGTAGGGAATTGTTTAGTACCGGTAGGTATCACGAACCGGGATTGAAGGGACTCAAACTGCCCCCACCCTACGATTGCCTGCCGCGACCCCTTGTTATCAGGAAGGTTACCTACGATCTGGGACGATCTAGCCGGCGTCCTAGCTGTTGGAACCGGGACTAATGCTCACTTTATTCCCTGCTACAATGGTGACCGGGACTAAAGCCTTTCGGACTCCCAAAGGGAAGCCATGTTTTCTTTCTACTAGTGGCCTGGGAAATGTTTTGGAACCTGCATGAGAAATAAATGTGAAAGTTAAGACGTGTTCACTGAAATCCTTCACAGCCGTCTTTTGGTCAGAAAACTTATCCGATCCTAAGACTAGCCACAATGGGGTATCATAGGTAGTATCATTCATGCCATGTTGACAAAAATCTGACGTGGCGATGCAATTAAGGAGGAGAGATGATGGTGGTATCATAGGTAGATACCGTAACATAACACATTACGAAATAACGTGAGTCTATATCACAATAAATATAGCACTATATGATACCAAAAACATGTTATTACCCATTGTTGGAGTAATAACATAGACTAATATCATGTGCATGATACTAGTGTATGATACTTTCCATGGTGACTAGTCTAACGGGGGGCAAGCAGGCCGGCTCACATGCCCAAAACTAGGAACTCACAGCTGGTATGTTACATGCCGTAGTATGTATGCTTACTGGCCCTGGTCCAACTTAATGTTGGAGTTGTAGCAGCCTAGCAGCTTACCGGCCAAACCAGGAAAACAAAAACGTCGGGCCGAGTTGACAAACTTGGCAAGCTTCCGCCCCTGCGATGCTCACCTTGCTTCGTTTTCTTTTCGGGAATCTATATGCTGCGTGGTTCGTACACCCAGCCCACATCTTAGCGTCCTGGATGCTACCGCTCCTATAAACAACCTTTTTTTTTATTTGAGATGCCTATAAACAATCTTAACATTGACACGAAGCAGCACACTAGTTGGCTTAGTTTTGCACCTACCGCACGATATAACGTTTTGTGATTATTGATCTTTGGTCGCACTGGCAGCGAATCTTCGTTTTTTAATAAAGGGAACAGCTCTGCTTCGGAGTTCGGAGTGCCAATCAACACGGCGGGCAACACGCATCTCTAAGGCTAAGAACATGGGATGCACCTCCTAGTAGGTTTAGAATTAGTGATTTATATTTAGCTAAACAACAATGCATGATTAGTCGGTCGTAATAGGGCCATAGTTGAGAACATCCTTTCAGCCTTCAACACTTCTCATACCCACACCTACAGAGAAATAGCTGAGCAAATTCCAAGCTACCGCAAAGGGGCTGCCATGGAAGCTGCTATAGTAAGTGCAGCGACAGGAGCTTTGAAGCCGGTGCTGGGAAAGCTGGCCATTCTTCTCAGCGACGAGTACAGGCGTTTTCGTAGGGTGCGCAAGGAGATTGGATTCCTTTCTCGTGAGCTTGCCGCCATGGAAGCTTTTCTCCTGAAGAAGTCGATGGAGGAGGATGCTGATGTACAAGACAAGGTTTGGATGAAGGAGGTGCGGGATCTGTCCTATGACATCGAGGACAGTCTCGATGACTTCATGAAAAATGTTGCAGATAAATCTGCCAATCCAGATGGCTTCATGAAGAATATCAAGAATTTCGTAGATAGAACCAAGTATCGTCGCAATATTGCTAAGGCGATTGAAGATTTGAAGGAGCAAGTCATTGAGTCGAGCGAGAGGCACAAGAGGTACACAACTAGTGAGGCCATCTCCAAGGTCATCAATGCAGCCGTTGACCCTAGAGCTCTAGCTATATTTGAGGATGTATCATGTTTAGTTGGCATTGATCGACGAAAGAATGAGCTTATCCGATTGTTTGCTCAAGAGGCCTTGTGTGAATCCACATATCAACAACAACCCAAGATGATCTCTATTGTTGGATCTGGAGGACTAGGCAAGACTACTCTTGCTTCCCAAGTATATAGAGAGCTCAAATGGAAATTTGATTGTCATGCTTTTGTGTCTGTGTCACGCTATCCAGATATGATGAAAGTACTAGGAAGTATTCACTATCAGGTAACTGGTCAAGATTGTTCAAGAGTTGAAGATATAGCACAACTCATCACTCTGATCACAGAATACCTAGGAAAAAAAGGTACTATCTGCAATATTCTGTATACTTTTTTTTGTAATATTTTAAATTTCGTTAATCACATATAATAAAGTATTTAGGTTAACAAATGGGAGCTAATTCTTTTCAGACTAAAACCAACGATGTCAAGATTTAGCAACTATTGTGACCCACTACTGTATCGTCACATTCAGCATGACATATATTATCATGCTATATCTTGTAGTGTCATAATGTCGGTAAATTATTGTATAAACTTTTCTAAATTTTAGATGGTACTTTGGGAAAACTAGATTTTTACTTATTTTTATAGTTGTACTTGTTTCCAAAATTATGTTGTGTAATCAATATCCAACCCTTTTACATTTATTTTTGCAGTTATTTTATTGTTGTTGATGATATATGGAATGTGGAAAAATGGGATGCTATTAAGTTTGCGTTCCCAATGAATGCTTGCGACTGTAGAATAATCACCACTACTCGTGTGAACGATGTTGCTCAGTCATGTCGTTCATCATTCAAGGGTCATATATATGCCATGGATCCTCTTAGTGTGCTGCATTCAAGACAATTATTTCACAAAAGACTATTCAACTCTGAAGAATGCCCATCCCACCTTAAAGAAGTCTCTTGTAAAATATTGGAAAAGTGTGCTGGCTTACCATTGGCAATCATAGCTATATCTGGTTTGTTGTCTAACAAGGCAAGAACAAGGGACCAATGGAATCAAGTCCACAATTCAATTGGTCGTGGACTAGAAATAAATCCTAGCGTTGAAGCCATGATAAAGATAATATCACTCAGTTACTTTGATCTTCCACATCATCTTAAAACTTGCCTATTATACCTTGCTATATTTCCAGAAGATTTTCTTATTAAGAAGGATATGTTGATAATGAGATGGATTGCGGAGGGATTTATTCAGAAAAAACATGGTTACACCTTATATGAATCTGGGGAGATGTGTTTTAATGAACTTATAAATAGGAGTTTGATCCAACCTGATTATGGCATGCAAATATTTGATGAGGTGACTGGCTGCCGAGTTCATGACACGGTTCTTGATTTCATTATATCCAAGTCTGTTGAAGAGAACTTTGTTACCATAATTGGTGTACCTAGTATAAATCCTAACCAAAGGAACAAGGTTTATCGGTTGTCTCTACAGAATAATGGCGAAATACCAGCGGGTCTAATTTTATCACATGTCCGATCACTAAATATATTTGGCCGTAATGTGAAAATCCCATGTTTCATGGAGTTTAAACACTTGCGGGTTTTGTGCGTCGAAGGTTGCTGGCAACTAGAAGATCCTCATCTGGAAGGTATAGGCAATCTGATGCACCTGAAGTACATAAACCTTCATCGAGTTAGCATTACAAAGATTCCAGAAGAAATAGCAAAACTGCGGTATTTAGAGACACTTGCCGTAGATTGTACATTATCACGGGAGAAGGTTTCAGTTCCAGCAACCATTTCTCTCTATGGAAGATTAGTCCACTTTGTTGCTAACGGGTGTAACATTCCGAATGAAATTGATGGAATCCAGGCATTGGAAGTGCTGAGTCTCAAATCAGTGCAATGCTTCAATACTAAGTTTGCTCGGCGACTTGGTGATTTGATAAACCTGAGGACACTAGAATTGTGTTCTATGAGTTACGGTATAGAGGGAGAACTAGTCTGTTCAATCAACAAGCTGGTGAAAGCAAGCCTTCGCTTTCTAATAATTCATGTGTACGGAGGAGGAGAACCAGTTACCTTGGTAGAGGCATTAAATCTCCCTGCCGACTGTAGCCTTCAAGAACTTTCCTTTCGAATATGCAGCATCTCAAAGGTCCCAAGATGGATGGGCAAACTTGCCAACCTCCAGAAATTGCGCCTCTGTGTATCACGTGTCAGTAAGGAAGATGTGGAGATCCTGGGAGGCCTTCCCGATCTGCGCTATATACATGTGGATTATCGTGGTCCATCTGAAGCCGCTGACCAGATGAAGGCTGACATGGAGAGAGTAATCGAGGCCCATCCCAACCATCCAATGTTGGTATGGGAGGATCCCCCGGGCTTTGCGATGAACATGGCGTGCCTTGAAAATTTGTGGCTTGAATATTTGCGGCTTGAATATGTTGGTATGTAGCATGTGGCCTGCTAACATTGTTCTTGTTTGTAATGCTTGCCTTTCAGATATAGTGCAGCATGCACCGGGGTTAATTGGGAGAAGGCAACGAACTTGAATTCTAGTTGCATCCCAGATTGGCAACACTCGTGCATTTATATTTATCGGAAGAAAGAATAACGGCCCACACTCTTGTGTTCTTGAACTTTAAGTCCTATGCTAGACTACTTGGCGATCATCATTTGTTTTTTATATGTCCCTCGTCGCTGTTTACTTCATAATGAGTTTATATAATATTATTTTGAATCGAAGACATGAATACCTTCGTCTCTAATGGTTGAGTGTATGGTACCATGCTACTCAAGACCTGATGCTCGACTACTACTAGCAGGGTTAAGTTGTATTTCGATGATACTGTCTAAGAGCGATTTGTTCATAACCTGGGATCTGCTTCCCGGTACTAGTTAATTTTCTTGGAAACTAATAAAATACATGTTACGTCTTTAAAATAGACTTTGGTCCCGCTTTATAAATAAAGCAACGACGACCATGCAAGAGAGTTCAGCATTGTTGGGGCAGCAGTACAAACATGCCCAACGGAAAGTAAAAAGGTCAAAAAGATACCACTCGAAGAGCGCTAGCAACAATCTGAGAAGCCAACCGGCCACCATTCCGTCCTCCTATTTCGACCCATGACCACGCTACATTACCAAGACAAAACCTTCATGAAGGAGTGACGTGGAAGTGCAACCCCGATGTTGCTGCCCGGACTAGCGATCTAGTCCAAGGGTTTCCGCCGGTAGTTGGAGGGAAGTGGAGAGGGGATACCCCGGACGCCCTCCAAGGAGGAATAGAGACGGATTCAAGTGCCACTGCGCCGGTGCTGAACACTTCAGCGGAATTTTATAGCGTTCTCACATTTGAATAATGCAAGAACACCTCTGTTATTGTGCTAGTCCCTAGATCAATTTCTAGCACCACAAATATCATGCAAATGCGTCAAATTTTATTAAATCGCATGATCCAGTATTTAAAAAATAACATTACAACTTACATAGTCTTAGAAGACTAGCAGGATACTATTATAGCGGAAAACAAAGTACAACTGACGTCAGAATGACTTCAGGACCTGTCGCGAGAGCCTACCTGGTCTAAGGACCAGCACTGAAGCCCACTCGAAGGCCCAATTGGGTATAAAAAGTCATAGTCGATTTCTTGAAGCAGAAGACAAGAAATCCTATACATAGTCTATTAGGACTCGTGTAACTCACTCATGGCTGCATATATAAAGTCAGGAGGGAGGAGAGAAAAAGGGGATCCAATCTAGACAGGATAAGAGGAAAAGATACAAACCACGATTAGACGTAATACTAGATTAGACAATACACGGGATACCCCGTACACACCACCACGGTATCGCCATTGTAACAGCTCGACTATCTCGACATAATACAGATCAGGCAAGTAGAAGTAAGGGTTTTACCTCTACGAGGGCCCCGAACCTGGGTAAATCTTTCCTCTTTGTTAGCCGTCGAGATCAGCAGCGCGTACATTATTTCTCTACTCGAAACCCTACCGGGTCACCCGAGTAATTTGTTGATACGACTCATCGACAATTTACACCGACTGTGGGAACGATACGCGCTGGATCTACGGTCTCGCCGGCCTAATCTAAATCAAGCTTAGGGTCCTCGACCCCATGGATTTGATCTACTTCGTGTCCTTCAGCTTCATCAAGCACTCGCCGGCATAGCGCACGGCCTTCATCATCTACATCAACATCGTTCTTCACGCGCAGTCTGCAGGACAGCAGCAACATACGTATTGCAGACGCCATCAACGGCGACTCGGAACTCATCTGAAAAATTTCTTCGGTGGAAAGTTGCAAATCAAATTATCTATCGGCTCCAAAAAGAATCGGCAAATTCCGACGGTTAGATCTCCGTGGATGACCCGAACACTGAAACCCTTCCATGATCTGACGGAACTCCACGCGACATTGGTAAAACAATTCTCACGGTCGACTCGGACATCAATTTTGAAGATCACACCGTTGAAAAGCTGCGGAATACAATACCGCACCACTCCGTCGTTTTTAAGACAATTCTAACGGTAAGATCTCCGTCAGGGGCTCGTGCACTGCGACACGTTTTGGATCTCTACGAGTTCGCGAATTCGAATCACGTATCCAGATTCTATTTCATCAATTTTTGAATCGACACAAAGACAAACAACGTTAACAAAAACATGACGACTCGCCATACTAGTGCACGGTTGCTCGACATCAACATTGCCCTTTGTGTACACACAACAAACATCGCGACTCCACCACGTCGACTCGGTCCGCCGCGTCGAGTCCTTCAGGTAAACATCGCTACTCCGCTGCGTCGACTCGGTCCGCCGCGTCGAGTCCTTCGGGTAAACATCGCGACTCCGCCGCGTCGAGTCCTTCGGACAAACATCGCAACTCCGCCGCGTCGACTCGGTCCGTTGCGTCGAGTCCTTCGGGAAGCATCACGACTCCGCCGCGTCGAGTCCTTCGGGCAAACATCGCGACTCCACCGCGTCGACTCGTTCCGCCGCGTCGAGTCCTTCAGACAAACAAATCGACACCGCCGCATTGACTCAGTCCGCCGCGTCGAGTCCTTCCACAAAACATCGCGACTCCTCCGCGTCGACTCGGTCCGCCGCGTCGACTCGGTCCGCCTCGTCGAGACCTTCCAGAAAACATCGCGACTCCACCGCACAACTCCGCTGCATCAAATCCTTTCGACTAAGCGTCTCGGGGGCTGTCCTTCGTCGCACCCACACTCGTTGCTTGGGGGTTGTGCTGCAAAGTAGACGCACTCGAGAATTCGCCGCAGCCGCACTCGACACTCGGGGGCTGAGGCGCGAAACAGCCGCACTCGACACACGAGTCCGGTTCATCGATTCCGGCGATAATTGTCGACTCCGTCACTCGGCACCGCCTCGTCGACTACGGCATTGTCATACAAAGATAAGTACCTCTCATACGAGTTGACAAATTTATATTTTTATGTTTATAATATGTTGTGAAGCTACACCTGACACTCGGGGGCTATGCCCCGCAAACTACATGAATACTCGAGACCTGTCATACTGCCCGTTACACTACCACGTTTACGCGCTACAACCCAGTAGCTGATACTGCCTAACGTCGACCCTTTACTCCGGCCCGGTTTGCAGCAGCAACTAACAGGTCGGCAAGGAGCATGGACAATGGGTGTTAGGCTAACGAAAGGGCACAACCTACGATGCTAAAGTGTCGCGTAGGGTCAAATCATTGCCTACCAACAGGGCATACTCGACTCTGCGAGTCGATAGATTGTTGGTTCACAACCAAGATTAACCCGAGCAACAATCTGTTCCGTACATTTTGCTAGACATAGCACTACTGTTACATTATTTAACCACATCCGATTATATGGTTGCAACTGCAACGTAGGAACCACAACGTCGGCTGCAACTTTGACAGTCGACACATATCGTCCGCTCGGAGTCTACAGTCGACACAATACTATGCTCGGAGTCGACACATCTCCTCTGCTCGGAGTCGACAATCGACACAATCCTCCACTCGGAGTCGACACATATCCTCCGCTCGGAGTCGACAGATATCCCCCGTTGGGAGTCGATAGTCGACAGTTGACACAGATTCTCCGTTCGGAGTCAACACATACCCTCCTCCGGGAGTCGACACATGTCCTCCTCTGTCAGCCAACAGAATACAAGCACACGGTGTTAGCTTCAGAACAACCTGAGCCTATGCCCGACTCTGTGAGTCAAACATAGCCTCGGGGACTACTCCCATCGGGAGCACTGTCGTGCACCCTATAAACCGAAGAAGCGACGTTAGAAGAACTTTGAGTCTATGCCCGATTACAAATAATCGCACATAGACTCGGGGGTCACTCCCATCGGGAGCGCTAGCCGCGCACCCAATGCGCGATTGTCGCGCATCCGACGAGCGCAACACACGCACTCAACGTACTACCGCGTCAGAGGCATCTAACACGCTGACCGCGTAACTGAGGAGCTCTGTCAGATTTCTTCGTCCAGGTCCTTATTGTGGTCGTACAACCCGCATATTAACTAAGATGAAGAAGAAAAAAAAAACATCAAACTTGTCCTTCTCGACGAGACACATACAACAACATGGGCCAATTCGCGAAATCAGAACATCTTGAAGACTTTTCGGATCCATCTTCTTGTGTGGACACGGGGGCTGAGCGTCCGCGTCAACTACATAACTTCCACGTCGTCGTGCGACTCCGCCAAGTCCTCGTCAACTACACGATCTCCACCGTGTCGACGCTGTTCGCCTCGTCGACTAAACGACTTTCATGTCGACTCCGTCCACCATGTCAAGTACATCTCCACCGCATCGAGTCCGTCCACCGTGTCGAGTACATCTCCACAGCGTCGACACCGTCCACCTCGTCAACTACACGACTTCCATGTCAACTCCGTCCGCCGTGTCGAGTACACCTCCACCTCGACGACTCCGTCAACCGTGTTGAGTACACCTCCACCGCGTCGACTCCGACACGTCTAGTCTCTGACACTTCTCGCCACGTCCCATCGGGAGGCAGAACAAGTGCTCATTGCACCACGACATCACGCGAGCATCAGTCAGCAGGCGTATTTTTCTTCGGAATCTTCAAACAAAAGGGCACTCGCCACAATCATCGCCGAAAACATCGCGGCTCCACTACACAAAAAGGCACTCGCCACGCAGCAAGGAGAAGATTGTGAGTATGAGGGTCTTGCAAAAACACGACTCCGCATTAGGATGTACATACACATCATTCGAAACAAAAGACAACACTTGTTGCACATCCAAAAGAAGATTGTGAGTACGCGGCTCCCGCAACTCCGCATTACGATGTACTAACGCATCATTTTACCCTGGATCGTTCAGCCGACTAGGCACATCCGGATGCCGTATTCTTCGAGTATGAAGGTAAGACCGAAGGATCTTTCCTGTGGGCCTCGAATCGCAATCGAGCTACGTCCTCCAGTAAATTATCCGTGTCCACAACACGAAGAAAAATCCTAGCGGACGCACCGGGTACCCCTTTAAGGTTAAGTTCGACTTGATAAGACCTCCACGGCCTAGTCGCAATGATCACCTAGCCGAGTTATAGTCGGAGGTCTCGAACTCGTGTAGGCCAAAATTAATTTTGCCCGAGATGCAATTAATTGGCCCTGATCTTTCGGGAGAGCCAAGCAACTGAGCCGTATCCTTCTGCAAAAAAAGCCGACACAAGGCGCATTTACCACTCGATACTCGAGTACATCCCACACAAGGTACACACCCTTCAGATCAAGTATTTGATTACTTAGTCGCAAGATCCAGAAACAAGCTTTGAGTGCTTACTCAACTATTCTCGGTCGAACAAACACTCGGGGGCTACTAACGTGGGAATAACTTCCGGACTTGTCGGGAGAGCCTACCTGGTCTAAGGACCAACACTGAAGCCCAGTATGGAGGACTACCTCATGGTTCTAGAAGGCCCAGCTACAGCCCACTGGAAGGCCCATCCAGGTCCAAGAAGCCATAGTCGATTTCTTGAAGCACAAGACAAGAAATCCTATACGTAGTCTACTAGGACTCGTGTAACCCCCTCCTGGCTGCATATATAAAGCCAGGAGGGAGGAGAGCCTAAGGGGATCCAATCTAGACAAGATAAGAGGAAAAGATACAAGCCACAACTAGCGCAATACTAGATTAGACAATACACGAGATACCCGTACACACCATTACGGCATCGCCATTGTAACAGCTCGACTATCTCACCATAATACAGATCAGACAAGCAGGAGTAAAGGGTTTTACCTCTACGAGGACCCCGAACCTGGGTAAATCTTGCCTCCTTGTTAGCCGTCGAGATCACCAGCGCGTACATCCTTCCTCTACTCGAAACCCTACCGGGTCACCTGAGTGATTTGTTGATACGACTCATCGACAATTGGCGCCCTCTGTGGGAACGACACGCGCTGGATTTAAGGTATCGCCGGCCTAATCTACATCAAGCTTAGGGTCCTTGACCCCCATGGATTTGATCTACTTCGGGTCCTTGAACTTCATCAAGCACTCGTCGGCATCGCGCACGTCCAGTTATTTTGTGGTGATCCAAATTCACGTATTTTGATAAAAGGCCGAACTTCTGACGAGTAGAGCGGAGCGCCTGTTGTGTTTAATGAATCTGTTATGTATGAGGACAGTTGGTCAATTGATGTTATAAGCATGATAAATAAATTTTTAATAATAAAGCATATCAATTACCTTGCATCATGAGAAGTAACAAAAATAAAAGTTCATGAATAACAATGCACTGAAAGTTATACGTTTGTTTCAAGTATAGAGAAAGCATGGCAAAGTGATATTTCGCGAGTCCTTAAGAGTGGGGAAAAACATAAATATCAGGACACCTTCAATGTTCATGAGGAAGACTAGAAAAATAATTATACAACAAACAATAATAAATCATGAATCAAATAATAGTGTTCCTGTGATAAATACACATAAAACTCAGAATGACAACTATGCTCTCTCAACTGTGCATAAAGTTAGAAGATGGAGAGAGAAATTCCTCGTCTTTGATTCATAGGAGAACATGTCCATTTGTATAGGATAGGAAAATTACTCATTTTGTTCAATTTGTTCTACTCCCTCCGTCCTGGAGTATAAGGCACACTTAGCAAAACTCTTGGACCAAAGTGCTATTTGATTGGGGATAAAACCTTGCATGCATTGGTGGTAAATGTATCCAGCCACTAATTGAGAGGGAGTTAATGAGATTTGTGCCTAGCAGGAGGAGGGTTATGGGACAAAATGGTTTTGGGATTATGCCCTATACACCAGGACGGAGGGAGTATTTGTTGTTGCATTGAAAGAATATACTTGTTGCGGAGGTATTTAATTTGTTCCATTTATTCTATTTGTTGTTGCATTGAAAGAATATACTTGTTGCAGCATTATTTAACATTTATTCTATTTTTGTTGTTGCATTAGTGACAAGCACTGTCCAGTACTCATTTATTATCTTGTCAGCAGCGGCATACCTTTTGCTAGCGTTTATATAACGAATGACAAAATCAAGATGATGCGGACCTGGGATATCGAGATACCAGCTGGCTGCCACATTGATCTCCAGGACTTGTTCAGGCTTGAGCATCCGAAAACTTCAATG
The DNA here is from genome assembly GCA_028641055.1 of Alopecurus myosuroides. Taxonomy (NCBI): domain Eukaryota; kingdom Viridiplantae; phylum Streptophyta; class Magnoliopsida; order Poales; family Poaceae; genus Alopecurus; species Alopecurus myosuroides. The sequence goes on from JAPCYS010003698.1 coordinate 168,778, forward strand.
TCTAATATGGCAGCCGCCTTGATCGACGAGAAGTATGCTGATATGAAGAAAAAAATCCCCAAGATTCAGCACAACTTCTAGGAGAAGACCCCACTTGACAGGATCAACATTGAGTATGCAGTAAAAGATGCATACGTTTTATTCGAGTTGTACCGCGGGATTAGCATCCTCAACAATGACAGTGTCACCTAGTGACACGGTCTCCTACTTGGGGGTATTCTTTGGAGGACGATTAGATGGGTGTCTGTGTCTCTATTATTATGTGCTGCTTGGGGTCTCTCCTGACGCGAGTAGTGTTTGCATGTTTCTGTTATATATTTCCTTGAGGAGACTTTATGTAGTACTATTATGTAATGGATATCCGAACTATTATTTCTATTAATTATGTCCATGTTTAAGTATGATGTGAGCAATCCTAATGAAGCAATTGTGATGTATGTGCTGAATTTTTAGTATCATGTCATTTGAATTTGTAACTGCAATTTAAGAGGTTGTACAAATAATATCCTATATAACAAAAATCCTAACTTGTTGAGAAGCGCTTGACCATAGCGTGTAGCACTGTCTAACTTTAAATACCTACTGTCCCAAATTAATTAATTTAGAATTATAATACCAGTTGGAGTAATTTAACATATATATAGCAAATTCTAAAAATAATTTATTTAGAATTATAATACCAATTGGATGGAAAACCTTGACCATAGAGACAAGATCCCAACTTGTTTACAAGTTTTTAGTTCATAAACATGTGAAATTGAATTTAGAATCACTAGTTATGAATTAAGTAATAGTACACCTTAATTATTAAACATAATAAATGCCCCTTTTGTTCAAAATCAACTTGTGAACATTTTATAATTAGATATAAAACATAAAACTCTTCGGATAATTTAATATAGTTTGATCATTTGGTGCTCAAAATTTTCATGTTTCCTCGAGAAACCCGAGTTTCGATACTTTGCTCGGGGTGACCCTATAATTACCACCACTTAGTAAAGTCCTATATATATATGATGTAAAATATTATATGGAAGTAATATTTCAAGTTCTCTCATTTCTCTAATCGATTTATACATATTATTTGTCAATTTCCGATTTATGGATTTGTAGATACAAATTATTCAGTATTAAATGGAAAAGGCAAAAATTTAATTATTATTTAAATTCAAGATTATTATTACTTTTTTTGTTTAACTAAATAATTATTTGGATTCACAAAATAAAAACATGCGACATCATAGTTCAAGAATTAACATGATTGACAACATACTATTGTCAGTAAAACAATACTTGTTTCTTGAAAACTGAGAGGGGAGGAACTAATAAGTTAAGCATGCTGAGAGTGGAGTAGTATGAGGATGTGTGGTCGACGGGGATGTGTCAGAATGAAAAGTGAATGATTAGAGTACAAAATAACTGAGACTAAAGGATAATGATCGGAGTTCAAGATAATTCAGACTAGAGGAGAAGGGTTAGAGTTAGAAATAATAGAGACTAAATGAAAACAAAAATCCAAAATGAAAAAAAAAACAAATGACAAAAAATTTAGTCCCGGATCTTATTACCACCCGAGACTAAAGGTCCTCCAGCCCACCACGCTGGGAGTGGCCACGTGGAGGGCCTTTAGTTTCGGTGTGTGGCTCACCGAGACAAAATGGAGGCTCTAGTCCCGATTGGCTAGTTTCGGATTAAAATCCAGGACTAAAGCCCGTTCGGCTTGGGACTAGAGGCCCTTTTTCTACTAGTGCACCTCTTTTGAAACCAGACGTCCCAGCTCCTCACGAGGGACCCATTGGAGGAAGCCGGCAACCATTGGTTCATGTAAACTGGAATTTACTGCTCTCAGCTCGATTATAAATATTCTATGAACTCACGACGCGAATAACAAACGCATGAACAAGATTTGAGGGTAAAAAATAGGTTGCATTGATATGTGTCGATTGTTTGCTGGATTTCAACCGTCCATCACCTCTCACGCATATATGAGGCGGGTAAACTTTCTATGCAAGTTTTGGACTCCTAGACAACTGGTATTCTAAGTAGAATTCTAGATCTAAACAAGGCAAATTTCCTACTGGTTTCATACTGGACTGGGGCCTAAGTCTGATTCTTTGATTCCTATGGAGCCGGCTTAGTCCTTCCGTGGTTGTTTCAAACTTGCTTTGATTTGTGCTGAACCCAACATGTTCTTGGGATGCTAAGCATTAGTCACTCCCATATCATCGTGCTGTTTCCGCCAGCCAATTCAAGTCCTCTAGAGGCCGCGAGGAGATGGAAAGAAACAAATAGAGAAGGCTCTTGATTTTGTGCAGCTCCTTGTGTTCCTGCTCGTGGCGGTGAAGCGGTCCACTATATCCGCTTATGTTAGTGCAGACTAATATACGGTGGCTCATGGGGACTAATACTATACCGCCATACAATACAACATATCTTCGCTCAATGGGTACAAAATACCCATGCTATTGCGTCTGGCGTAGCAGCTCTTATTAGTGCAACAAAAAGTACGAGCTTAACGTGTGGAGGTGGCGAGTTAGTAGACATAGGCGACAAAGTGGCTTTGTTACCTATTCCATTCTCGACCGCAGATTTTTTTAGTCCATCACGTTCATGCATTTTCCGTTGAAACTTCTGATATCACAGTTTTCTTCCATTTACTGGTTCAATGTACAATGTTAATTAAGTTTTCTAATTCAACAGCATGTATTGAACTAACATTGCTCGCTCAAACAAACCATGGAGAGACCAAATTCTGCGGTAACAAAATTTGACATGGTACACTAGTTCAGATCACAAGGTTAGTTCAACGAATTGGACATGCAGGGGCCATCCTATTCTCTTTGAGTGACTAATGTTTTATCTGCAACCAACACTCACATCATCTGCTGATCATTTAACCTCCTCCCAGAGGAGGATTCAGAAAACAGATCAAGCTTGCAAGAGTAAACCATATAGTTGTACAAAAGTGGGAGGGTTGACTAAACCACTTTGTATGCAGGTGCATTCTGAATCAAACTGAGTCGGAGAGAACATAGCCGATGTGCCATTAAATTGCACTTCATTACACCATGATGTGTTTTACTAGTTTCAATCAACAAGGTTAATATGGATTGTCAGCAAGCCGCCATCTAATGTTTTTTTTCAAACTGAACCTCATCTCGGAGAGAATTTTAGAGATGGGATCAATGTTGATAGATCGAGCAGTGCAAGACTAAGTTATACATGACATGACAATGAACAAACTATCTCGGGTAAGAAAGGTGCACATTTATAGGTGCACCAATATCTATATGTTAGTTTTGAACCTATGAAATATTAAATGACCCCTGGTTTTTGTTTATAGAATAAAGCAATTTCTTGTGCACAACTTCCTATAGTAATGTTCCATACATGGCAAAAAATCTCAATACAAACGATACGGTACATAAGGTGGAAGAAAGATGCTCCGAGTAAAAGACCAAAACCTTGGTACGGTACGGCAAAATCTTTTGCGTTAAACAAATAAAAGGGTAGAGAAAACATATTTAATGATGTGAAAAAATTACTATCCTTTGATGAAGTAGTACTAGGTGGCCAATGCAGAGGAAACAAGACATAACTCTTCTCGTTCCAAACGATCTCCTAATTAAATATACATATTATGGTTTTACCTTTCCGAAGATTAATAAAGTTGCATAGAGGCTTTGGTGCCCCTTTTTTTGAAAAAAAATGAATCGAGTATTTTGTTCTTCTCGTGTTTTTTAATAATTTTCCTGGCATAAAAATTAAAAGATATAGAATCAATAATACTGTAAAGGATGAGACGACTTTTGTCCTTTTGGCTTTGGCTATGCTTCTGGAGTAGCCTTCTTTTCAAAACGAGACGCCTTTTCGCTTGTATCAATGCATCAATGTTACCGCCTCTTGCCCTAATGCCGTCTTCAGGCGCTGCATGCTCATTGGAGGTTGTGAGCATAGAACATAAATCCTTGTGCGTTCTGAAACCAACCATGAACTGTATGAGGCCGGGTTTCAGACCATTGATGAAAGCATGCATTGTTTGTATGTCACTTACTCCAGAGCAGCTATTATTAATTGTCTTTCATCTTGAGATAAAGTCGGCATACGACTTGTCTTCATATTGGACGCAACGGTTTAGCTGGTTAATTCTTTTGGGGCGTTCGTACGTGACATGGAAGTGCTGAGCGAAAACTCTAGCCATATCCTCCTAGCTGTCCACCGTTCTTGACGGAAGTCCATTAATATAGTCACGAGCTCCATCCAGCAACATTAGCGGTAGGAATTTTACACCTTCCAGGTATGTCCCTTTGTTGATTTGGACGACACTATAGTAATCCGATAACCATGTATCGGGCTTTGTACTTTCGGTGTACTTTTGGTAAGTTGGTCCAGAATGTAGACTGATGTTCCGGATTCTATCGGTGAAACACTTTGGACCGATATACAAATCATCTCTTTCAGCCTTATCGGCGTGTGCAGAATACCTTCCAGCTCAATCAACAGAAGGGGATCTACTCCTCTCTAGCCCATTGTTGCATGAATATGCTCTTCTTGGTTCGTCCCTATTCTTCCAGCATCCCGTCCTTTGGAATGAGGGGAAATTCTGCTCCTCACACGTTCCTTGTTCCTTGGAGGGGTTCGGGATCTCTCACACCTGTGAGGGTATCTTCCAGCTTTATCGGCCAGGTATCTCGGAGGCGGCATTATTTTTTCTCCATTCTGTTTTTTGTCCTCTCGAACCTTCTCGACACGAGGTTTTGTGTTATTCTCGCCTTTTGGTGGATGGTATTTTGTCCTGGGCGCTGCGTCCTCGTTGTCCAAGATTTTCTTACCCTTTTTAGGATATTTGTTCTTTCCCTTTGAGTCTCCTGAATCTCCGGGTTCGCTTGGGACAGGTGCTCCAGCGGCGTACGTGGCAGTTTTGCATAAGGCTGAATCATCATGTAACTTTCCCGAACATGTTTGTCCTCGTTGTTGCTGTTGTAATGCTTTTCCTAGGAAAGCGTACACTCCCTGAAGTTTTTCTTCTTTGGAGTAAAGGTCGTCGTTCAGGATGGCGAACACAGCTTCTGCGTTATCGGCTGCAGTCTTCTATATGCGGTCACCCTTAGAATTTGTGTTGTTAACTTGCCTTTGCCAAGACGGGTTTTCAACCCAGCTGACAGTTCTTCCTTCTTTGAAATTCCAGGTAACCTTTTAGGTTTTATTCCATACATATTGTGGCGCTCATATTTCTCAATTTCTTCCTGGCGCTCTTTGATGGCTGCCTGATTTTTGAGGAGATTTTCCTGAGTCCTGAATAAGTGTTGTTTTGGCCGCATTATGGCTTGTCACCTGGCTTCCAACACTTCTGTCCGTTCACTTGTTGCAACCGGGGTTTAAATCAGATCAATTTCTTCCTGTTTCGACATTTGTGGAACAAGGATTTCAGTGTTTTTCTTCTCCGTTTTTACGTTGTTGCCACCTCCAACTTCCAGATTTGGTTGGCTATGTCTGCCAATTTCTCCATCTTTTCTCTTATGTGCTTTGGAGAGCAGCTTTCTGGCGGACTTCTTCTTCTTTTTGGAAGATGGGTTTTTTATTTGGTTCATCTTCTTTCAGTTCGCCGTTTGTACTTTGAAGAATGTTATCAACTGAAGAGATAGTCATTTACTAGCTTGAACATAGTGGATGTTAGGATCAGTTATCTGATGTTCACATATTGTTGATACAGTATGTGGTTGTTCACGTAGGATGTTCTGGATCTTGTGGATTGTGTACACCTCTGCAGAGCCAAATTATTCTGAATAGTCGCGTCCTCGGATATGGACAGTTGAATGGCCATGTAGCTAGCATTGTGTCAATATTTTCAAAGCGGAGTTTTGAAAAGGAGTTTGAACTTGTGAAGTACTGAAAAGAGGAACTTTGTACCAGTGAGATACAGATAGAGAAAAGCTGGAAGTTGTTTTACAAGAAGTTTTGCAAAGAAAAAACATTCTTTTCTGAAATAAAGTTTTACAAAAACTCTTGAACATGCAATATCTGAAAGAGAAAGAAAACTGTATTTTTTTTGAAGTATCTTCTTCAACAAAGATACAGAGATTTTCAAAATCAACTATGATGTATCCTTCATATACCATGGATAGTGAACCCTATGTATAGCCTACTCACTCCGCCATATAAGCATACTTGCATTCTATAAGCTTCATGACGGGTGTCTTGCAGAGTACATTCAAATGTACTCATATTGGTTTCATCCCAGGTATCTACTTGCCAGACTTCGAGGACGAGTCTCGGGAAGAGATCTACGAAGAGGAGTACTGCACTGATGGCCCTGCGAAATAGGATCGTCTCCCGGTCAGCAGCCTGTAGGCTAAGGTGTCACTTGGGCTCTACTACGTTGTGTGTTGTTTGCCTTCCGATGTGTGTGTTGAGTTGCTTTCCCTACGTGGCAGCTGTGTTAGACTTGTTCATGTGACCATGTCCCTTTTTAAAGACCTTTCTGTAATTGTGTAATGGATGTTGTATCTGTATGCCAACTTGATATGCTGTTCACGACTGGTGTGATCTGGGATCGTGAATGTACGCATATCGGAGGTCCTGAAACAGTGGTTCTGGGGGACCTTACAGCCCCCTCCCCCACAAATAGACTGAGAAGGGGGCGACATGCCAACTCTCAACCAAAGGCGGTCCAACTATGGTCGACTCCGTGAACAACGATGCGTCCTACCTGGCCCACGTGTTACGTGCGCACGGCCGCTACGTCTCCCTCCGGCCCCACCTGGAAGCCTCTCGACGTCGCCTCGCCTCCCTTTGACCAGTAATGTTAACTTTGATCGCATCACTTTCGTCCCCACTCAATCAACTCCAATCTCGCCCTCGAACCAAAACATAGGTGAAACCCTAGCTGGCTACCCGCCCCTAGACATGGAGAGTCAAGGGAACCACCGTTTTGGTGGCCAGGGAACAACGTCGGTCCATGTTTCCTTGGACACGGTGTCGCCGTTCTAGCGTGAGCGCACCCCGCTGCCATGGCCTACGGTGAGGCTCCCGGTGGGGTGGCACTTGAGGTCGCGCTGTATCCCAGTGTTGTCGGTGCCCCAGCACTATGACATCTAGGACTAGTCCTCCGACTTCGACGACTCCCTCGGAGAGTACCTAGACGGCCTCGGCGAGGAGGTGGAGGAGGCGCCACCCGGCGACGCGCCACATGAGGACGCACCACCCGCCGCACCGGAGCATCAGCAGGAGGCAGACACAGATGTCCTCCGCCGCGCCCTCCACATATCGGATCTCGAAGAGCTCCAGATGTGGCCGGATCTAGAGGCTGCACTCCAGGTATCTGTCGCTGATGCTCCTGTCCCATGGAATCAGTGGGAGGACTGCATGGCGGCATAGCGCCTACGCCAGGGTCGCCGGATCCCGAGTATGTCATCGTCGAGTAGGTGGCGACGGACCACGGTGTCGACCACAGACGCCGCGAAGGGCCACGGCGTCGGCCACAGACGCAGCGAAGGGCCACGACGTCGGCGGTGGCATTGGGCGAACCCTAGCTGTAGTAGCTATTGATTTTCTTTATACATATTTTTACTTTTGTGGATGAACTGGCCTTCGGGCCATAAGAATGAAAATCTAGCTATGTTTGCATGTTTATTCGGATTTGGGGAGGGGGCGTTGGGTTGGGGACAGACCAAATCCACTGTCCGTCCCGGAATTAAGACCGCGGACCTCCTCAAGAGGACCAAATCCGGACCAAATGTGGTCTGATTTGGAGCGGGGGGGGGGGGGGGAGGGGCCATTGGGTATGCTCTAAGGCTACTTTCTATCTTGTAGGTTATTGAGCAAATGAGTCTAGGCCTCGAACCCTAGCAGCAGAAGGTGTCTCCACCTTCTCAAACGCAAGGAAGGAGCCGCTCAGTGATTGCTAACGGGAGATTTGGCCTTAACACCGGTAGGATGACGGGAAAAAGAGAAACCCTAATGAGAGGGGAAAACCATACATCGAAGACGTTTGCTAATAACGATCTGCATTATAATTTGTGATTACAATGATAGTTATGCATGCCTGTGTTTGGCACTTCCTCTGTCTCCTCCTTTTAGAAGATGTTTTTACAAGTTTAACCGGGTTGTCAAAACATCATATAAATTCAGTCGAGTGCAAGCTAAGGCGTCACATGTTTTCTTTTGGAACTCCAAGGAATGTATACAACGATGATTGTTGTTTACTTTTTAGGAGTGGATCAGGCGGGACGAGGGAAACATTTCGTAACAAATGCTTGCACTAGATTTATGAGTTAGAAAATGAATGTAACGGTCAGAACCATTTGTTTCTCCTCCGATGGAATCATATAAATTTTGGTACAAGTAAAATCCTGCTGTGCCTGCATTGCACACCTATATTTTTTTCGCAAGTCTTAGATTTTCGGAATCATGTGAATCAAAGAGGCCCAAAGTTAGGAGAATTGGTACTCACTCTTCCTAATCGTAGGCTTTGCTAGACATGGTTGATTATGGGACCTTCAAGCTAGGGCGTCGTTGAGCTTTGTCTTTGAACAATTTATTTGGTGATACGTTATTTGTATTCTTCTTCTTTTTTTCTAATCAATCACTCGAATTACATTGGTGGTGCGAAATTTGTAAAAGACCTAGTTGCCGGGCCCTGTCGAAGAGGAAGAGCGACCGGGCACGTCAGCGCGCTCACCCATGCACGGTCGCTGGGTCCACGCCCCCCTTCAAGAAATCACGCAGGGATGGGCCCCACAGAAGAAATCCCCTCGCGCACCCCTGTTTCTCTATATGTTCCTTTCAGCCGTCCGATCCCGCCCACAGGACCCATCCGACGGCCCGAACCGGCATCGCCTAGCTGTCGCCTGTCGGCACCTCGCTACACGTACCCCCGGCGTCGCACCCCCAGTAACTGCACCCCCTCCTCAAGTCCTCATCCCCAGTCTCCACCACGCCCACCGGAAAACAGAGCCGCCGGATTCCCCCCACCCGGCGACCAACCCACAGGAACCACGCCATGCCGCGGCCGTCGCAACAGCTGCTGGCGGCGGCTTAAAAGGACTCTTCGTCCTCCCTCAAACCACACCGAACCACCCAACCCAACTCAAACCCTAATACGTGTCTGATCTGAATCCCCATCCCGAGCGCTGCCTCCCTAGTCCATTTCTGTACATCTACTTCTATCCGCGATGAGCCGCCGCAGGTAAACTCTGTCCAATCCTCTCTCTCTGCTTTCCGATTGATCTGTTGCTGTCCTGCTGTGCTCTGCTGTGTTGGGCCGTGTGTTGCTTTCAAACTTCAGGAGGCGGGAGCTGCGGCGGCGTGTGCAGCTCTGAGAGCTGCTGCTGTTCTGGATAATTGATTCTTTGTGATGGTCCGTCTTGTGACGGTGGGATCAGGAGCGCGCACCTCCTGATTACAGGGGCACAGCTCACTGATGTGGTTGCTGCTAACTACTACTCCCTCCGTTCAACAATAGATGACTTCCACTTATCTAGATATGTTTTAGTGTCTAGATACATCCATATATAGACAAATGCAAGTCATCTATTGTTGAACGGAGGGAGTAGTACTGTTGGACAGTCATTTCTGTGCTCGGAGTTGAGTATCTTGTACTCTGCCTGGTTCGGATAATGTAAGTTTGATCCTTCTTGCTCGTCACCTAGGCGTCGGGCTTGGATTTACTACTCCCTCCGTCTCAAATTAAGGGTCGCAAAGTTTGACAAAAGTGGATGTATCTAACACTAAATTATGTCTAGACATATCTATTTTTGTCAAACTTTGCGACAATTAACTTAAAACGAAGTGAGTATATGTGATCTAACAACTGTTTGATACTTACATACTCTGTCAACTACTGAATCCAATATACCTTTTGCACGGTGTCATTATGATACAGCCTAGAAATAACTAGAATCTTGGGATTTCCATTTGCTGGGAGTACTAGCACGGTGGTGGTACTAGTAACCACGTGTCCCTGCTTAGCGCATTGCCAGCAATTAGACCGTGAAGTAAATTTAAATGCCTGCGTACAAAATTTGCAAGCCGGTAATTAAGTGCTAGTTACTAATTCACGAGCTACAAATATGTGGCTTTGCGCTCAAACTGCTCTGCGCTAGGCTACTCCAGAGTGTTGCTTGTATTCCTCATGTGGGTATAGCACATTCAGTTGTTATTACATATCAGTGGGAAAGGATCAGAAATTGAGTAGGCTGTAACTCTCTGTTAAGTGCAATTAATAGTTTGCAAGTAATTAATTGCGGCTGCCTGGATAACGTGTGCCGGCTAACAAGACAATAGAGTATGTTGTATACTTGCTAAACATATTTGGTTGGTGGCTGTCTGAGTGTTGCTGTATTGGATGCGGTCATCTTTGTGGTGCCCAAGGTTCACCCTTTTGTGCTCAAACTGTTCTGCGATACTTCAGACTGATGCTTTTATTTGTCACCACACAGTGAGTTTGTAGACATATAATAGTTTGGGGTATACCTTATATCGACAGCATGCCATACCATCTGTTAGTGTCAATATTAGTTTTCTGAAAGTAATTTGTTATGGTTGACTGGATAGCGCGTTTGTCCTAGCTAGACACTAGACTTTCCTCAAATAATAATAAAAAGAACTATGTCCAAATCTGGTTCAGGATCTGCTGTAAGCTATGTACTTTCTCAACTTGCTTTGGTGGTGTAGGGTGTTGAATGTATTGGACGGTTATCTCTGTGCTCAGGGTTCACCATTTCGCTCTAGAGCTTGTCTACGCTACTCCGTGCTAATGCTTTTATTCGTCAAGCATGCGCTGCCCATTAAGTTAATATACACCTGTCACTAGTACTAGATACTACTTGCAGAGTCTGGGAACAACATCTATGTGTATGATGCTCTCCCATAATTTTACACTACAGAAACAATTTGGAATTGAGGAAATATTATAATTTTCCTACTCACTAAGCAAACAATTAGAAGGTTGAATTGCGGAGCGTTATGGACTAACACTGCTTACTCTGTAGACATAACAGACTCCTTGCACAAGCTGTCATTGTCCCTCGGTTCTCTGGACTATTAGGATGCCATCATGTGCTTACTGCCATTGGATTATGCCATGGCCTTGGCGTTACTATATGTCCATGGGGAGGAATCGAGAGCAAGAGTGGTGGTCTATACCCTGGGTGCAGAAACAGCGTTTGCTTCTCTCTCCATCACTCTTTGCTGATGTGGCTTTATTTTGCCGCACCAGCAGCATTAGTGGTTGATGCAATGATGTGAAGCAAAAATCTGACCTTAGGTGTGAGCAAAGAATCATGAAGGCATATTTTTTTACAATTGCATCATTACATATAATATTATTGACGAAAAACAACTTTTTTTAGTCTGAAATAGAATATCATACTCCAGAGAGCAAGATACACCAGTACCTACCTTCTTAGTCTTCTACGTATGAGGTCATATGAGCATGCAAAATAAACTGGCAAGTATTACTGCCAGAAATTTGCAGTGACAAAGTATTACTGGCAAGAGCACCTTCTCTTCAGGATGATGTGCTTTAGCACGTGTAAGCGTCTAAGACATGTTATAATAATCCATGTGGAGAAAGTTACTCTATGAACCAATAAAAAGACATGCTAATGCAGCAAATACTGAACTACTATGCATATTGTTTAGGGAAATTGATTATAGACTATATTCGTTTCAGTAAAGTTTTATAATTTTTCATGCACTACTGTTGCCATATAGTATAAACTTTTTTTTCTGTTTTTATTTTATTTTTCGTTGATATCTCAGTTTCATGGTTTAGTTGTGCATGTCGTGTCATATAGGAATTACTGAAAAGATCTGTCATGCAACTCTATTTTTTTCTTCCACCCATGCTCCCTCTCTGTAGTATATCTTTCTTCCTTTTTTCTTTTTATTATGTCCCAGGTCCATCTCAATTACCATTGTGGATAACATGGCTAGTTTTGGAGTTATTTTTGTGCAAACACAATCTAGGTTTCAATAGCTAGGTTAAGTGTTACAATTTTTCTACTTGGTGGTTTTAATCTGTAAAGAAAGTCTATACTTAGTTTAGTTGAGGTTTGTGTGAAATATGGAAATGAAGAATTTCATGGCACTGGATGAACATGTTCTGAAATCTACTGATCGTCCACGATTTTATTATGAAGAGTACTGATCCTCATGATGCTATTGCGGTCTGTCAGCACTTAAAAGGTAAAATCTTGTGATGCTTGACAATGATGCTGTCTGTAAGAAGTCCAAAATGACATGTGCTAGTCATATTTTGGACCAGTACAAGAACTTCAAGAATAGTTGGTTGCTCGTGCGCCTCCTTTATTACCAACACGGTGAATGGAGGGATTTTCGAGAGCACATTGTGAATCTGGTACGGCGGGACATCCGATTACGAATCTGGTACAACTGTTAAAATTTGCACCATCCAACATTTTGAAGAAGTTAAAACTTTCAGTACCCATGAGCATCCTATTGATCCTAAACATGTTAATGGTAAGCAAAGGGGATTGTAGTGGTTAAGACTTTAGGTAGAAGGAGTCCCCAAAATTGGGAGGGTGTGATTCACATGTGTGAATCTTTCTAGTGAGAAAATTATTGAAAGTAGGCTTGACGGGAATATGAGTTTACGAGAAACTCTTCCCACTATATTTGAGGATCATAAACTTGATTTTGATAACTCTGTGATGTTATAAAGTTTCTACAAAATGGCCAAAGATCCTAACCTAGTAAGGTAAATATTGGTATTGGGGCAAATTGAGGGGACCTCCTTTTGTGTACTATGCACTCTTGACACGTCGGAAACTAGAGATCATCTATTTTTTTACTGCCCATTTTCTATGTCCCGTTGTCAGATCTCAGGGATTAATTGGGATCTTCAGAGTCCTATTCTTCAGCGCATTGCGTCCTTGCATCATGGAGACATTTGCATGTGTTGCATGGAATATTTGGAAATGTCGTAATGACTTCATTTTTTTAGCACAAGGATCCCTTTGTCAGGAGTTGGAAAACCAGATTTATGTAGTGGAGGACATTATATCCTGGATTCAGAGTTTGTATTCATATTGATGTATTATTTTGTAAAATTCTATCCCCTGAATACAAGTTTTTGGCATTGTAATTTGTAACCCTATAATATTATAAAAATTAGAAGCATACCCCGCGCGTTACAGCGGAGGTTATAGTAAGAACTACATTGTGTAAGTAAATGGCATACACAGAAGATTTTTTTTAAAGGTATATAAAGGGAGGATATTTTTGAATAAAATGGAAAATAGTTATCAGAAATATGGAGGATTTGAATGATCAGAATTTAATCAGTGTGAATTTTTCGTATATTTAGCACGTAAACAATTGATCATGTGAAAAAATTATGGCTAAAAGAAATTATAATGTGAATAAATTGCATGCACGGATTGAATATTGTTAATAAATATGTGATGACATGGATAAATAATTGGCTTAAGTTGTAGATGATGTGGACACCTTGCATGTAGAGATAGACTAATTTAATGCATATTAGTGGAGTTTTGTTTATAAGAAGTATAGATAGATAGATAGATAAATAACAATCCCTACGGTAAAGGTTTCAATAGAAAGGTAAATATTGGTTTCACTAAACATATCACTTATGCTCTTGTTGGATATAGAGAAGAAATGCTCAAACTTGAAATCTTTATTCGGACGTGATGGTTTGACTAGTCTCTTCATTAAGCACTATTGGGGTATTGTGAAGGGTGGTTTTCTAAGGTTATGCAATGATTTTCATAGTGCAAAGGTTTGTTTGGAGACTATAAATGGATCTTTTATTGCATTGATTCATAAATCTTTGTCTTCTGAAACTATGAATGATTTTAGGACAATTTCTTTGACCAACTCATGCCTCAAGTGTATTACTAAGATTTTGGCCAATAGATTTCAGGCTAAGATTTTCAAGTATTCATGCAAATCAATATCGCTTTATTAAGTCCATAACAATTCAAGATTACTTGGCTTGGATTTTTGAGTACTTCTTTCAATGTAAACAATCCAAGCAGAAAGTTGTGGTTTTCAAGATTGATTTTGAGAAGGCCTTTGGTACCATTAAGCATAGTGCCATTCTTAAGATCGTGAGACTCAAGGGTTTCCCTCCTTTGGTCATTGATTGGGTCAAATAAATTCTCTCTTCTGGTACATCCTTTGTTCTGTTGAATGGTGTTCGTGGCAATGTGACCCTTTGTCCCTAATCCTCTATGTTGAAGAGTATTGTTAACTTGGCATTAAGGGATGGAAAATTTTGTTTACCCATTTCCATTGGAGGTGATTATCCTATAGTGCAATATGATGATCATACACTTGTTGTGCTGCCTACTGATCATGATCAAGTGCTTGTTTTCAAGGACTTGTTGGATCTTTATGCAGATAACTGGCCTAAAAGTTAATTACCATAAGCCTTCTATGATTGCCATCAATATTTCTCAATAGGAGGCCAATGATTTGGCGCTTGTTCTGGAATGTAATGTGGCATCAATGCATTTCACTTATGTTGACCTGCCTATGGGTACTACTAAACCTTCGATCAAAGACTTTGCACTTATTATTGACAGGGTTGAGAGGAGATTATCGGCCATTGTGTCATTCCTATCTTATGGGGATAGTTTGATTTTGGTTTGTCTTGTTCTATCTTCATTGCCTACATACTATATGTGTACCCTAGTAATCCCTAAAGGTGTCATTGAGGTTATGGACAAGGCCAGAAGGAGATGTCTTTGGAAGGAAGACAACAATAAGAAAGAATTAATTCTTTGGCTGTTTGGGATATGATTTGTAAGCCAAAGAGGAAAGGTGGCCTAGGAGTGCTTAATTTGCATATGCAAAACATGGCTCTCTCGTTGAAATTCTTGGATACATTCTATAATTCAGCTGATGTTCCTTGGGTGGTCAGGAATGCCTATTATTTTGAAATTGTTCCCCATGCTGTAACTTTATGTGGCTCAAAATACATAATGGAAAATATTATATGAATGTCATATTTGAATTTTTCTCATTTTTCTAATTGATTTAGACATAATATTTGTCAAATTTGATTTACGGATTTATAGATATGAATTATTCAATATTAAATAGAAAAGACAAAAATATTAATTATTATTTGAATTCAGTATTATTGTTAGTTATTATTTTTACTTAAATAATTGTTTGGATTCACAAAATAAAGGAGTGTGACATGATGGTCCAAGGGTTAACATGATTGATTGGATAATATTGTCAACTAAGAAGTTTAACGTGCTGGGTGTAGCAATCTTGGGATGGGTGATCGATCGAGAAGTTTTAGTAGAAACGAGTAATTTAGATTAAAATTAAAAATATTTAGAGATAAAAATAAATGTGTCTATAGTGTGATTAAGTGGTTAAACAAGTGAAATAAAAAATTGTGGTTAAACAAATGAAATAAAAAAATTGCTGAAAAAAATATGAAGAATTTTTTTTTAAAAAAATCGGCCTACCTATATGCCGACGGCAGCTATCGGTGTAGCACAGTTTACGCCGATGGTTTTTCTACGCCGAAGGCAGCGGGGCTATGCCGACATGGCAAAACGCCGACGGGATTCCTATATTCCCCGACGGTAAGGGGGCAGTCGACATTTTGTGCTGTTCCCATAATGGGATAATGTTTTGTGATTATGGATCTTCGTTGGCACTGGCTAGCTGCGAATCTTCAGCTTTTGGGGTTTATAATTACCAAGAGACAGCTCTGGTGGGGAGTCCCAATAAACAGGGTGGGCAACACGCATCTCTAAGGCTAAGAACGTGCGATGCACATGCTAGTAGGGTTAAAATTATTGATATATTTTAGGGTTTAGACTTTTTTTTTGAACCAGGAGCGCCCCCGAGGGGGCTAGAAGCCACATGTTAATATCCGGAGGGTGTACAAGGAAATTACAAGGGACCCCAAGAAATACATAATCATACATAGGTCCCTCGCATAAGGTAGAAGGACTAAAAAGAAAGAAACAGGAACGCAATCGAGTCCTTCTCTTCCCCCTCCGACGAGCCGAGAAGAAAGAATCCGCCTGCCGTCGCCAACCATCGTCGCGGGGACTGTACCACTTGCAACCATGGCAGCTCGCTCCTCAGCAACCGCGGAGTCCGTAGAGGGCCTCTCAATGGAGGTTGAAGGATGGCTGGAGCTCACCAGCCGATTTTCATGGCCACACCTGGCCGCATGTTTGCTCGAGCAGTAGAAAGCTTCAACACTCCATGACTGCTCGATGAACTCACCAGGAGGCTCCGCCGCGCTTCTCTCTTCGACCACCACGGCCGCAGACGAGGTGCAAAGCTTCGAGTCCCCAGCCAGAAATCGAGCAGCTCGTCGCCATCCCCACACAGAAATACGCCCGCCATCAGAACTCCGATGCCTGCCACGGATCATCAGAGGAGGCAGAAAGAGGATACAGGGGCGACGACGAATCCAAACTTCGGCTTTATGCAAGGAGAAGCTTGATATCAGACGGCACGGTACTTTCTTCTCCATCCACTGGAGCTCTGCACCGAGCCGCAACAACAAGCAGAGGCAGATCGCGCCGGCAAAGATCCACCCTATCCTCCTCCTCGAGCTTATTAAATGGGGAGCCCAAAGTAATCCCTGCAGCATGCGATGGAAAATCCATCTCGCTCCACAGATTCCGTTGAGAGAGTCAGCAGCACCGCTCGGAGGCGTCGTCGACCACACACCCCTCGGCATCACGCCGGCAACCGGTAAAAAACCGACAGCAAAGAAACCTAAACTACTACTACTCTGTACAGAGCCACGAGCTTCACCTCCTTCGCATCTTCGGCCAGCCTCGCCGGCGAAGAAGCTCCGGGAGCGGCCCGGGCGACGCGAGCACCGCTCTTCGACTCTCAAAGCGGCGGGGTGGATAAGGCTCAGTCCTTGGGTGCCGCCGTTTCGGGAGAGAGAGATCGCGTGCTTCGTGACCGTAGGGTTTAGACTCGCCCAACTAGTAACTACTAGTGCACAAGGAAGGTGCGAATAATGCAGCCGAGCCATTTGCTAGCAAAAAAAAAAGTTGCTGCGCATATTAACATATTTGGCCATGGACTGCCTTGTAACGTTACTCCAGCTCAAGGTGACAATCTCGAAGTGGGAGTAGCAAAACGGAAGAGCTTGCCTTGATTTTTGCGTGGTAGAAATTGCAACAAGCTGTCGGTACACGGTAGACCAAGTTGAGATCGGAGTCTTGGATGCCGCCTCTCCTATAAACAATGGTGCATTGACTCGAAGCACATCGGCTTGGTTTAGTCTGTGGTCATAAGGCTGTAGTGGGGGAACATCCCATTGAGCTAGCAATACCTCCCCATCCATCCACACACAACCAGCCAAGCAAACTCCAAGCCGCCGCTCAGGGGGCGCCATGGAGGCAGCTCTAGTGAGCGCAGCGGCAGCCGGCAGGAGCATTGAAGCCGGTGCTGGGAAAGCTGGCCGCTCTGCTTGGTGACGAGTACAAGCGTTTCCGTCGGGTGCGCAAGGAGCTAGGGTTCCTCACCCGTGAGCTGGCCGCCATGGAAGCTTTTCTCCTCAAGAAGTCCATGGAGGAGGATCCTGATGTGCAAGATACGGTCTGGATGGCGGAGGTGCGAGAGTTGTCATATGACATTGAGGATAGCCTCGATGACTTTATGGAAAATGCTCGCGACAAATCTGCCAAGCCAAGCGGCTTCATGAAGAAGATCAAGGATTTGCTGGATAAGACAAAAGATCGTTGTCAGATTGCCAAAGCAATTGAACAGTTGAAGAAACAAGTCAAGGAGGTGTCGGAGAGGCATCAGAGGTACGCGGCTAGTGAGGCCACCTCCAAGGTCAGCAATATAGCCGTTGACCCCAGAGCTCTTGCTATATTTGAGGATGTATCAAATCTTATCGGAATTGATGGACCCAAGGAAGAGCTTAACCAATTGTTTGCTCAAGAGACCAGGGGTGAATTAGGGCAGCAACAACAACGCAAGATGATCTCTATTGTTGGATTTGGAGGACTAGGAAAGACCACTCTTGCTTGCCAAGTATATAAAGAGTGCAAAGAGAAATTTGATTGTCATGCCATTGTTTCTGTGTCACGAAATCCAAACATGAAGAACGTATTGGAAAACATTCTCAATCAGATATCTGGCCAGGTATCTGGTCGAGATTATCCAAGAGATGAAAACATACAACAAATTATCACCCGGATCTCAAATTTCCTAGTAGCCAAAAGGTACTATATTTCAGACCTTTTCATACATTTGGTCAATATTTTAAATTTGTAAGTGATATACAACGAAATATTTAGATTACCTCAAGGGATTAAATTTTTTGAAGGATGATATAAACAAACTGCCAAAATTATCATAAGGGACATAGCAACTATCATGACCCACTACTACGACACTAAAATCAACTTGATATATATTTCCATATTATATCTATGTAAATGCATAATGTTGGTATGAATTTTGTATAAAGTTATTCAAACTTGAGATGATTTTACTCAGGAGAAAAATAGATTGCTACCTTATTTTGGAAGCATAGGTAGTTAAGAATGTAACATATTTTGCATAGTTGTGTCGCTTTCCTAATTTAAATTACATAGTTTGCATAGTTGTACCGGTTTCCTAATTTATATTGTGTGGTCTATCGACAAAAAAATTACATTGGATTTTACAGATATTTTATTGTAGTTGATGATATATGGAATGTGGAAATATGGGAGGCTATTCAGTTTGCATTCCCCTTGAATGTGTGTGATTGTAGAATAATCACCACTACTCGTGTGAATGAAGTTGCTCAATCATGTCGTTCATCATTCAATGGTCATGTATATACAATGAACCCTCTTGGTGTGGTGCACTCAAGGCAATTATTTCATAAAAGATTATTCAAGTCTAGAGAATGTCCGCCCCACCTTGAAGAAGTTTCTAGTCAGATATTGAAAAAGTGTGCTGGTTTACCCTTGGCAATCATTGCTATATCTGGTTTATTGGCCAATAAGGAAAACAAAAAGGATCAATGGCAACAAGTTGAAAGTTCAATGGGCCGTGGACTTGAAAGAAATGCTAGCATCAAAGGCATGATAAAGATAATATCACTCAGCTACTTTGACCTTCCTCATCACCTTAAAACTTGTCTATTATACTTCAGTATATTTCCAGAAGACTTTGTTGTTAGAAAGGAGATGTTGATAAGGAGATGGATTGCTGAGGGGTTTATTCAGGAAAAATATGGATGCACCAGTTATGAAGTAGGAGAGATCTGTTTTAATGAGCTAATAAATAGGAGTTTGGTTCAGCCTGATTTTAAGGAGCAAATATTTGATGAGGTGTCAGGTTGTCGAGTTCATGACATGGTCCTTGATTTCATTGTCTCCAAGTCTACCGAAGAGAACTTTGTTACCATAATTGGTATACCTGGTATAAGTCCTAACCCACAGAACAAGGTTCGTAGATTGTCAATACAAAATAATGGAGTAATACCAGCAGGTCTTGTTTTATCTTCTGCCCGGTCACTAAATATTTTTGGCAATGATGCGCCAATACCATCTCTGTTGGAGTTCAAGCATTTGGGTGTTTTGTGCTTTGAAGAATGTTATCAACTGGAGCATCGTGATCTTGCATCCCTTGGAAATTTGCTCCATCTAAAGTTATTGAGGTTCGGTAAATTACACCTTGCAAAGTTTCCAGAAGAAATAGCAAGACTACGGAACTTGGAGACACTTGAAATAAATTCTGCAACACAAGAGAAAAGTTATGTTCCGACAACTATTTCCTTAGATGAAAGATTAGTCTATTTCGTTCCAGGCTATTTTGACATTCCGAATGAATTTGAAGGAATGAAATCACTGGAAGTGCTGGGATACATTATCGTGAAACACCAATCAAGTGAATTTTTTCGGCGACTTGGTCATCTAACAAACCTGAGGGAGTTGTATTTGTTTGTTTGCAGCGTTGAGAAACAGAGAGAGATGGCATGCACCATCCGTAAGCTAGCGAAAGCAAACCTTCGCTCTCTAAGCATTATTATGGGCGTAGGACCAAATAACATGGACTTCCTAGAGGAATTAAACCTCCCTGCGGAATGTTGCATTCAGGAACTGTACCTTAACGGCCCCCCTATCAAAAAGGTCCCAAGATGGATGGGATCACTTGTCAACCTCCAGAAATTGCGCCAGAATTTATCAAGTGGCTGCCAGGGGGATCTGGAGAACCTAGGAGGCCTTCCCAATCTGCGCTATATAAGGGTCAGGTGTTACAATCGATACTCCGGGCACCAGATGAAGGCTGACACGGAGAGAGTAATCGAGGCCCATCCAAACCATCCCATGTTGGTATGGGAGGACGGCTTTGTGTAATATTCCGGGCACCAGACTGCAGCTACGCCGCAACATGCAGTGGGGGTGTCCAAAAATGGAAGACAAGGACGACTGGGAGAAGGCACTCGGTTGCATTTACATCTTTTTAGGGTCGTCCCGTCCTGTGCTCTTTTTTTTTTTTTTTTTTTGAAACCGCCCTCTAGGCATATTACTGAAGCATTGGCGAGTACGCATCTGACTGCACAGCAGCAGCCAAATGAACAGGGATTACATCAAATAAAACAACCTCCTGTACTTGATTGAGCGCCTCCCTCGCACAGCAATGAGCCGCCGAATTTGCACTCCTCTTGACAAACTGGATCTTGAACCCCTGTAGTTTTGGAAGATTGTCGCGCATTTCTCTGCACACCATTCCTCCCACTGATCTATCATCACCTTTCTCCCATAACTGACACATATTTAGGCAATCTGTCTCCACAATCACCTTCTGATACCCCTTTGCCATTGCAACATTCATGGCATCCCTACAGGCCAACATCTCAATAATTAAAGGATCACTAATGCCATCATAGTGCGTGCTCCCAGCCTGCAGGAAACGGCCGGTGTGGTCGCGCAGAACTGCACCTGTCGCTGCACACCCTTTGGCCAAACTGATTGCCCCATCCGCATTAGCTTTAACCCAGCCCTCCTCTGGTTTCGCCCATCGCTGCACTTGCCTGGAAGCAGCAGAGCCAGCTGCAGGGATATTCAGAGAGCGAATTAATTCCTCGACAAGCCTCATAGACTGCTGTGGTTTGTACTGGATCTTGTCATGCGTGTAGCTGTTCCTATTACTCCATATAGCCCACATCACAGAAATCATGATAGCTGCATTTTCCTTTGATATGAAACTATGATCCAGTATATCTCTGGACCACGTCCGTGGGTGTAGTTTAGGTAATTTTACCCCGAAGAAATCCAACGTCTCGTCCCAGAACAGATGTGCATGGTCACATTGGGTGAGAGCGTGGAATAAGGACTCCTCTCCATGTCCACATAATGGACATATAGCATTGTCCATGATATGCCTTCTTTTCAGTTCGGCGAAAGCTGGCAACATATTTTTTAAGACCCTCCACCAGAAGATCCGTATCTTCGGTTGGACCTGCAGCTTCCATAGCGCCTTCCAAGTGGATTCATCGCCTTCAGAACTTGCAGCTCCTACAGTCTCTGAATCCCTATTATCTACAAGCATACGGTACGCGGAGCGAACAGAGAAACACCCCGAGTCCTCCCATGCCCACGCCCAAAAATCATCCAAATTGCGTTTTGGCCGTGGCATAGCAATAATTGCTGCTGCATCCGGTGCCATGAACAACCCCCGAATGCGCTGAAAGTTCCATGCTCCTGTGTCCTCAACCATCAGGTCACTAACTAATTGCACTGGATCGTCTGATATCCTTCCCATTGGCGTCATGCTCCTTGTTTTGGCTATCCACTTATCATGCCAGACTTCCGTGGTCCTTCCATTGCCAATTCGCCTTATCAGACCTCTCTTCAATACCTCTTTTCCTTGTGTGATTGCTCTCCACGTAGCCGAGGCTCCGGAAGGGCAAGTAGAACTTAGGAACTCACCATCTCTGAAATAGCGTCCTCGGAGAACCCTGCCACATAAACTGTCAGGATTCTCAAGCAGTCTCCAAGCCTGTTTTGCCAACATGGCATCATTAAACATCTGCAGATCACGAAAACCAAGGCCACCTTTTGCCTTCGGAACTGCCAGCTTGTCCCACGATTGCCAGTGCATTCCACGTTTATCAAGTGATCCTGTCCACCAAAATTTCGACATTACTGTCGTAACCTTTTGGCATAACCCCTTTGTGAGCTTAAAACAGCTCATAGCGTAGGTTGGTAGCGCTTGGACCACTGACTTTAGTAGAACATCCTTCGCAGCACATGAACAGAATTTTTCACACCAGCCTTGCACATGCGATCTAGCCCTTTCCACAATATGTACGAATTGTTGCTCTGTCATTCTTCCTGAAGCAGTTGGAAGGCCCAAATACTTCTCTGTCAAGGCTTCTCTCTGGATGTCAAGCGTATTTCTCACCCCATGACGAATAGAGACCCGAGTATTTGGGCTAAAGAAGATCGAACTTTTTTGTTTGTTCACCTGCTGACCCGATCCGAGCCCATATACCTCCAGAATCTCATTCAATCTCATCGCACTCCTCCTATCCGATTTCATAAATATCAAACAGTCATCCGCGAATAAGAGGTGTGATACCCACGGTGCCCTACAGCTGACCTGCAGACCCCTATCAATCCAGCCACCGTCGTAATTCTTTAGCATACATGACAGCCCCTCCCCACAAAGCAGGAACAAGTAGGGTGAGATAGGATCGCCCTGCCTTATCCCCCTCGATGGTTTGAAGGGGGGAAGTAGCTCACCGTTAACCTTTACTTGGAAATTCACTGAGTTTACACATCTCATTACCAAGGAAATCCATTCATCAGCAAAACCCAATTGTTGCATGATACCTTGGAGATACTCCCACTCAACTCGATCTTAGGCCTTCATCATGTCGAGTTTTACTGCACACCACCCTTGTTTGCCTTTTTTCTTCCGCATCGAATGTATGCTCTCATATGCTACCAACACGTTATCCGTGATGAGCCTTCCAGGCACAAATGCGCTTTGCTCCTCAGAAATTATTTCATCTAGAACCTCACGCAAACGGTTAGCCAAAACCTTAGAACAAATCTTATAGATAACATTGCACAACGAGATAGGCCTATATTGGGTAATATTCTTTGGACTTTTTACTTTTGGTATAAGAACAATTACCGTCTTATTTATCACCTCGGGCATATGTCCTCCTTGGAGGAAACCAATCACCGCACTAGTGACATCCTCCTTGATCTCCGGCCAGTGCCTCTGAAAGAAGCCGGCATTAAAGTCGTCAGCACCCGGAGCTTTTGAGGGCTTCATGCTGAACAGCGCATTTTCCACCTCCTTTTCTTCGAAAGGACGGGTCAGCCTTTCATTCATCAATAATGTAATTTTCGGAGGAACATGGTGTAGTACACCTTGTATATCCGTATTCTCTTGGGCCTCATACAGCTTTGTGTAGAACCCTTGTATCTCAGTATGCACTTCTTCTTTTGTCTCACAGACCAACCCATCAGTTGTCTCAATATTAATAATTCTGTTCTGAATTCGCCTAGCTGACGCCCGTGCATGGAAATACCTAGTGTTGCGATCTCCTGCACGCAGCCAATCCGCTCGCGATCTCTGCCTTGCCATCACTTCTTCCCGGTTTAGCAGTTCATTTATTTGTCTAGCAAGTTCCTTCTCCCTTTGCGACACTC
The DNA here is from genome assembly GCA_028641055.1 of Alopecurus myosuroides. Lineage (NCBI taxonomy): Eukaryota > Viridiplantae > Streptophyta > Magnoliopsida > Poales > Poaceae > Alopecurus > Alopecurus myosuroides. The sequence continues at coordinate 192,438 of JAPCYS010003698.1, forward strand.
CGCGATACAATGAATTTGCACGTACATGTTCAAACTCACGTCTTGCTTTTTTTATCCTTTTCTTTAAGTCACCAAATTTCTTCTGTTTCCAGTCCATCAGGGTGCTTTGCATCTGTATAAGAGCATTGTTGATCCCCATTAGGCCATCGCCTCCCGCACCCTTTAACCAATTTTCCGCCACAACTCCATCATAGGACTCCTCTCTCTGCCAGGCTTCTTCATACATGAAACCCCTGGGCCCCGCAATGTGGTCATCAACCAATCTGCGGATTTTTGCTGACAGCAGGCAGTGGTCAGATTTAGGAGTGGGAATATGTTTTACCATCGTTGCATCATAAAGCTGCATGAAGGCTTGGTCACCAAGGAACCTGTCCAGCCTAACCTTTACGTTAGCCTCCCCTTCTTGCCTATTATCCCACGTGAACGGTACACCTGAGAAGTTCAGATCATGGAAACCACAAAAATCCACCGTTTCCCTGAAGCCCTCCATCTGCCATTCCGCTCGTTCATGTGCTCCAAAATATTCCGAATTGTCAAGAATCTCGTTGAAGTCACCACCACACAGCCAGGGAAGATCACTTTGGCCGCGAAGCCACTTAAGCAATTCCCTACTCCTCCGCCTCTCACTTCTACGGGCCTTTGCGTAAAAACCCGTGAAACGCCAACACTTGTTATCTCCCCCAATATTCCGAACATCAACATCAATATGCTGATCCGAAAGACTTTTGAGTGTAACCTCAACTTCCTTCGACCAAAATAGGACTAAACCGCCACTTAAGCCATCACTGCTTACGGGCAAACAACCGGCGAAACCCAAACGAGACTTCAGGTTCGCTACTCTCCTCTCGTCGATCTTTGTTTCACACACAAAGACCAGGGCGGGCGCTTCCAATCTAATTAGATTGTTCAACTCTAGAACGGTGTCCGGGTTCCCAAGCCCGCGCCCGTTCCATATATAGCAACTCATTGGGACAGGCGGGACTGCGATGCAGTCTCCGCCAATTCATTTTCATCAAACTCCGTAGCCTTCGATTTCTTGGATCCTCTACTGTCCTCTCTCGAGCCCGTTGATATCTCAGAGTCATTTTGTCTCTTCTTGTTTAGAAGGCACTCGGTTGCATTTACATCTTTTTAGGGTTGTCCCGTCCTGTGCTCTTTAGAGTGCGACCAGACTGCTACTCTCTGGCGGTCATCGTTCATCTGTGCTTCATATGTCGCTCATGGCTGCTGTTGGCTTGAGAACACGTTTAGTCATGTTTTTTGTAAGTTAAGTACATGGGCATCGCTGCTTGTGTTTCGGTCGTTGGATTTTGCCAGCGATTTCTTGTGGTGGAGGAAGTTCCTACAGGTATGTACATTTTAGGATTTGGGTCTCCTTTCTGTGGATTTGGATGGCGTGGGGTCTCTTCTCGCAAGGCCAATACCTTGACTCTAATGGTTGACTTTATGGTACCATGGTATTGAAGACCTGTTGCTCTGCTTCCCGGGTTTGGTTGCCGATTCCCGCATATTCCCGAGCTGCGTGGACGAGTATGCCCCTACCACTTCAGAGAAATTACGCCAATCTGCCACCCCACCAACCGGACGAAAAATCTCTGCCACGAGCCCGAGTCGCTCGCCCGTGCCTTCCCTCCTCTCCCCACGACCGAAGGAACCCCATGGGTTAGGGTTTCGCAACCGCCACCGCCGCCGCCCCCGCCCCGTCGCCCCCGTCCCCGCCGTCCCCTCTACTCCCCGTCCCCGGCCGCTGTACCCCTCTACTCCCCATCTCTGGCCGCCGCCGTTGTTCCCCTCTACTCCCCGCCGCCGCCGTCCGTCAGTAGCCCGCGCCAGCGCCGCCTGCTGCCCAGAAGACGATGCAAGGGAGCCACGGCCGGCTCGAGCATCCCTTGTCGGCCGCCGGAGAGAGGAGGGCCCGGAGACGACGCCACATCGCCGTTCCACGTGCGCCACCGTCCGTGGCTGCAGCAGGTACTCCAGGAACGGCGGCGCCTCTTCTACGACGACGACGACAACCTCTGGCAGGACTGCCTCGCCCTGCTGCCTCGCCCTACTCCGACCCGGAAGGTGAGGGCCCTGCTTCCTCTGTGTGCTGTGCTGTGCTGTGATGTGCTGTGGTGATGTGATGTGCTGTGATGGTTAATTTGTGCACCGGTTAATTTGTGTTGTGAAGTGTTGTGATGTGATGTGATGGTTAATTTGTGCACTCTGCTATTGCAAAATTGTGCACTGTTTTGCTAGTTAACATGTGTAGGTACATTTGGAAGATGACTGTGTACTGCTAGTTCATTGCTAGTTAATTTTTTGCTAGTTAATTTGTGAAGTTATGTGATGGATTTGCAAGATGATTGTTTGTAGACATGATATATTAGAAGAACTTGTTCATATACTCCCCTTATGCAATTAGATGGATCAAGATAAAACACCGAAGGCACATTGGGATGCAGCTTCCACTACTATATTTTGTGAAATATGCAAGAAACAGAAAAGGGCAGGGAATAGGTCAACCGCTTTCCTTAGTACGGAGGGGTACAAACAACTAGCTAGCGAATTTGCTCTTAAAACAGGAAAAACCTACACCAAGATGCAGTTCAAAAATAAGTGGGATTCAACCAAAGCAGTGTATCAAGCATGGGTGTATTACACTACCAAATGTACCGGACTTGGTTGGGATCCGGTGAAGAAAACATTTACTGCATCTGATTCCTTTTGGGATGAATTGATCAAGGTATGACATGTTCCCTGTTTATGTCATTTTGATATTTTGAAAACCTGAATGACTATGGTTATTAACTTGTGAAATGTTATGTAAGCTAACAAGCTCATTTCGGCTTTCCGGAAAGGTCTTCCGTACAACTTGGAGTTGATGGAGGTTATGTATGAGGACGCATTTGTTGATGGGACATCGACGGTCATGCCGGGAGTGGCAAAAGAAGTGTCCGCTGATTTGGCTCATTTGGTAGATGATGAAGGTTTGACGCCAACACCTCCTAGCGGGAATAGAAAGCGTGGGGCTGCTAGGATTGCATGTAGCCCGGGAAAGAAAATGAAGAGCCCCATGCAACAAGACTTCAAGCGTTTTGTTGACCATTGCATTAATGAAGATCATGTCATATCTTCTTCAACCCGAGTGGTGGAAGACATTGAAGCCATCATGAAAGAAGATGTGGAATGTGGAGCGGTTGAGGGTAGTGTTGAGCATTACATGGCAACAAAGTTGTTTGGCAAACTTGAAAATCGAGCTTTCTTCAATACTATGAAAACAGCGGAGGGCCGGCTTCGTTGGTTGAAATTGCAATATGAGGATAGGAAGAGAAATTAGAGCTAGTTTATTTCTTTATTTATGCCTAGCTCATGTGTACTATAAGATTGTATCCTTTTATTATGCTACCATGTTATGTTCACTACTCATAAGACTTTGACGATGAAAGTGTTATCTATGGTGCTATTTTGGCATATATAATGTTGTTTTGGTGCAGTTTTTGTCATATATGATGCTGTTTTGGTGCAGTTTTATCATATATAATGTTGTTTTGGTGCAGTTTTTTGTCATATATTATGCTGTTTTGACATATATGGTGATGTTTTGGTGCTGTTTTTTGCATATATCTTGCTGTTTTGGTGCAGTTTTTGCACATATGGTGATGTTTTGATGCAGTTTTTGGCACATATGTTGTTGTTTTGGTCTAGTTTTTGTCACATATGTTACTAATCAAATGTATGTTGTAGTTTTCAGATGAGCACAAGTCATAGTACAGATGGAAGTGAAAGCGATGATGGCATTGAGTCTGCACTAGTGGAGGCAAGAAGGCGCCGTCGGAGAAGAAATACACAAGTGTTGTATCATGTTCTTCAACACTCCGAGAAGCATCTTACGAAGAAAAAGAGGACAGAACCAAGATACACCGGACAACAATGGGTATTTGATAACTTGGGTAACTCCAAGGATTGCTATGACATGTTCAGAATGCATAGGCCTGTTTTGATTCTTTGCATGACACTTTGGTTGAAAACTATGGTCTTGAGGGGTCAACAAAGATGTGTTCTGAGGAGGCACTTGGGATGTTTTTGTGGACGCTTGGGAGTCCACAATCCGTCACTCAAGTTCATAACCGGTTCAACAGATCCAGGGAGACCATCAACAGGAAGTTTGCCGAGGTGTTATACTATGTTAATCAGCTAGCGGGAGACATCATCAAGCCTATTGATTCACAGTTTCCAATATTGCATGAGAGGCTACGTGACTCTAGATTTACACCACATTTCAATGGTGCAATTGGTGCAATTGATGGAACACACATACCCGTTATTGTGCCATCTGCTCATATTGTCAACCATGTTGGTCGTCTTGGATATCCCACACAGAATGTTATGGCAGTTTGTGACTTTGACTTGAGGTTCACTTCCATAGTTGCAGGATGGCCAGGTTCCGTGCACGACACAAGGATATTCAAAGATACATTGCTTAAGTTTGAAGCAAATTTTTCTCATCCTCCTCCAGGTATATGTTAGTGTTTTCCACTCTCCATTGAGTTATATTGGTGATATATTGGTCGACACTAGTGGAAAATGAGCAAAAGGATTTTACCTTTAGTGCCGGTTTGTTTACGAACCCGTACTAAAGGTTGCACTAGTACCGGTTCCAGAAACCAGGGCGTCAGAATCATTTAGTACAGGTTCTTTCTCGACCTTTAGTACCGGTTTTTGAGACAAACCGGTACTAAAGGGTTTCACGCCAAAATTTGATGCGCAGGTGGGGCCGACGCTGCACCTATAGTACCGGTTCGTATCACGAACCGGTACTATAGGGTGTGCAGCCTATATCTTCAACCCGACCCACCCATGCTACCTTTCCTATTTCATTCCAAAACATTTCCAAAAAAAATTCTCTCATCTCACACTCTAACAAATCTTCATTTTTCTCCACCATTTTGTTAAGATTGGCAGCAACCATCTATACAAGGGTTAGCAACATGATCCTTTCTACCGGCGTTCCTAATTTAGCTAATTTCATGTAGTTTAACTCGTTTCATTTTTTTAGTGCTAGTCAGGTGTTTGATAAAATGCCTAAGTTAGGGATTTGATTCGTTTTATATGCAATTTGAATTTAAATTTAAATATGTTTTGTTGGTTTTAGCATCTTCCTTGTCCTCACTGCCATCGATCGCCAGCGCCGTCCCTAGCCGGCATCACCTCGGTGAGGCTACTTGTTTTTATGTGATAGATGCATATATATTGCTTTATAATTTTCTTACATGTATAATTTTTTTATGTATAGTGCCATGGTTTTGATATCCGTCCCCATAGGCCCTCGTCCAGTCTATGATTCGGGTGTGATATACTTTTATAATTATTTGTTTTTATTTCATCCTATGATCCATAATTATGCCGACCAACATGACATAGATATTTTATCTAGGAGGTAGTTGAGCCAGAAATTTCAACCGACCCTCTGGTCGAGATGCTTAATTTATTTGAGAAAGAAAATAATGATTTGCATGAAAAATTGAAAATAAGTGAAGATCTTTGTTTGCAATGCCTAGAAGAGAAGATGAAATTGGACTTGAATCTTGTCGACGTCGTCGATGATCACCCGATCAAGAGGGATGCAATGCGCTTGAAGATTAAAAAGTTTAGAAAATATGCCATTAATCAAGAGGCTTGGTATCATTATGCTATAGGTTCAGTAGTTATCTTAGTTGCGATTTTCATCACATTTTTTGTTGGTTTTAATCTTTTTAGATAGTTTTAGTGTAATGTGTGTATGTTAGTTTAGTGTATGTTTTATGAGAACTATGTATTACATTTGGTCAGTACTCTACCTTACTTTTAATCTTATGGACATGTATATTAATTAATTTGGTCACTCATCTATGATGTACTATAATGAATTGTTTTTGATATACTTATATAATGCAGATGAACCGACAATGGACGTACGGTGACCGATGTTGTCCCGAGTTTCTTAATGGTATGCAAAATTTTCTCCACGTGACTGAGGCAAGCAAGCGGTCGAATGGTTTCATGTGTTGTCCACGTAGTGCATGTAAGAATATGAAGGATTACTCTAACTCAAGAACCATTCACTTCCACCTGTTTGAGAACTGTTTCATGCCCGGCTATAATTGTTGGAAAAGGCACGTGGAAATAGGGGTTATAATGGAAGACAACGAAGAAGAAGATGATAAATACAACTATCCTATGTTCACTGAACACGGTGATAGGACAATGGGGGGAGACGAAGATGAAGAAGAGCTCATCTTTTATGAGCCTGATGACGATTTAGGTCGGGCCATTCGTGATACGAAGATTAACTGCGGAAGTGAAAACGAGAAGTTGAAGTTGGAGAGAATGTTAGAGGATCAGAATAAATTGTTGTACCCAAATTGCGAAGATAGCCAGAAAAAGCTAGGTACCACACTAGAATTGTTGCAATGGAAGGCAGAGAATGGTACTTCTGAGAAGGGTTTTGAAAAGTTGCTGAAAATAATAAAGAAGATACTTCCAGAGGAGAATGTATTGCCCTCTAGTACGTACGAAGCAAAGAAGGTTATCCGCCCTCTAGGATTAGAGGTGCAGAAGATACATGCATGCATAAATGACTGCATCCTCTACCGCAGCGAGAAGTACGACAATTTGAATGCATGCATGGTATGTGGTGCATTGCGATATAATATCAGGCGAGATGACCCTGGTGATGTTGAGGGCGAGCCGCACCCCAGGAAGAGGGTTCCTGCCAAGGTGCTGTGGTATGCTCCTGTAATACCATAGTTGAAACGTTTGTTTCAAAACAAAAATCATGCCAAGTTGTTGCGATGGCGGTCATCATTCATTTGTGCTTCATATGTCGCTCATGGCTGCTGTTGGCTTGAGAACACATTTATGTAATGTTTTTTGTAAGTTAAGTACTCCCTCCGTCTCAAATTAAGTGTCACGAAGTTTGACAAAATTGGATTTATCTAACACTAAATTATGTCTAGATACATCCACTTTTGTCAAATTTTGCGAAAATTAATTTGAGACGGAGGGAGTACATGGACATCGCTGCTTGTGTTTTGGTCGTTGGATTTTGCCAGCGATTTCTTGTGGTGGAGGAAGTTCCTACAGGTATGTGCATTTAGGATTTGGGTCTCGTTTCTGTGGATTTGGATGCCGTGGGGTCTCTTCTCGCAAGGCCAATACATTGACTCTAATGGTTGACTGTATGGTACCATGCATGGTATAGAAGACCTGTTGCTCTGCTTCCCAGGTTTGGTTATTTTTCCTGGAAACTAATTTTTTTAAGGGGAAATGTATATTAATATCGTGGAGATACAAATTACACTCAGCCTCTGCAACAACGCAATAGTCATAGCCATTACGGATGCACACAGCCGAAAGACAATAAAAAGAAGAACTAAAAAGAAAAGTCCCGCTATAGAGTTACAGTCCTTGCAGCAACAACCGCACAACAACAACCTAAACAACACCTGATGTCCAGCTCTTCAAAAACAACTTATTCAAGAAGAACGGTGCGAGACACAACCAATTAAGGCCAGACCTTGGGTTTTCACCCTGAAGATAATCCTCGCTCTCAAAATAATGTCTCCAACAAGACTAGTGCCAGGCACAACCAATTAAGGCCAGACCTTGGGTTTTCACCCTGAAAGGTAGGACTTTGTACTTCACGCATGATGTCACCCCCTCTTACATACTGTTGCCACGAATCTTGTAACTCCAAGCCAGTTTCTCATCAATGCAAAGACTCCAAACTCCATTGCTAGTCCTCCAATATCACGTTTGATGACCGTGCATTGCGACCGAATTCCACCGATCCAGCAATTTCCAGGCATCGCCCATGGGAGTTCGCCGGCGGAGCCTTCCGGGTCGGACACCCCGGCTTGATCAAAGAAGACCTACATCAGGCCGATCTTCGTCTTGGCGCGATGTGAAACCCTAGGACCGCCACCATTATTCTGGTGCCTCACAGCCCCGACGTTGCGAAGCAACTCCCAGCAGCAACGAAAATCGAAGAGGCAAGACCAGTGCCCAGATCTGGCTGGTTCGGATCCACCTCCTGCAACGCCGCCGCCACCGGGAGCTCTGCCGCCGCCGGTCCCAAGCGCCGCCGCCCCCGCCGTCGTAGACAGAGAGTAGGCCGCGCCGCACGGGGGGCCAAGCAGACGACGCCACCGCCGCCAAACGCATCCGCCTTGCGTTTCCATTCCGTCGTCGCCGCCCCGCTCGAAGCGCCGCGACCAGAGCGCCCGCCATCCCCAGCAACATCAAGAAGGCGGGGTGTCGCCACCGCCGCCGGCCGGCAACGGCAGCGGCCTTGGGATCGGTGGGAGAGGGGGCTGGCTCGCTAGGGTTTGGTGAGCCACTGGAGCCGCCTTAGGGGAGGCCGCCCGAGGGGGTTTGGTGACCTGTCTCGTCCTGATGGCCTCCTGGAAACTAAATAACTTGTCCTCAGCTATATATGCCCTGCTAACTGTTCAGAGAAGTGTACGTGTGACTAACTGTTCCTAGCTATATCCATGGGAACTTAGCAAAGTTATTTTTAGAGAAAAGGCATTTTATTAAGATGCCCTACTTTAGGAAAGCAGACACCACCACCAGTTCGAGACAAGCTGAGCGAAACTCAGTACAAAGAAAGCAACAAACGATCTGAAAACGAAAGAAAAACCGGCCAACACGGCCACAACACCCCACGCAGGGGGAAACAGAGTAAAGCCAACACACTAGGCGACGTGGCAACAACAACAACTGGTCAACCCACACCCCTACGTGTGGCAACCAACAACTTCAGCTCCAGTGCCTTCCTCTTCATCGTTTCCAGCATCCGAGTCCACCGATCCCTAAGCCTTGCCGGCAAGAGGAGCTTCCACTGGTTGAGAACAGAGGTAACAACAAAAAAGTTGTTCAGCGGAGAAGAACAAAGCTTGTTATTGAAAACTAAGTCATTGCGGGTGAGCCATACGGTCCAGAATGCCGCTCCACAAACCGTCCACATAGAAAAGTTCGTTTCGCGATTGTTACTCTTACTAAGGATAACTTCACAGTCTTCCCGGGACAAAGGAGTGTTGTCCCAGCCAAGCGCTTCCCTAATACATCACTAGAGGAAGTGAGAGAGGGGACAGTGAAAGAGGAGATGGTCAGTTGATTCCACCTCCCCACAAAGCTTACAACCTACTTCGCCTGGCCACCCTTTCAATTTAAGGTTTGTAGTAACCCGAATACGCCCTCTCAAGCACATCCAAGTGAAAATTTTAATTTTTAGCGGAATATTAGTTTTCCAAAGCCCTCTCGGGTCATGGGCAATAACCCTATAATGAAGGATCTCATGATAGAGAGACTTAGATGTAAAACGTTGTTTAGTTCCCAAGGTCCAGACCCCCACGTCCGATACGCTTGACAAATGGATTGAGTCGAGACACCGAATAAGTTCCTCCCATTCCACCGATTCACGGGGCCCAAAGGATCTTCTGAAGGAGAGCGATGACCCCTGTGGACCCATCACCTCAGCCACCGTGGCCTGCCGTTGATTGTAGACCGAGAATATGCGCGGTAGAGAAATCTTTAAAGGTGTCAAGTCGAGCCACACATCTTCCTAGAAGCTAGTTTTTTTACCATCTCCAACTAAATAGCAAATGCCTCTCTTGAACCATTTCTTGATAGAGTGCAGCCCTTTCCAGAATTGGGAACCCCCAGCCGCATCCGATTGGAAGAAATCGCCTCCCCCTAAGTACTTTTTCCGGAGGATTCGGCAGCTCGGGTCCTGATCACCCCGTTCCAGCTTGATGATCCATTTAGCTAACAGAGCGATGTTCTTGGCCCTAGTTTCCGCAAACCCTAACCCTCCAAACTCAATAGGTCTAACCATATCCGACCATTTCACCATGTGGTACTTCTTATTCTCCTTCGACCCTTTCCAAAAGAATCTCGCGCGATGCATATCCATTTAATATTGAATCCCCTCCGGGATCACATAAAAACCCATCACGTAAATGGGAAGATTACTAAGGCAGGAATCGATCAGAATCTTCCTGCTGCCAGAAGACACTGGTTTCCAGCCGCCTAGCTTTTTGTGGACCTTAGCAGGAAGGAATTCAAAGTCTGAAGCCAACTATTTATGGTTTGAGATAGGAACACCTAGGTATTTCATCGGGGAAGAGCCCAACTCGCAGTTGAATAGATTTGCTACCCTAACTTGTTCTTCCTGATCTATCCCTAGAACAAACACTTCACTCTTTTCGTAGTTGATTGTCATTCCTGAAAGCGCCTCGTAACAGCACAGCAAGAACTTCATAGTAGCAATTGAATTGTCGCTGAGCTCCAGAAACAGCAGAGTGTCATCAACGTATTGGAGGTGGGAGATCCCTCCATCAACCAGGTGAGGAACCAGGCCTTTCAAGTGCCCGCTAGACTTAGCATTGGAGATCAGGGTCCCTAAGACATCCTCTATGATGTCAAACAGCAAAGGGGATAGTGGACCCCCCTACCTCAGCCCCCTGAAAGTCCTGAAGTACTCCCCGTTCTTGCCGTTCTGGTTCACACAAACTTTGCCTGATTGGACAGCCAAGATCATGCACTCAATCCAAGGTTTGCAGAATCCTTTTCCCTGAGAACGTCTCGTAAGAAGGACCATTGAACTCTTTCATAGGCCTTCTCGAATTCTAGCTTCAAGATGATCTCGTGGGCATGTGATCTCTTAAGCTCGTGCACCACCTCGTGTAAGACAGAGACCCCCTCCATAATATTACGCCCCGATATGAACGCTGTTTGGATGATATCTATAATTCTCTCCGCCACCGGAGTGAGTCTGTTAGTAAGGACCTTAGTGATCAATTTGAACACCACATTCAGCAGACAAATAGGGAGAAATTGTTTAATGACATTCACATCTTTAATTTTCGGGATTAAAATGATGATCCCATAGTTTAGCCTACCCAAACTGAGGGTACCCGCATGCAAATTGTCAAACATCTCCTTGATATTCTCCTTAACAAACGGCCAAAAGTCCTTATAAAACTGCACCGAGAAACCATCGGGATCGGGAGCAGTGTTGGTCTTCATAGATTTTAGAGCTGATTCGATTTCCTCCATCGAGAAAGGTCTGCCCAACAGGGTATTCTCTTCAGGGGACACCTTCCGGGTGCCATCCCAGAAGGATTGTGCAAGCTTGAGCTGCGAACTAGGTTCCTTCCCAAATAATCCACGGTAAAAATCAGTAACGTGGACTTTGATCTGTCCCGCATCCTCCAACGTAAACCCCTCATCCTCCAACACAAGGATTGTCGTCTTCCTACGAAGTCTGTTAGCACCAGAGTGAAAGAACGACGTGTTATTATTCCCTTTAAGCAGCCAGTTCATTCCTCCCCTCACATGCAAATCCCTGTCCTCTTCTGCGTAAACGGTTGGGGGCTTCTCTTCAAGCTGGTATCTATGCCCCCACTCGGCATCTGACAACAGGTTGAGGCCCCCCAAGTCATCGAGCTCTTTTAGTTTCAGAATTAAGTCCTTTTTGAGATTGGCAAACTCCCCCCTGGAATTCCGAGACCATCCTCTTAGGAACTTACGCAAATCAGTCTGTTGAACTTTCCAGAAATCAAGAACTTGGTGTTGAACTCTGGTTGGCCACTTCGCTCTAACCATGGCTTTGAAATCAGGTCGATGGAACCAAGCCGCTTCTACACGAAACAAACTAGTTTTAGGAGGCTAGTTGATCCCCAAATCCACAATGATAGGACAGTGATCTAAACCAGATCTGGTTGGAGATGACACCAGCGAGAGAGGATAGATAGCTTCCCATGAGGTGGAGACGAGAATCCTATCCGGGACCTCCATGGTTGGCTGTGGTTGCTTGTTCGCCCACGTGAATCTGCATCCACTACGACGCAGCTCTTTCAACTGCAACAAATCAATCATGACATTGAACTTAAACATGAGGCCCCTATGGAGCACAACCCTATTTTTTCACTCTCGAATCTTATCAGGTTGAAGTCTCCACCCAAACACACCGGGACCCATGCTCTCAACACTTTGTCGGTAATCTCTGCAAGGAAAGCGTCTTTCCTGTCAACTGCAACCGGGCCATAGATGCTGATGCTCTTTGATGGTGCCTTGACGGGGAGGCTTATTGATGATGATTAAGTCCCCGGCAACGGCTCTAGATTTTCTTGTTGGTGGCAGAGTTGATGAAGTTGTTGGACACCCCAAGAGGAGGGTGTGACGAGCAAGCGGCAAGAATTTCCCTCAGTTAAGAACCAAGGTTATCAATCCAGTAGGAGGAAGAGGATCTCAGCAAGGTTGATGCCACTAACGGTGGTGCTGGCGGTTCACCAGTGTCAGCAACAACGCGGAACCTGCACACAACACAACCAAAATACTTTGTCCCAACAGTACGGTGAGGTTGTCAATCTCACCGATCTTTCTAAAAACAAAGATTAGACGTATAGTGTGGAAAAATGATGTACGCTTGTAGTAAGTAAAGAAAGCAGGAAATAGTTTTAATTTGTTTAACAGTGTGGAAAATGAACCGGGGTTCATAGGTTCACTAGTGGTGTCTCTCCATAAAAGATAGCATGCTGGGTGAACAAATTACAGCTGGGCAATTGAGAAATAAAGGTTGCATCGTAGAGCACATATATGACATTAAGATCACTATGATATTTAGTGCGGGCATTACAACAATATACATAGACCGACATCCATCTGCATTTTTGACTAATAATCCATCCTCTAGTTATCATCCGAACCCCCTTATGTATTAAGTTGCAAGCAACAGATAACTACATTAAACAAAGTGTGTAATGTAAGCAATTATTATGCACGCGGGCACTCTCACCGCTATTTTCTCCCTAATGGCAACAACACATCCCTCCCTTCACGTTTCTGTCACTCGAGCAAGGCAGTGAGGAGGCATGAACCCACTATCGAGCATAAGTAGTCCCTCTTGGAGTCACTAGCAACTACTTGGCCAGAGCAACCACTAGCAACGGAAAGCATGCAAGATCACAAACAACATATGCAAATAAAGACTATAATCAACTTGGCATAAGTTCAATATTCATCGGATCCCAGCAAACACAGCATATAGAATTACATGAGATCAATCTCGAGCATGATAGGCAACTCACAAGATCTAAACATGGAAGCATATGAGGAGAAGACAACCATTTAGCTACAGCTACGAACCCGTAGTCCAAGGATGAACTACTCATGCATCACTTCGGAGGCAGGCATGGTGATGGAGAGGCCTCCGATGATGATTTCCTCTCCGACAGGGTGTAGGAAATAGCTTCAGAACCCCTCGTGATCTAGGGTTGACGGTGACGGCGGCTGCGGAACTTTTTGGGCATTTTTTATCAGGTGCTTAGGGTTTTCCATCCAGGGGATTAAATAGGCGAAAGGGCAAAGGCGGTGGAGCTCGAGGGGCCCCACACCTATAGGTGGCGCGGCCAGGGGGACCCGTGCTAGCCTATGGTGTGGCCCCCCTTTTGCCCGTCTTAGACTCCTCTTCAGTGTTCTGGATGCTTCCGGGGAAAATAGGCACTTCGGGCTTTGTGGGGTCCAATTCTGAGAATGTTTCTAGAACAACTTTTCTGAAAACAAAAACAACAGAAAACAGGAACTGGCACTTGGCATCTTGTTAACAGGTAAGTCCCGGAAAATGTATAAAAATGCTATAAATAAGGGAGAAAACAAGTAGCAATTGACATAATATGATCATGGAGCATCAGAAATTATAGATACGTTGGAGACGTATCAAGCATCCCCAAGCTTAGTTCCTACTCGTCCTCGAGTAGGTAAACGATAAAACAAAATAATTTTTGAGGTGACATGCTACTAACATAAACTTGATCAATCTAATGTAAAATCACATGCACGATGAGATCATAGAACTTCGAACACAAACATGATAAATAGAACTTTAATAATAAAGAATAGCAATTACTTTGCATCACGAAGAGTAACTCAAATAAAGGATCATGAATAATAATGCAAAGAAAGGTAAACGTTTGTTTCAGGTATACAGATAGCATGGCAAAGTGATATTTTGCTAGTCCTTAAGAGTGAGGCAAAACATAAATGCCAGGACACCTTCAAAGTTCATGAGGAAAACTAGAACAAATAATTTAAGAGCAAATAATATCACATCATAAAGTAATTATTGATGTTTATGGGACAAATGCACATAGAACTCAGAATGGAAAAAATACTCTCTCAACTGTGCATAGAGTTAGAAGATGGAGACTCAACATAAAAGTAAAAGAAAGGCCCTTCGCGGATGGAAGCAGGGATCACTCATGTGCTAGAGCTTTTATTTTATTAAACAGAGGTATTAAAAGTTTGACACTGAGTGTCTATATTTTGGGAGATGTATGCTAATTTCAACGAATGGTAAACAGAAAATACAGTACATCACAAGCCAACTGGATTCACAAGAGAGGATCCCATGGTAAAGGACGCAACTGGTGTAGAAGGTCATCCCTCTTTCTCTTTTGTTTATACAATTATGCTTTGACTGACATATCAGGGGAAAAAATAGTGAAGAGAATTTGTTTGCATTAATTTGGGGCTGGGCACCCCGCTGCCAGCTCTTCTATCATTTTGATAAGCGGATGAAGCCACTAGTCCAGGGTGTGAAATCCAATCAACAAGTGAGATAAAGATTCTCTATTTACGTCCTCATGAGCAAAAACAGGAACATAAAGGAGGAGTAATTTTGAAGGTTTTAAAGGTAACACATGAGCAATTTACTTGGAGTGGCAGTTAAATACCACATGTAGGTAGGTATGGTGGACATAATGGTAAAAACTTTGGTTTAAGAGAGTTCGGATGCACGAGTAGAGCTCATACTCAGTACAGGTGGAGGCTAGCAAAAGACTGGGAGCGACAAATCAAGAGAGCATAAGAGCCATAATCATGCATAGCAACATAAGCATCATTAATTAAAACATAAGCAGTATCACAAGTTCAAAAACTAAGTGGTCATGGAGGCTATTCGTGACTGGTTTTTAGTCATAAGCATGGTGTGAGCATGCGCCAAGTCAACCAAATAAAACATCCGAAAGAGAATACCATATATTGATGCTTTACTATGGCAAGAACAACTCATGATTTCAAGACATATTAAACTCTCTTAGCTATTTGAGGCTAATCATGCTACTCAATAACCACAAGGCTTTAAAACTAAAATAACATTTAGCATGGCATGAAAAATCTCTAGCCACAGTCTATACAAGCTTCTACTAGCACTGTTATAAATTCTACTTCAAGGAACATTTTTTCTTTCTCCCAACAAGCACCATACAAAACATGCTTTAACAAAAATACTCTTTATGATGCAGCAAGAAAACATGAGAGTACTCACATAAAACTACTCAAACTAACAACTCTAATAAGAGATGCATGCAAAACAGAAGCTAAATAAATGCAGCAGCTAGACAGAGATTAAGAATGCAAAGTATTCCCATTAAAAAGAGGAGCGTGTCACTCTCCAATAACAGAATGCTGGGGTCCAACCAAGCTTATTGAAAAAATAAAAATAAACTGAAAGCAAAAAACAAAAGCAAACTGAAAACAAAAATAAAAGGTAAAGAACATAAGATGCGATCGAATAAAAATATAGTTTCACTAGAAGTGACCTAATAATTTGTTGATGAAGAAGGGGGTGCCTTGGGCATCCCCAAGCTTAGAGGCTTGAGTCTTCTTGGAATTTGTTGGGAAGTACCATCGGAGCATCCCCAAGCTTAGGCTTTTCACTCTTCTTGATCACATCATATCATCCTCTTCTCTTGACCCTTGAAAACTTCCTTCACACCAGACTTCTCACAATCTTCATTAGCAACGTTAGTGCAATTGAAATAATAAATTCAGATGGTTCAGTTTCAACACAAGTCTAACACTAAAAAGCACATTAGCTACTGACACAAATTCTTTTAAAACTCTTCTTCTCAAATGAACACCAAAAGAAATAGATTAAGTTGCAAATGCGATAAATGGCAGAAATCTGTCAAAACAGAACATCAGGTAAAGATCGTTTTTTTTCAAAACTCTTCTGTTGCTCAAATCAAAAAGTGGTAAACTAAGAAAATTTGCGTATATAACTCAGGATTAAGAACACAAAAACTTGGGTCATTTTGAATTTTCTGTGATTTTTAACGGAATTAACAGTGGACAGCAGAAATCTGTTTCCTGCGCAGAAACCTGAAATATAGGCTCAACTTTCCTCTAGAGGCTTTACTTCGCTCAACAAAAACTCAAAATAAAAGATACATCGGGGTTGCTAAGGAAATAGAAAAACCCAGGTGCAAAGCACACCAAAGAGAACAAAATAAAATGGGTTGAAAACAGCGAAATAAAACGGGTTGTCTCCCGGTAGCGCTTTTCTTTAACGCCTTTCAGCTAGGCATAAAAGGGCAACTCAAGTATTTTCAAGTGAAGAAGCATCAACATCATATATTCCTCTAATAATAGAGTCAAAAGGTAGCTTCATCTTCTTTCTAGGAAAGTTTTCCAAACCTTTCTTGAGGGGGAATTGATATTTAATACTCCCCTCTTTCATATCAATAATAGCACCAACAGTTCTAAGAAAAGGTCTTCCCAAAACAATAGGACAAGAAGCATTGCATTCAATGTTCATAACAAAAAAATCAACAGGGGCAAGGTTATTATTAACCATAATAAGAACATCATCAATTCTACCAAGATGTTTCTTCTTAGCATTATCAACAAGATGAACATCCAAATAACAGTGTTCCAGTGGTGGTAAATCAAGCATATTATAAAGCTTTTGAGGCATAACAGAGATACTAGCACCAAGATCACACAAATCATTGCAATCAAAATCATTTAATTTTATCTTAAAGATAGGCTCCCAACCATCATATAATTTTCTAGGTATAGATGTCTCAAGTTTCAACTTTTCTTCCCTAACTTTCATGAGAGCATTGGTAATATGTTTAGTAAAGGCCATATTCATGGCACTAGCATTGGGACTTATAGCAAGCTTTTGTAGAAACATAATAAATTCAGAGATATTGCAATCATCAAAATAAAAATTATTATCATCAAAAGTAATGGGACCATTATCTCCCATACCTCTAAAAATTTCAGCACTTTTATCTGGAGCAATTTCAGCAGTTTGAGGCAATTTAGCACGTTTCACCAAAGGAGTAGGAACTTTATTAACACCAACTACTTTACCATTGATAGTAGGAGGTTTACTAGCACTAGGAGCTTCAGTTTTACTAGTGGTTGTGATAGTGCAAACTCTGGCAATATTATTCTTTTTAGCCAATTCATCTTCTCTTTCCCATAGCACGTAATTCAGCCATCAACCTAACATTATCATCAATTCGAACTTGAATGGCATTGGTTGCAGCAAAAGGATTATCTTCAATGGTTTCAGTTTTGGCAGCCATTTTATTGATCAAATAAAATTGTGCCTCTGACAGGGCCGAAATATTAATCTCGGCACTTGAAATTTTACCTTGCAAACCAGAGATTTCTCTATTTAAATTCCCAATTTGTTGGCTAATAGTTCTCAACATAGAAGATTGTTCTTCCATAATTTTAGTAAACAACTTGTATTCTTCATATTGCATTTGCATAAAGTTCTTAGTTGCTTTTTCAACTTCTACAATCCTTCCCTCACAAGCCATTCCAGATCTACCATAAGAATAACCACTACCACTATTAGGAGGATAGGGCTTATAATTGTTTCCACCAAAATTAGTTCTATAAGCATTGTTGTTAAAATTATTATTTATAATAAATTTCACATCAACATGCTCTTCTTGAGCAACCAAAGAGGCTTAATGAACATTACGAGGATCAACTTGAGCTTTACCATTAACAAGCATAGACATAATATCATCAAGCCTTTCACTCAAAGAGGAGGTTTCCTCAACAAAATTTACCTTCTTACCTTGTGGAGGTCTGTCAGTGTGCCACTCTGAATAATTTATCATCATATCATCAAGACGCTTTGTTGCATTTCCCAAAGTGATGGACATAAAGGTACCTCCAGCAGCTGAATCCAATAGGTCCTTGAGTAGAAATTCAGTCCTGCATAAAAGGTTTGTATAATGATGCAAGTAGTAAGTCCATGAGTGCGACAATTCTTCACCATAGTTTTCATTCTCTCCCAAGCTTTAGCAACATGTTCATTATCAAATTGTTTAAATTCATTATGTCAATTCTCAGGGATATAATCTTAGCAGGAGGATAATATTTTCCAATGAAAGCATCTTTACACTTAGTCCATGAATCAATACTATTTCTAGGCAAAGATAGCAACCATTCTTTATCTCTTCCTCTCAAAGATAAAGGAAGTAATTTCAGTTTAATAATATCTCCATCCACATCTTTATATTTTTGCATCTCACATAGTTCAACAAAATTATTAAGGTAGGCAGCAGCATCATCAGTACTAATACTAGAAAATTGTTCTTTCGTAATAAGATTTAATAAAGCAGGTTTAATCTCATAGAAAGCAGTAGTAGGAGCAGGTGGAGCAATAGGTGTACAAATAAAACCATTGTTGTTTGTGCTAGTGAAGTCACACAACTTAGTAATCTCAGAGGAACTCATTTTAGCAGAATAAAAGCAAGCAAATAAATAACAGCTATGAAGTAAACTATTTTTTTTTGTGTTTTTGATAAAGAGAACCAAAACAAGACAAAAAATAAAAACAAGACAATCACAAAATAAAGAGGTTGAGAGTGAGAGACTCCCCTTGATAGAAGACTTCTTCCTCCCAGGCAACGGCGCCAGAAATTATTGATGCTCTTTGATGGTACCTTGACGGGGAGCTTCTTGATGATGATTAAGTCCCCGGCAACGGCGCCAGAAATTCTTGTTGGTGGCAGAGTTGATGAAGTTGTTGGAAACCCCAAGAGGAAGGTGTGATGAGCAAGCGACACGAATTTCCCTCAGTTAAGAACCAAGGTTATCAATCAAGTAAGAGGAAGAGGATCTCAGGAAGGTCGATGCCACTGACGGTGGTGCTGGCGCTTCACCGGTGTCAGCAACAACGTGGAACCTGCACACAACACAACCAAAATACTTTGTCCCTATAGTACGGTGAGGTTGTCAATCTCACCGGTCTTGCTAAAAACAAAGATTACACGTATAGTGTGGAAAAATGATGTCTGCTTGCAGTAAGTAAAGAAAGCAGGAAATAGTTGTGGTTTGTTTAACACTGTGGAAAATGGACCGGGGTTCATAGGTTCACTAGTGGTGTCTCTACATAAAAGATAGCATGTTGGGTGATCAAATTAAAGCTGGGCAATTGACAAATAAAGGTTGCATCGTAGTGTACATATATGACATGAAGATTACTATGATATTTAGTGCAGACAATACAACAATATACATAGACCGACATCCATCTGCATCTATGACTACTAATGCACTCTCAGATTATCATCCGAACCCCCTTAGGTATTAAGTTACAAGCAACAGATAACTGCATTAAACAAAGCGTGTAATGTAAGCAATGATTATGGACGCGGGCACTCTCACCGTTGTTCTCTCCCTAATGGAAACAGCACATCCCCCCTTCATGTTTCCGTCACTCGAGCAAGGTGGTGAGGAGGCATGAACCCACTATCGAGCATAAATACTCCCTCTTGGAGTCACTAGCAACTATTTGGCTAGAGCAACCACTAGCAACGGAAAGCATGCAAGATCACAAATAGCATATGCAAATAAAGACTATAATCAACTTGGCATAAGTTCAATATTCATCAGATCCCAGCAAACACAACATATAGAATTACCTGAGATCAATCTCGATCATGATAGGCAGCTCACGAGATCTAAACATGGAGGCATATGAGGAGAAGACAACCATCTAGCTACAGATACAAACCTGTACTCCAAGGATGAACTACTGACGCATCACTCCGGAGGCAGGCATGGTGATGGAGAGGCCTCCGGTGATGATTTCCTCTCCGGCAGGGTGCCGGAAATAGCTTTAGAACCCCCCTGATCTAGGGTTGACGGTGACGGCGGCTGCGGAACTTTTCGGGGATTTTTTATTCGGTGCTTAGGGTTTTCCATCCCGGGGGATTAGATAGGCGAAAGGGCAAAGGCGGTGGAGCTCCAGGGGCCCCACACCTATAGGTGGCGCGGCCAGGGGGACCCGCGCCACCCTATGGTGTGGCCCCCTGTTGCCTGTCTTCGACTCCTCTTCGGTGTTCTGGATGCTTCCGGAGAAAATAGGCACTTCGGGCTTTGTGGGGCCCAATTCCGAAAATGTTTGCAGAACAACTTTTCTGAACCCAAAAAACAGCACAAATTAAGGAACTGGCACTTGGCATCTTGTTAATAGGTTAGTCCCGGAAAACATATAAAAAATGCTAGAAATAAGGGAGAAAACTAGTAGCAATTGACATAATATGATCATGGAGCATCAGAAATTATAGATACGTTGGAGACGTATCAGATGTTAACCACCTCCCAACACTGTGACTTTGCTAAATCTCGCACCACTAAGCTAACAAAGAACTCACCCTGGTCCCTGCTTACCATGTCGAACTTATCAGTTCTAACCGCTACAACAAGCCATCCAGAGTGCCCCACTGCGGGCTTAACATTCCAGTCGTAACTGTAATTACCTCCAACCTCTGTCATGTCCTTCCAGGACAATTTTGATTTGATTGTTTCTTGAAGACACAAAATATCCACCCTATATTGTCTCACGTAGTCTCCCACCCGCTGTCTCCTTCCTCGCCCTCCCACCCCCTCATATTATAGAAGAGCACTGTCATCTCAGTCTTCTTTTCTTCCCACTCCCTTTACGAGTGTCCCTATTCCTTTTTATGCTCGAGCCACCTCCGCTTCGAACTGGCTTCGAGCCTGCTCTAACCCTGGGGGACAGCTCCCCCCGACGGGTGAACACTTCCGCCTCTAGCTCCAACGAGCGTAAGGGGGATTCCGGCGTGGGGCAGACCTCCTCTGCTAACTCCACCTCAGCCTCCGTCTCGACCGTGGCATCCACATGCCATGGGTTACCCACCGCCTCCGGGTCTCTGTGTAATTTGGCTCTAGCCGCCGCGAGGATTGCTTCAACCATTTCCTTTGCTTTGAAGATATTAATTTGTTGATTGATGTTTTTGTCAGAATCTCCCAAAGGGACGTGCAGTCATTTGGAACTTGAGCCAGAGTAGCGTTGGGAATAGAGTTGAGGATGTGAAAAGAGTTAGTCGTACCTGAAATGTCGTTCTTCTGGCGCGCCCGCTGTTCCGCCTTCTTTGGAATCGAAAGCCCATTGTCCTTCTGCAACAGACGATCACTATGGCGTCCAGTTACCGGGTCCTTCATCTTCAACTCATGAGGAATCTTCTTCTTGTTATCATGAGCCACCAGCGTCCACCCCCGCTCGACGGCCCAATCTGCAGGTCTCTATTGATCGGGGAACGCAAGAGAAACCAGAGTGGGGTTTAGCGGGTTCTCCTCCCTACCGAGAGACTGTTCTGTAGTGGCCTCATTCTCAATTTTGTATTCCAGTAGTAGCTGACCCATGACACTTTTGAGCTGCTCCAGCTCAGTATTCCTTTGCTCTTGCATAGAGTCGAAGCTCAGACTCTGCCTACTAGCATTGTCGGCATCATCTTCAGCCACGGAGTCAAGCACACCCCCCTTGATCGCCTGACGCCCCGCCTCGTCCTTAAGTGACTGCTCATTAGACTCCATTGGCATCCCCTTACTCTCCATTCGATTCTGTTGTGAGTCTTGTTGGGAGCCCTCTTTCTATGTGTATGAGTTCGCTGCTGGGTCTTCCTTGCCACTTTTCTGTCCTTCTATCTTCTGACTATCATGTTTCTTCTTGGAACAAGTCTCACGGTCTTCTTCAGACTGGGACTCATCTTCGCCTTCTCCTTCCGCATCCCTGTCATCACTAGGGCGGGCCGGAGGTGAAGAACTAGAATCAGACTCCTTCTCTGCCTCCCATTCAAGGCAAAAACCTCTCCCATTAATGTACACGTTGTAATTCCCGTCCATCTTGTTCTTATTCTTGCATGCGACCCTCACTCTGATCGGAGAGCTCCTAGGAATAGAGGACTGATCAATCTCTCGGGGTTCACCTACCATGTAGGTTAAACCCAGATAGCCTCTTCGAATCTCGCCCACTGCGGCAGATCGTACAACCTAGCCCAAGTGATGTACAACAAACTAAAAGCCTCGAATTCCATGATAGACTCCATGAACCTCGCAAATATGGACTCATTCGAGACGAATCTGAACCCGTTAACGAATTTGGTCACCTCTCTCCTGCGGGCAGCATCAGGGAACTCAATTAAGAATTCCTTCTTACCAATGCACTTAAGTCTTTATACCCACTTGCGATCAAACAGTTCCGAGAGTTCTAGTAACACCGCTTCTTCGTCTCCTTCCCCCTCCAGGACCTTGAGAATCCCCGTCACGGTTAAAGGAACACACAGGTGGTCTAGAATTTGGAGACGCAAGCTATAAAACATCTCTGCCCCACTGCCACAAATCTTAATCGCCGGCCTCATCTTCCCTTCTGTGCACTCCGCCGCCACATGGCCGGATTTCTTGCAGGTGTAGAATGTTGGGGGGCTCTGTAGTCATGCTGTAGGTGCCCAGATTCCATGCACTTGTGGCAGTAAAGATTTTTCTTGGTCTACACCCCTTCCTCCACAATCCATTTCCCATCCCTCACCGAGCTGCTGGAACCAAGCCTCTAACTGTTCTTCAGCGCCAACTCACTCTACTCCTTCTCCTTGCGCAGATCCACCCCGCCAGCACCCCGCCACCTCACGGAGGAGCAGATATGGGTGGTGGCGCTCCGTCTCTGCCTCCAAATCTGTTATGTGGCGCCCCCTCACGGCCACGGAACTCCACACCAGACCTTGGACCCCTTGGATCTTGCTCGAACCGGTCTTCGTGGAGGTGCTTGTCTTTGTGCCCGAACTCTGCGCCGAAGTGATTTTCACGGTAGTCTCCCCCCTCTTCGGCGGGAAACGTCCGTCTTGCTCCTGCTGATACATCCCTGCCACCACCTGCGCGAAAGAACGTCTGTCTCCTCTCCGCCGTGCGGGTCACCCTCCTTGCTCCGCCACCGAATCGCTGTATTTCTTCTCTGGAGGCTAGGAACCCTAGAGAGGAGGAGGAGAGGGGAAAGTGACGACGAACCCACACCCAGGCCCCTTTTATATTAGCTGCAGCAGACCACTCCGCCACTGTTTTGGGCTCCCCGTTCCAGAAAACACTACCCGAGCAACGGCCAAACCGGCCCAGGGAATTAGGCACCCGGCCCACACAACTTGTGTGGCCCCATCTCTCGCTTCGCCTCTACTGCCGGGTTGCCAACTGGTCGCTCTCAAACCTCGACGAAAACTCGTCGGCGCCACCAGGACCGCTTACGAGCTAGCCGCATGCGCATCCGCAGTCCCAAACGAATCCATGCGGATTCGCTACACGAATTCGGCGGACGGCCCTGAGCTCACTCCCTTGCCTTTGGCGAAATCCGGGAGGAACTGGCCCAGCGAAGGGGAAGAACTTGCAGTCACCGTACTGACTCGGATTCTCCCATGGTTCTCAATAGCCAGCCTCCGTTCTTCCCCCGAAGCTCCCACGGGCACAGAGATCTGGCTCCCCTGCTCCTGATTGCGATTCTCCTGCGAATTGGACAGCAACTCGACCGAACTGAGTGGCTATGTCGGATCCGCAGATCCTGGCCGCTCCCTCTCCAGAGATGGCTTGTGAGATTCGAATGTGGTCAACGTCTTCTTAGAGATCCCCGGTGGCGAAAAGGCCGCTCCCGTTGCCGCACCCACCACGGCGCGATAGAACGGGAAGAGCACCTCATCCCCAACCGCGATCGATTCGCCCTCCACGAACACCCGAGCATCCACGATGACTTCCCGTTCATCCGCAAGAACGATTCTTCCCCCTGAGAAGAGGGAGATCGAACCAGAGAAGCGCAAGGACCCTAAAGACCTCACCTGGAAGGAGGCTCGCCATCGCTGGCAAGGGCGAGATCCCCTTGCCGCTTCCGCACGCTTGACGATCTCCGATCCCTCCACCACGAGGCGATCTAGCTCCTCATCAGAGAGCCTCTCTAGCTCCACCTTCCAGGATTCATCCTCCACATCCTTGCACACTAGATCGTCCGCCAGAGCCCTGACCCCCTTGGGCACCGGTGCGACCTCACCGGCGGGCGGGCTCGCCGCAGACGCCTTCACTGTGTGTGAGGGGGAGGAAGAGGGGCGGGGGAAGGGGAGACCTGAGAGCGAAACATTTTTTGTACCAACCTCTTAGCAAAGTTATCCACTGCATTTTCTACATGTTCTCACCTGTGTAGTGCTTAGCAAAGTTATCCATGGGAGCTTAGCAAAAGTTATCCACCCGGTTGCATTCAACTATTTACAGCGGTCCACGATTGTAAGTTCAGTTAGGCGCTTCTGGCTTTCTGCCATATATAAACATTGTACTGTAGCGCCGAATCTATCACATGTCCAAGTATCATGTTTAGTTTGTATTCTCATGTTTGGTTTCTATCACATGTATTTACTATGTCAGTGTTCCCCTTAATCTGTCGCCTCCCATGAGCCACAACACGTCGAGCCGTCCGAGCTCTGCCGGCAAGGGCACCACTGATTTCCGTGCTAAAAGATTGTTTCAGCTTCAATGTTTGTGTGGCAGCTTCTCCTCCTTGTTCCCTCAAGCCAGGAATCTTCCCTCTTCCATGGTTTAGCTATCCAGAGGCCGTTAATATCAGTTTGGGACCAATGGGGAAGGATAGGGGTGGGCATACGGTTCTTTCGGTCTTTTTTTTCCAAATGACCACGAGCCGGTTTCCACTATCGGGAGATAACAGAACAGATGTCTTTTCTACAACTGCGAAAGTAAAAAAACATGCCTAAACTTGGAAACAGGCAACTCCACCCCCAAGCAGGAAGGAAGAGAGCCCCCAAGAAACCAAGCAAAAGAGCACACCACATCCATCATACGTAGTTTGTACCACTCCAGGAAGAAAACGAGAACTACCAACGGGGGAGGGGAGTTTTTAAGCAAGTAGCAAAACATGACCACAGCTGCACGCAGGCAGACACCCAAACCAACAGCAAAGAGGGAGAGTTATCACCCTACGACATCCACGTCTTCATCAGGATCATCCTCTGGGTGGATCGACAAGCGCGACCTAGTTTATTGCGAGCATGATGTCCCAGCGCTGCTTCCTGAATCATCCTGACACCATCCTCAACAAAGCTCCTGTTATCTGCAGTCTGGAGACCTGCTCAATACCGAAGAAAAGCAGACATATAACAGATAAGTTCAACTGAAGAAGAAATGAGTTTCTTCTCGAAACAATCCCTATTCATAGACTTCCAGATTGCCCAGCAAAAGGCAGCAATCGCGACAATATGCAGATTTGTTTTATGTGGAAAAAATTTGGCAATCCACCAAAAATAATGAGTAAAGTTTGCAGGACTGTTAAGAGCGCCAAGGACAGAGCAAACAACCCCCCACATATAAACAACCAAAGGACAAGAGAAAAACAAGTGATGAATAGACTCACAAATAAAGCAAAAACTGCAAGAGTAGTCCCCTTTCCAATTTCTTTTTTTCATGTTGTCCTTTGTGGAAATAGAATTATGCCAGATCAACCACAACCAGATTTTGATTTTAAGAGGGATTTTAGCCTTCCATAGATGAGAAAAAGATCTGTCCACAGCAGAGGAAGACAGGTGATTGTACATAGACTTGACAAAGAAGATTCCAGATTTAGTGAACTTCCATTTGGGTCTATCAGGACCCACACCCAGAGCCACAGTCATGAGACGATCCGTTAGCTTTGAAGCTTGATGTTGCAGGTCAACACTGAGCCATCTCCTAAACTGAAACTTCCACCTTTTGTCATGCATTTCCTTGACAGTGCAAATCTTAGTAGTGCAGATTCCATACAGATCAGGATAGGTATCACAAAGAGGTAGTGTTCCACACCACTGATCATGCCAAAAGTCAGTTTCCCCTCCCCATTAACAATCATTAATCTCCCTTGGGTGTACCACTTCTTGAATTTCAAGAGATTCTTCTAGACAGCTGATTCTTGCTGCCTCATTGTAATCCTCCAAATCCCATGAGAGATACCATACTTATTCTTAACAAGATTCTGCCACAAACCATCCTCCATCTCTAGCCTCCACCACCACTTACACATGAGACAAATGTTGAATAGCTTCAGGTTTTTAATCCCCAGACCTCCTTCAGATCTAGGTTTATTGATAATATTCCACCTAACCAAGTAATATTTCTTCTTGGAACTGGTACCTTGCCAGAAGAACCTCCTGATGATTTTTGTCATTTCTTCCAAACAAGTCTCAGGAAGGATATACATGGACATGTGATAAATAGGAATGATACTGAGAGAAGATTGGATCAAAGTGAGTCTCCCTCCAATGGATGAGTTGTTACCATCCCAACCATCCAATTTCTTTCCCAACTTATCAACAAGGGGTTTTAGGTCAGAGACCAAAATCCTTGAGCCACTGACAGGGACTCCTAGGTACTTCATTGGCCAGTGACCTAGATGACAATTCAACACATTAGAGTATTCAATACTTTTGACAGAATCTTCCAGAACCAATAAAAGTTCACTTTTCATGAAGTTTATTTTCAATCCAGACATAGCCTCAAACAAAACAGAATCAATTTTAGCTGTCTTATCTGACTAACATCGTCCTGGACCATTAAAAGGGTGTCATCAGCATACTGGAAGATGGCCACACCTTTGTCCACCAGATGTGGCACCAGCCCAATAATTTGGCCATTTCTCTGGGCTTGTTGAATCAGTTTTGCCAGCCCCTCGGCTACCAGATTGAACAGAAAGGGAGAGAAAGGATCCCCTTGCCTCACTCCCCTATGACCACCAAAATCTTTTCCCCTAGTGTTATTAATTTTCACACACGAAGTGCCATCCCTGCCAATCTCCTCAATAAGTCTTCTCTAGAGTGGGCTAAAACCTTTCAAGGAAATACAATGAAGCAGATAGGACCAATCAAACTTATCATATGCTTTCTCAAAATCTATCTTAAACACTACTCCTTGTTGCCCCCTCTTCTTAGATTCATGCACAATCTCATGAAGAGACATAATACCATCCATAGTATTTCTACCTTTGATAAAGGCAGCTTGACACTTGGATATAAGCTTTTCCATAAATGGCTCCACTCTGAGGGTGGCCACTCTAGTGATGATCTTGTAAATTACTTGCAGCAGACAGATGGGTCTATACTTCTGTAAGCAGTTAGCATGAGGAGTTTTTTGTAACAGAATAATCATTCCAAAGTTAAGCCTACACAAACCAAGGTCCCCCAGATACCAATCATGGAAAAAACCTCATGACATCATCCTTAACAATGGTCCAACACGCTTGGAAGAATTCAATAGGAATCCCATCTGGGCCAGGTGCTTTGTTTTTAACCATAGAGTCAATTGCAGTTTTAACCTCATCCACAGAGAAAGGACTATAAAGTATTGCATTATCAGCAGCAGATAACTTCTCCTCGTCCCCCCAAACATCAAGAGAGAATCTCATCAAACCTCCTTCCCAGGCCCAAAAAGCTGTTTATAGTAATCAGTGGCATGAATGAGAATCTCAGTAGTCCCCTGGATACAAATGTCACCATTATTTAAAGACTACATAGTATTCTTTGTCCTCCTACCATTAGGAATTCTATGGAAGAAAGCAGAATTTGAATCTCCTTGAAGAAGCCACCTCTCACTTGATCTTTCACGCCAAAATTTCTCTTCCTCAGAATACAACATCATCAACTCACCATGAACAAACCCTTTTCTCCCATATTGGTCTGTAGATAACACCCCCTGCTCTTCCAACTGCTCTAGATATTCAAGCTCAAGAGTAAACTCTTTCCTTAACCTAATGGAATCTCCTCTAATATTGGCCCCCCAACCTTTCAGACTATTCTTGACCTTTTTAAGCTTCATTTGCATGGATGAAATACTATCCACAAAGGGCATATTGATTCCCCATGCTTTCTCCATTCTAGGAACAAAGTCAGGATGGGATAACCAAGATTTTTTAAATCTAAACTCTTTCTGCTTAGGGACCACCACTTCACCAGTATCCACAATCAAAGGATTGTGATCTGAGATGATCCTAGGAATCTTCCTAACACTTGTGAGGGGAAACAGAGTTTCCCAATCAGAGCTCATGAGGACTATATCAAGCTTATGAAGAGTTGGATTTTTCTAATTGTTAGTCCAGGTATGCATACCACCTGCCATATCCACCTCTCTGAGAGAATATGTTCTAATAACAGAGTTGAACACATCAGAAAATTTGGTAACCCCCCCCCCAGGTTTATTCTTCTCAAAGGATAATCTTAAAATATTGAAATCCCCCAATCAAAGCAGGCAAAGATAAATGAGAACACACACCAGCAAAATAAGCAAGAAAGCCAGTCTTATCATTATCCTGTGTATCTCCATAAACCACCATAAGAATAAGCTCCTTGTTGATTTTCTTATCTAGGACATGAGCTTTAACAAAGAATCTGTCAACTGAAGCATTGATGATGTCAAATCTAGAGGACTTGACACCACACAAAATGCCTCTAGATCTACCAAGAGGAGGGGACCAATGCCAGAGATAAATACCCTCTGGATTAAATTTTCTCCAAACCTCAGGACCCACAACAATATTCATCTTTTCTTGTAGCCCAATAAAGTCAAAATCAAAATCTCTAATCATATCAAGGAGGTTGGTGGAAAAACCTTTCTTGCCCACCCCTCTACAATTCAAGAAAACACCAATCATAATAATTTCTTAGGTTTGGATCTTACCCTGGGCCCATCAACAATGCCACTCAGAGGGTGGTTTGCATGGACCCTACCAAGGAAAGAAGTACCACCAAGGGGCACACCCTGAGAATTTTTATCCTTAGAAATAGATCTTTTTTTTAACCTTTTAGAGGTCCTTTTGGAAATAACATGAGTAAAAGGAGTGGGATCGCTATCAGAGGTGGAAACCCTAGCATGTTCCTCAATGGGTAGTAACTTTGCAGGAGCAAAAACATTTAGGGGCGTGGGAGCTACAGGACCCCATGATTAGGGATAGATAAGACTTCCTTTTTATTTAACAAATTAGCCCTAGCCACTTCCCACTCTCTAAGTAAATTGATAGTTTCTAAAGTAAAAGATGAAGGACCAATGCCAAGTGATTGCTGGTAGAGTTGGAAACCCCAAGAGGTGGGTGTGATGAGAAAGCAGCAAGAATTTCCCTCAGTTAAGAACAAAGATTATCAATCCAGTAGAAGGAAGATGATCTCAGGAAGGTTGATGCCACTGACGGTGGTGCTGGCGCTTCACCGGTGTCAGCAACAACGTGGAACCTGCACACAGCACAACCAAAATACTTTGTCCCAATGGTACAGTGAGGTTGTCAATCTCACCGGTCTTGCTGAAAACAAAGATTAGACGTATAGTGTGGAAAATGATGTATGCTTGCAGTAAGTAAAGAAAGCAGGAAATAGTTGTGGTTTGTTTAACAGTGTGGAAAATGGACCGGGGTTCATAGGTTCACTAGTGGTGTCTCTCCATAAAAGATAGCATGCTGGGTGAAAAAATTACAGCTGGGCAATTGACAAATAGAGGTTGCACCGTAGTGCACATTATAACATGATGACTAGTATAATATTTAGTGTGGGCATTACAAAAATATACTAGACCGAAATCCATCTGCATCTATGACTAATAATCCACCCTCAGGTTATCATCCGAACCCCCTTAGGTATTAAGTTGCGGGCAACAGATAACTGCATTAAACAAAGTGTGTAATGTAAGCAATGATTATGCACGCGGGCACTCTCACCGCTGTTTTCTCCCTAATGGCAACAACACATCCCCCCTTCACGTTTCTGTCACTCGAGCAAGGCAGTGAGGAGGCACGAACCCACTATCAAGCATAAATACTCCCTCTTGGAGTCACTAGCAACTACTTGGCCAGAGCAACCACTAGCAACGGAAAGCATGCAAGATCACAAATAACATATGCAAATAAAGACTATAATCAACTTGGCATAAGTTCAATATTCATCGGATCCCAGCAAACACAGCATATAGAGTTACATAAGATCAATCTCGATCATGGTAGGCAGCTCACGAGATCTAAATATGGAGGCATATGAGGAGAAGACAACCATCTAGCTACAGCTACGAACCCGTAGTACAAGGATGAACTACTCACACATCACTCCGGAGGCAGGCATGGTGATGTAGAATTCTCCGGTGATGATCTTCTCTCCGACAGGGTGCCAGAAACAGCTTCAGAACCCCCCTGATCTAGGGTTGACGATGACGGCGGCTGCAGAACTTTTCAGAGATTTTTAATCAGTTGTTTAGGGTTTTCCATCCGAGGGTATTAAATAGGCGAAAGGGCAAAGGCGGTGGAGCTCCAGGGGCCCCACATCCATAGCTGGTGTGGCCAGGGGGGCCGCGCAACCCTATGGTGTGGCCCCCCTGGTGCCCGTCTTCGACTCTCCTTCGGTCGTTTGGACGCTTCTGGGGAAAATAGGCACTACAGGCTTTGTGGGGACCAATTCCGAGAATATTTCCAGAACAAATTTTTTAAAACCAAAAAACAGCAGAAAATAGGGAACTGGCACTTGGCATCTTGTAAATAGTTTAGTCCCGGAAAACGTATAAAAATGCTATAAATAAGGGAGAAAACAAGTAGCAATTGACATAATATGATCATGGAGCATCAGAAATTATAGATACGTTGGAGACGTATCAAGCATCCCCAAGCTTAGTTCCTACTCGTCCTCGAGTAGGTAAACGATAAAACAATAATTTCTGAGGTGACATGCTACTAACATAAACTTGATCAATCTAATGTAAAAGCATATGCACGCTGAGATCATAGAACTTCAAACACAAACATGATAAATAGAACTTTAATAATAAAGCATAGCAATTACTTTGCATCACGAAGAGTATCTCAAATAAAGGATCGTGAATAATAATGCAAAGAAGGGTAGACGTTTGTTTTAGGTATAGAGAAAGCATGGAAAAGTGATATTTCGCTAGTCCTTAAGAGTGGGGCAAAACATAAATGCCACGACACCTTCAAAGTTCATGAGGAAGACTATAACAAATAATTTAAGAACAAATAATATCACATCATGAAGTAATTATTGATGTTTATGGGACAAATGCACATAGAACTCAGAATGGAAAAAATGCAAAACATAAATGCCAGGACACCTTCAAAGTTCATGAGGAAGACTATAACAAATAATTTAAGAACAAATAATATCACATCATGAAGTAATTATTGATGTTTATGGGACAAATGCACATAGAACTCAGAATGGCAAAAATGCTCTCTTAACTATGCATAAAGTTAGAAGATGGAGACTCAACATAAAAGTAAAAGAAAGGCCATTCGTGGAGGGAAGCAGGGATCACTCATGTGCTAGAGCTTTTATTTCATTAAACAGAGGTATTAAAAGTTTGAAACTCCTCCCATCCATCTTTCACAAACCATGGCTAACTGAATCCTCAGGTGGCTGCCAACAATCACATACCGTGGAGGAGTGTCTATATTTTGGGAGATGTATGTTAATGACAACGAATGGTAAACAGAAAATACCGTACGTCACAAGCCAACTGGATTCACAAGAGCGGCTCCCATGGTGAAGGACGTAACTGCTGTATAAGGTCATCCATCTTTCTCTTTTGTTTACACAATTATGCTTTGATTGATAAATGAGGGGCAAAAATAGTGAAGAGAATTTGTTTGTTTTAATTTGGGATTGGGCACCAATCTTAGACGCTTGAGTCTTTTTGGAATTTGCTGGGATGTACCACCGGGGCATCTCCAAGCTTAAGCTTTTCACTCTTCTTGATCACATCATATCATCCTCTTCTCTTGACCCTCGAAAACTTCCTTCACACCAAATTTCTCACAATCTTCATTAGCAACTTTAGTGCAATCGAAATAATAAATTCACATGGTTCAGTTTCAACCCAAGTCTAACACTCAAAAACACATTATATACTGTCACAACTTCTTTTAAAACTCTTTTTCTCAAAAGAAAGCAATTAAGATGCAAATGCAATTATTGGCAAAAATCTGTCAAAACAGAACAACAGGTAAAGATCGATTTTTTCAAAAATCTTTTGTTGCTAAAATCAAAAAGTGGTCATCTAAGCAAAGTTGCGTATATAACTCAGGATTATGCACAAAAAACTCAGGTCATTTCGAATTTTCTGTGATTTTATACGGAGTAAACCGTGGACAGCAGAAATCTGAAATATAGCCTCAACTTTCCACTAGAGGCTTTACCTGGCTCAACAAAAACACAAAAGAAAAGATACAGAAGGGTTGCTAAGGAAATAGACAACACCCAGGTGAAAATCACACCAAAGAAAACGGGTTGAAAACAGCGAAATAAAACGGGTTTTCTCCCGGTAGCGCTTTTCTTTAACGCCTTTTAGCTAGGCATAAAAGGGCAACTCAAGTATTTTAAAGTGACGAAGCATCAACATCATATCTTGCTCTAATAATAGATTCAAAAGGTAGCTTAATCCTCTTTCTAGGAAAGTGTTCCCAACCTTTCTTGAGGGGGATTGATATTTAATACTCCCCTCTTTCATATCAATAATAGCACCAACAGTTCTAACAAAAGCTCTTCCCAAAACAATAGGACAAGAAGCATTTCATTCGATGTTCATAACAACAAAATAAACAGGGGCAAGGTTATTGTTAACCATAATAAGAACATCATCAATTCTACCAAGAGGTTTCTTCTTAGCATTATCAGCAAGATGAACATCCAAATAACAGGGTTCCAACGGTGGTAGATCAAGCATATCATAATGCTTTTGAGGCATAACAGAGATACTAGCACCAAGATCACACAAAGAATTGCAATCAAAATTATTTACTTTTATCTTAATGATAGGCTCCCAACCATCATCTAATTTCCTATGGATAGATGTTTCAAGTTTCAACTTTGCTTCCTTAACTTTCATGAGAGCATTGGTAATATGTTTAGTAAGGGCCATATTCATGGCACTAGCATTGGGACATCTAGCAAGATTTTGTAGAAACATAATAAATTCAGAGATATTGCAATCATCAAAATCAAAATTATTATCATCAAAAGTAATGGGACCATTGTCTCCAAAGCTCTAAAAATTCCAGCACTTTTATTAGGAGCAATTTCAGCAGTTTGAGGCAATTTAGCACGTTTCACCAAAGGAGTAGGGACTTTATTAACACAAATTACTTCACCATTGATATTAGGAGGTTTACTAGCACTTGGAGCTTCAGTTTTACTAGTGGTTGTGATAGTGCAAACTCTAGCAATATTATTCTTTCTAGCTAATTCAGCCATATCCCTGACATTATCATCAATTCGAATTTGGATGGCATTCAAAGTTTTAATTTGTTTAACATCTTGTGAAAATCCTTTAGTTTTATAAAATCAACATAAATAGCAAGGCTATCTACTTTAGAGGCAAGAACATCTATTTTACCAAGCTTTTCCTCAACCGATTTATTAAAAGCAGTTTGTGTTCTAATAAACTCTCTAAGCATGTTTTCAAGATCAAACGTAGAGATTTTATTGCTATTTTAGGAGTTGCCATTAGAATTACCATAACCATTATTAGGAGGATAAGGCTTATAATTTTTTCCACCAAAATTATTTCTATAAGCATGTTTGAAGTCCCTACTCCTTTGTTGAAATTATTATTTCTAATAAAGTTTACATCAACATGCTCTTCTTGAGCAAACAAAGAGGCTAAAGGAACATTATTAGGATCAACTTGAGCTTTACCATTAACAAGCATAGACATAATAACATCAAGCCTTTCACTCAAAGATTAGGTTTCCTCAACAGAATTTACCTTCTTACCTTGTGGATCTCTCTCAGTGTGCCACTCTGAATAATTTATCATCATATCATCAAAAATCTTTGTTGCATTGCCCAAAGTTATGGACATAAAGGTACCTCCAGCAGCTGAATCCAATAGGTTCCTTGAGGAGAAATTCAGCCCTGCATAAAAGGTTTGTATAATCATCCAAGTAGTTAGTCCATGAGTGGGAAAATTCTTCACCATAGTTTTCATTCTTTCCCAAGCTTCAGCAACATGTTCATTATCAAATTGTTTAAAATTCATTATGTCACTTCTCAGGGATATAATCTTAGCAGGAGGATAATATTTTCCAATGAAAGCATCTTTACACTTAGTCCATGAATCAATACTATTTATAGGCAAAGATAGTAACCATTCTTTAGCTCTTCCTCTCAAAGAGAAAGGGAATAATTTCAGTTTAATAATATCTCCATCCACATCTTTATATTTTTGCATCTCACATAGTTCAACGAAATTATTAAGGTGGGCAGCAGCATCATCAGTATTAATACCAGAAAATTGCTCTTTCATCACAAGATTTAATAAAGCAGGTTTATCACATAGAAAGCAGCAATAGGAGCAGGTATAGCAATAGGTGTACAAATAAAATCATTGTTGTTTGTGCTAGTGAAGTCACACATCTTAGTATTCTCAGAGGAACTCATTTTTAGCAGAATAAATGCAAGCAAATAAATAACAGCTATAAAGTAAACTATTTCTTTTTGTGTTTTTGATATATAGAAGCAAAACAAGACAAAAATAAAAACAAGACAATAAACAAAATAAAGAGGTTGAGAGTGAGAGACTCCCCTTGCCAGAAGACTTCTTCCTCCCCGGCAACGGCGCCAGAAATTCTTTGATTGCTGGTAGAGTTGGAAACCCCAAGAGGAGGGTGTGATGAGCAAGCGGCAAGAATTTCCCTTAGGCCCCGTTTGGAACACAGGATAGGAAAATTGCAGGAAAAGGAAAAACAAAGGAATTGAGATGTCATACCTCACCAATCCTATAGGGATCTAAAACACAGGAATTTAGAGGAGTAGTCATTTGGATTGTAGGATAGGTAAGTTATAGGAAATATTTTAAGTTTCAAAAAATTCAGTGAGTTGGCCAGCGCAGTGAGTTGGCTAGCGCTTAGGACTGATCTAACAGAGACATTAGGCATAGAGTCGTGCTATGCGTACGCCATTTTGTCGTCCGATCTATGTACGACACAGAGGGACGGCCGTCCGATCGTACCAAAACGCAAACGCCCATCGATGGATTATATGGCATACGCAGAGCAGTTTTGGTAGGCATAATCATACAAACCTACTCATCAGAGACACGTACAAATCATCTTGGGGTCTAACCAGCCATATGCAGACATAACAAGGGACTAGCAGTTTTCATCAGTCGTTGTCTCCCCTTTTCCGCCCTCTTGTACTACGATATATACAAAGACAACAATTTTCTTTGGTATTAAACGACTGCTTTTGGGGCGATGCACTGTGTTTCAGCCACACAGGAAATTTTCCAATAGATGAGAGCAGATGTTTCTTTTCCTACAAAACGTGAAGCATAGGAAACAAACACTGTAGTATTCCTTTTCCTATTCCTACATTCCAAACGGCTCAAAGGAAAAAAATCCTGCAAGAATCCTATCCTGTAAAATTCCTATATGAATCCTGTGTTCCAAACGGGGCCTTAGTTAAGAACCAAGGTTATCAATCCAGTAGGAGGAAGAGGATCTCAAGAAGGTTTATACCACTGACGGTGGTGCTGGCGCTTCACCGGTGTCAGCAACAACGTGGAACCTGCACACAACACAACCAAAATACTTTGTCCCAACGGTACAGTGAGTTTGTCAATCTCACCGGTCTTGCTGAAAACAAAGATTAGACATATAGTGTGAAAAATGATGTATGCTTGCAGTAAGTAAAGAAAGCATGAAACAAGTGGAAAATGGATCGGGCTTCATAGGTTCACTAGTGGTGTCTCTCCATAAAAGACAGCATGCTGGGTGAAAAAATTACAGCTGGGCAATTGACAACTAGAGTTTGCACCGCAGTGCACATTATAACATGATGACTACTATGATATTTAGTGTGGGCATTACAACAATATACATAGAACGAAATCCATCTGCATCTATGACTAATAATCCACCGTCAGGTTATCATCCGAACCCCCTTAGGTATTAAGTTGCAAGCAACAGATAACTGCATTAAACAAAGTGTGTAATGTAAGCAATGATTATGCACGCGGGCACTCTCACCACGGTTTTCTCCCTAATGGCAACAACACATCCTCCCTCTTCACGTTTCTGTCACTCGATCAAGGCGGTGAGGAGGCATGAACCCACTATCAAGCATAAATACTCCCTCTTGGAGTCACTAGTAACTACTTGGCCAGAGCAACCACGAGCAACGGAAAGCATGCAAGATCACGAATAGCATATGAAAATAAAGACTATAATCAACTTGGCATAAGTTCAATATTCATTGGATCCCAGCAAACACAACATATAGAGTTACATAAGATCAATATCGGTCATGATAGGCAGCTCACGAGACCTAAACATAGAGGCATATGAGGAGAAGACAACCATCTAGCTACAGCTACGAACCTGTAGTCTAAGGATGAACTACTCACGCATCACTCCGGACGCAGGCATGGTGACGTAGAAGCCTCCGGTGATGATCTTCTCTCCGGCAGGGTGCCGGAAACAGCTTCAGAACCCCCTCCCCCCGATCTAGGGTTGACGGTGACGGCGGCTACGGAGCTTCTCGGGGATTTTTAATCAGGTGTTTAGGGTTTTCCATTCGGGGGGTATTAAGTAGGCGAAAGGGCAAAGGCGGTGGAGCTCCAGGGGCCCCACACCCATAGCTGGCACGACAAGGGGGGCGCGCCACCCTATGGTGTGGCCCCCTGTTTCCCGTCTTCGACTCTCCTTCGGTCTTCTGGATGCTTCCGGGGAAAATAGGCACTTCGGGCTTTGTGGGGTCCAATTCTGAGAATGTTTCGAGAACAACTTTTCTGAAACCAAAAACAGCAGAAAACAGGGAACTAGCACTTGGCATCTTGTTAATAGGTTAGTCCCGGAAAACATATAAAAATGCTATAAATAAGGGAGGAAACAAGTAGCAATTGACATAATATGATAATGGAGCATAAGAAATTATAGATACGTTGGAGACGTATCACCAAGTTCTAAAGCCTTATCTGAAATATCATTATCAGCAAGAACATAAAAGGAATTAGAGCACACAAGTATACCTTCATCCCTCCTGGCAATAAATTGTGAAGCCCTTTGAACCATATTCTCACTAGCTCTTCCTGAAGCATTAATCCCTGCACTGGCCCTAGATGGTACTGGCTGGGCAGGTGTAATAGATGATGGAGGCACCCCTGTAGGAAGAGAGCCAGCATCCATGAATGGCCTGTGAGTGATTTCAATAATGTGAACCACATAGGGATTCACTTGCTGAAAATCCTCAGATTCAGCAGAAACAGATTTGGACAACCCTACAGAGCTGAAAGAGGTATCAGGAGATTCACCACAGGCTGCAACTCAGCACCAGGAATTTGATTCAGCTCCCTTTTCCACATATCTTTCTTATCACTCCTAGATTGCATCAGCTGTTTGAGAAACTCCTCATAAGTGAGTTCATTCTGCAGTGGTTCTTCAGGGTTTTCAACCACCCCAGCAGTAATGAATTTGGGATTTGCCAAGTACTCCAGATACTTGCTGTAGTGCTCCACAGCAGGAGAAGACTGAGTCCTAGAACTGGAACTTCCAACAGGCATAGGAATCAACTTTATTTTGTTCATGATTTGTATTGTAGCCAAGTTTGTGAACCTGGGCTGAAAAAGATTCCTCCTCACTATCTTCATGTGAACTCACAGATGGTTCAGGAGCCTTCCTTTTGCCCTTCTCATCAACTGGCATGTCCTTGCACTGCCCAGTTTGAGTAGAGCCACCAGCCTGCCTACCATAAGAGACCCTGACATCCCTCATGAAGCCACCAGAAACAGTATTGGGGGGGTCCAGTTGGAACAGGGAACATCTTGTCTGGCCCTCTTGGGAGTATGATGTGATTCACTCCCCCATGGTTGCTACCCTCCTTATCTTTGCTGATAGGCTCAGAAACCTTCTTTGTATTCTGCTTACTCACAGGAATCTCCCTAGTGAACTCTATATCATAAAACTTACTTGTAATGTCGACATTGGAAACCACATGAGGGACCATTGAAACATCTAAGTTCCCAATCTTAATCCTGACATAGTACACATTGTTAAGACTGTGCCTATCCACCAACATTGTCCTCCCAGCTAGGCTGCCAATGAAAACAACAGTGGGACAGTTCATGTTATCAAGAGGAATTCCCTTTACTTGGAACCAAGCAGTGTCCAGCTCACCAGTGGCACCATACTCAGGAGTCCAATGCTCAACTCTGATCACCACTTCAGGAATGGTTCGAAGATGAGCATTGCTAAAGTGAACCTAAGCATATATCCCTAGAGCTGGGGAAACACATAAGAAACTTTTTTGCAGCGAGAGGTTTTGCATACCACCTCCAAGTACACATCCTACCAGGCCGCTGTAAGAACTCTTCCTCAATATCCCTCCCAGATGGATTACCTTCCAGAAATTCAATAATAGCTTGATGAATTTCCTTAGGAGGGGCCGCATTCCTAATATCAGGAATGACAAAGAAATCACCCCCCGGAACTGCTGCACCCACAAAGGGGGCTGCAACCTCCCACGAGTTAATTTCATTGAAAGAAAACTTATCAGAGTGATCATCACCACACATAAGACATAGATTATCAGAGTCAACCTGGACATCATTATCCTGAAAACGTACTGAACAAGGAGGGTCTTGTTCGTCCTTATAATAGGCAGATGCATCATCAGACTGGTTATGAAATGTAACAAAGCCAGTATCAGTCCTAACCCTAAGAGTCCTCGACTGTTGCGGCAAAGTCACAAACCCATGATCACGACCAACTTCGATCGTCCCGATAACTGCAGAGGAGTCATCGAGGTGTTGCTGGATAAGATTAAAAGGAGTAGAATCCCTCCTATCTCCATTAGAGTTGTCAGATTCAACCTCTAGCATTTCCGCCCTATGATTCCAGCGATCTCTGTTACCTTGTGTGGAAGAAGATGTCCTGGGCGGAGCGCGGCCGATAGCCCCCAGCCGATTGTTGTTGAAGTTGTTCCTCCCCGCATCACGGCCTGCGCCCCGGCCACGGTCGCGGCTGCGAGACCGCGAATCGCCAAGTCGCGACGATCTTCACGGCGAGAATCTATTCTCCCCCCGCGGAGGAGCAGGAGTAGCAAACCCCGCGGCGTTCGCACGAGGATTCTTCGGATCGAACGCACCAGCAACGTATCCTCCAGGAGGTCGACGCGGTGGGAAGTTTGCCCTGGGAGGAGGTCCACTCCCTCTGCCCCCCGCCTCTTGTAGTTGTAGGCCATCGCCGACGATGGAGATGAGACCACCGCAGAAAAGCTTCGAGAATCACCTTGCACCGTGCCGCCCCACGCAGCAACCCCCGAGGATGGATCTGAAGGCCGAAGAATGGATTTACGGGGCTGGATCTGGACGAACACAACCCTAGATGTGAGTGAATCTCGAAAATGGATCTGGAGCAGGTGAGGGGCGAGGGGATAAGGATAACCGCGCCCACCGCTCGCACCGTGAGGCCCACCCGCAGCGGACGTGGGCGGCACACCGTGACACCTCACCGATGGGTCGCGGAACAAAGCGCGAGGGCCCAGAGACAGGCCTGGTCGCTGAGGGACGCGGGCATCTGTGCACTGGGCGCGTGGCAACGAAATCGCATCACTAACCAAGGCAGAGTAGCACGGAAAACATAGCCGTGTACCCGTGGTGACCACTTCATCGTGACGGAGTAGCCGAACATCAATGGCGATCCCGTCCGATCCAACAAGCACGAGCCGACATTTCGCGCATCTGAGAACGATCGTGCCAGAACTATCACGAACCTCATCCAAGCCGCGGTACACCGCGGCACCAACGAAGCGACGTAGGAGACGACGGCCACGAGTCATCTACCCATGGGGTAGACGTTGGGCGCGCAGATACATCAGAGTCGTGGCGGTGGTCGGCGGCCAGCGGCTGCCGTCGCGACGAGACGTGCTCACACATCCTCGCATGCGACTTTTTTTTCATCAGCTCTTTCCTCCCTGTTTCTAATCTGCCAAGCGGAGCGACAATGCGTACAACAGCAAGTCCAGAGTAATGCAAACAGCTGTAGGTATACCTGGAAGAGAAATTAACGTGCTACGCCGTTACTGAATGACCTTTTACAACTCCCGTTCTTTCGGTCTTTTCGGTTTGGGTTTTCATATTTTTTAATTAATTCGGTTTTTAAAAGTGACACCCGAATTAACCTATCATTTTTCAGGAACCGACAATTCATTTCTTCAAAAAATTGGTTTGGTTTTCAGTTTAAATCGAATTAACCGAGATTGTAACATGCAGAAAATTGACGGTCCAAGATTGTGCAGGCTACCGAACACGCCCAAATGCTTGCACTAGATTTATTAGTTAGAAAATAAATGAACAACTTATTTGTTGATACGTTATTTGTATGCTTCTTTTGTTTTCTAATAAATCACTCGAATTACATTGGTGATGCGAAAGTTGCGATGAGGACGAGCGACGGGCACGTCAGCGCGCTCACCCATGCACGGGACGG
Organism: Alopecurus myosuroides; assembly: GCA_028641055.1. NCBI lineage: Eukaryota > Viridiplantae > Streptophyta > Magnoliopsida > Poales > Poaceae > Alopecurus > Alopecurus myosuroides. The sequence continues at coordinate 233,059 of JAPCYS010003698.1, forward strand.
TCACGGTCGCTGGGTCCACGGCCCCCTTCGCAAGAAACCACGCAAGGATGGGCCCCACATAAGAAATCCCCTCGCGCACGGTCGCTGGGTCTCAGCCGTCCGATCCCGCCCACAGGACCCGTCCGACGGCCCGATCCGGCATCGCCAAGCAGTCGACACCTCGCTAAACGTACCCCAGCCTCGTACCCCCATCCTCACCCCCAGTCTCCACCTCGCCCACCGGAAAACAGAGCCGCCGGATTCCCCCCACCCGGCGACCAACCCACAGGAACCACGCCATGCTGCGGCCGTCGCAAGAGCTGGTGGCGGCGACTTAAAAGGCCTCTTCGTCCTCCCACACCAAACCACCCAACCCAACTCAAATCCCATTACGTGTCTGATCTCAATCCCCCTCCGGAGCGGTGCGTCCCTAGTCCATTTCTCAACATCTCCTTCTATCCCAACACAGCCGCCATGAGCCGCCGCAGGTAAACTCTCCCCAATCCCCCCCTCTCGCTCTCTCTGCTTTCCGATTGATCTGTTCCTGTCGGGCTGTGCTGCGCTGCGCTTTGCTGTGCGTTGCCTCCAGACTTCAGGGAGGGAGCAGCAGCGGCGGCGGGTGCAGCGCTGAGAGCTGCGGCTAGGCTGCTGTGATAATTTCACTGTGCTCACTCTGTCACTCATGTGGTTACTGCCAACTAGTAGTATCGGGGATTGTCATTTCGGATTCCCATAGTTCAGTCTCTCGGTCCTCGGGGTGATTAAGATGATGTCCGTTTGCTCGGCACCTAGGCGTGATCTACACAACTATCCAGTACTTGCATACTCTGTCAAGTACTGAATCCAAGACACCTTGCCTGGTGACATGATATTACAGCGTAGGAATGGCAAAGAAAAAGTACAGAGTACAAGTTGGAATTGTCGTTCGCACTAGGAGTACTAGCGTGGCCGTAATAATACTCACGTTGTGCTTATCGCGCTGCTAGTAACTAAGTTGAGAAGTAAATGATTTACTCTGCGCAACAATTTTGCTTGCTGCCAAGTACGTACTAAGTTAGTCGATTCGCGGGCTACAAGTTCACCCATTTGCTCTCAAACTGCTCTGTGCTACTCACTCCAAGTTGTCGCCTCTGTTCGTGATGCGAGCATCGCACATTTGGATTGCTACATCTCTGTGTGTGTACATAGTTTGGGAACTACCTTATATGATACATGCCATACCGTCAGTTTGCAAGGAATACAAGCTGTGTAAGCTGCAAATTTATGTCAGTATAAGTATTAGCTTCGTAACAGTAAATAAATATGGTTGCCTCGACAGCGTGTTTCTGCTAGGTAGACACTAGAGTAAGCTACGTACTTGCTAAACGTACTTTGTTGGTGTTCGGTGTTGACGCATAGGATGGTCATCTCTGTGCTCAAGGTTCACCATTTCGCTATAGAGCTTGTCTATGCTACTACTTCGGTTTGATGCTTTTATTCGTCAAGCATGCACTGCACATTAAGTTAATATATTACACTTTCCGGAATGTTACGTACAGAAATGATTTGAAATTCATTAGATAGACAAGTATTAGGATTTTCGTACTAACTAATCACACAATTAGAAGGTTGATTTGTTGGGTGTTACTGACTAACACTGCTTGACATCACAGGCTCCTTGCACAAGCTGTCATTGTCCCTCAGTTCTCAGGACTATTGGGATGCCATCATGTGCTTTACTGTTCTCAGATTTCAATCACATGTACTCCGGCTCATTCGGATAATGTCATTTTGATCGCTCTTGCTCGTCGCCTAGGCACCTTCGGCTGGTAGTAGTAACCACGTGTGACTGCTTAGCGTATTGCCAGCAATTAGATTTGAACTAAATTAAATGCCTGCCTAAAATTTTTGCAAGCTGGTAATTAAGTGCTAGTTACTCATCACGAGCTAGAAGCACATATGCTTTGCGCTAAAACTGCTCTGCGCTATTCCAAACTGTTGCTTGTATTCGTCATGTGGGCTGTAACTCTCTGTTAAGTGCAAATAATAGTGTGGAAGTAATTAATTGCGGTTGCCTGCCTGAATAACGTGTCGGCTAACAAGACACTAGAGTGTGCTGCATACTTGCCAAACATATTTGTTGGTGTCTGTCGGAGTGTTGCTGTATTGGGCGCGGTCATCTTTGTGGTTCTCAAGGTTCACTCTTTTGTGCTCAAACTGGTCTCTGCTACTTCAGACTGATGCTTTCATTCATCATGCTAGCACCACACAGTGAGTTTGTGTACATGTAATAATTTGGAACAACCTTATATAGGAAGCATGCCATACCATCCATTAGTGTAAATATTAGTTTTCTGAAAGTAATTAATTATGGTAGACTGGATAGCGCGTTTGTGCTAGCTAGACACTAATGTAAGCTGTGTACTCTCTGAACTTACTTTGTTGGTGTTTAGTGTTGAATGTATTAGATGGTCATCTCTGTGCTCAGGATTCAACATTTCGCGCTAGAGCTTGTCTATGCTACTTCATGCTGATGCTTTTATTTGTCAAGCATGCGCTGCGCGCTAAGTTAATATAGACCTGTCACTAGTACTACATACTTGCAGAGTCTGGGAACAACATCTATGTGTATGATGCTGTCCCATTATTTTACAGTACAGAAAATGGTTTGGATTTGGGGAAGTTTTAAAATTTCCATACTCACTAAGCAAACAATTAGAAGGTTGAATTGCTGAATGTTACGGACTAACACTGCTTACTCAGTATACATAACAGGCTCCTTGCACAAGCTGTCATTGTCCCTCAGTTCTCAGGACTACTGGAATGCCATCATGTGCTTTACTGTTCTCAGAGTTCAATCACATGTACTCCGGCTTGTTCGGATAATTTCATTTTGATCGCTCTTGCTCGTCGCCTAGGCACCTTCGGCCGGTAGTAGTAACCACGTGTGACTGCTTAGCGCTTGGCCAGCAATTAGATTTGAACTAAATTAAATGCCTGCCTAAAATTTTTGCAAGCTGGTAATTAAGTGCTAGTTACTCATCACGAGCTACAAGCATGTATGCTTTGCACTAAAACTGCTCTGCGCTATTCCAAACTGTTGCTTGTATTCGTCATGTGGGTATAGCACATTCAGAAATTGAATAGGCTGTAACTCTCTGTTAAGTGCAAATAATAGTGTGGAAGTAATTAATTGCGGTTGCCTGCCCGAATAACGTGTGTTGGCTAACAAGACACTAGAGTGTGCTGCATACTTGCCAAACATATTTGGTTGGTATGGGCGTGGTCATCTTTGTGGTGCTCAAGGTTCACTCTTTTGTGCTCAAACTGGTCTCTGCTACTTCAGACTGATGCTTTCATTCATCATGCTAGCACCACACAGTGAGTTTGTGTACATGTAATAATTTGGAACTACCTTATATAGGAAGCATGCCACACCATCCATTAGTGTAAATATTAGTTTTTCTGAAAGTAATTAATTATGGTTGACTGGATAGCGCGTTTGTGCTAGCTAGACACTAATGTAAGCTGTGTACTCTCTGAACTTACTTTGTTGGTGTTTGGTGTTGAATGTATTAGATGGTCATCTCTGTGCTCAGGATTCAACATTTCGCACTAGAGCTTGTCTATGCTACTTCATGCTGATGCTTTTATTCGTCAAGCATGCGCTGCGTGCTAAGTTAATATAGACCTGTCACTAGTACTAGATACTTGCAGAGTCTGGGAACAACATCTATGTGTATGATGCTGTCCCATTATTTTACAGTACAGAAATGGTTTGGATTTGGGGAAGTATTAAAATTTCCATACTCACTAAGCAAACAATTAGAAGGTTGAATTGCTGAATGTTACGGACTAACACTGCTTACTCAGTAGACATAACAGGCTCCTTGCACAAGCTATCATTGTCCCTCAGTTCTCTGGACTACTGGGATGCCATCATGTGCTTTACTTCCATTGGATTATATCATGGCCTTGGTGTTACTATATTTGGTAATGTCCATGGGGAGGAATCAAGAGCAAGAGTGGTGGTTTACACCCTGGTTGCAGAAACAGCTTTTGCTTCTCTCTCCATCACTTTTTTCTGCTGTGGCCTTATTTTGCCGCACCAACAGCACTAGTGGTTGGAGCAATGATGTGAAACAAAAATCTGCAATAGGCGTGAGTAAAGAATCACGAAGGCATACTTTTTTTTACAATTGCATCATTACATGTAATATTATTGAAGAAAAATATTTTTTTGTAGACTGAAATAGAAAATCATACTCCAGATAGCAAGATACACCAATACCTACCTTCTTATTCTTCTACGTATGAGGTCATATGAGCATGGAAAATAAACTTTTATTTCTCTTCAGTGAGGAAGTATTACTGGCAAAAGCACATGCTCTTCTAGATTAAAGCACCTGTAAGCGTCTAGGACATGTTTTAATAATCCATGTACAGAAAGTTATTCTATGAACAAAAAAAGGACATGCTAATGCAGCAAATACTCAACTATTATGCATATTCTATAGGGAAATTGATTATAGACTATATTCGTTTTAGTAACGTTTTATAATTTTTCATGCACTACTGTTGGCATATAGTAAGAACATTTTATGTTTTTTTTTATTTGTATTTTTCGTTGATATCTCAGTTTCATTGTTTAGTTGTGCATGCCGTGTCATGAAAGAATTACATAGATGATCTGTCATGCAACTCAATTTTTTTTCTGCCACCCATGCTCCCTCTCTGTACTATATCTTTATTCCTTTTTTCTTCTTATTATGTCCCAGGTCCATCTCACTTACCATTGTGGATAACATAGCTTGTGCAAACACAATCTAGGTTTCATTAGCTAGGTTAAGATATACAATTTTTCTACTTGGTGGTTTTAATCTGTAAAGAAAGTCTATACTTAGTTTAGTTGAGCTTTGTGTAAGATATGGAAATGAAGAATTTCATGGCACTGGATGAACATGTTCTGAAAGCTACTGATCGCAAGAGGAAGCAAGAGTTTGCTATGAAGAGTACTGGTCCTCATGATGCTATTGCGGTCTCTCAGCATGTTGCAAGGCAAAACCTTGTTATGTTTGACAATGAGGTTGTATGTAAGAAGTCCAAAATGACCTCTGCTAGTCATATTCTGGACCAGTACAAGAACTTCAAGACAAGTGGGTTGCCCGTGCGCGTGCTTTATTACCAGCAGGGTGAATGGATGGATTTTCCAGAGCACGTTGTGAATCTGGTACAGCAGGACTTCCAACTGAAGAGTCCAATTACTAATGTTGTATTCCAGAAACAGAAAGTCCTGTTAGACTTCATGCACATGGTCTGCCTAGATTCTGCGACGACAACAAACAAGCCAATATCGTGGATCGATGATCATGGTAACTGCTTCTTCCCAGATTTATGTGCTGGACTCGTAACATCTAAACCTGCTCAGCATGGGAGAAGTAACCGCAGTGGTAGTTCTGAAGCTGATGAAGCTGAAAGCTCGAGTTCAGATCATGCTGCTGAAGTACTTTCACATGTGAAGAAGGGTAATAACACACTGGAGGAAAAACAGAAGGTGCACAATGAAGCCGCTAGTGGAGCCAGACACGCTGGTGCTAGTAAGCAGAACAGTGGTCCACGCATTGATTCAGCTGTGCGGCGGTTATTACTTGAAGGACTAGGCCAACCTTTCAGTGAAAAAGATATTATTGGTATCTATAGAACCCCACTGGTGGATCAGCAAGGGCGGGCCCGCTTCAATATTTTTCAGCAGGAACTCGAAGCCACCAAAATACAGCGTGGGAACGCAAATGTGCGTTATGCATGGTTGCCTTGTTCCAAGGATGCTATGGAGGATATGATGATGCGTGGTACTCTGAAAATTAACAAACCTCTGCTGGGGCCAATTTATGGCATTGGGACACATCTTGCTCCTGCGAACTGCGCCAATACCTGGTAAATGTTTGTTCTGTTTACATCCATCTCTTCATTTTTATTCATTTCAACATATAGAATAATTATTCGTACATATACATCCTTAGCTTTTCTGCTTGACTGCTCTTGCTTTCAATATTCAGTAGTTTCTTGTAGTCTTACTTGGAATTTCTTCACAGTGCAAACTATTCAGATGTTGACGAAAATGGCATCGTGAGAATGATGCTGTGTCGTGTTATAATGGGGAACGTTGAGGTTGTACTTCCTGGATCAAAGCAATTCCAGCCAACCAATGGCATATTCGATAGTGGTGTGGATGATCTCCAGAAGCCAAAGCACTATGTCATATGGGATGCTAATGTGCATCGACATATCTATGCTGAATATGCTGTTATTATCAAAGCACCTTTGATGACCAATGGTACTACTACAGCCACTCTTTTCGTTCTTTGATTTTATTTCTCTTTACATTTTATACTTTTCTTACACAAGATAATTTATTTGATATTACTGCAGAATACTTGGTCAGAGAAGATACTGCATCCAACATATCCGAGATAGGAAATTCTGGGTCACCAGACAGTGTAATCAAGGTATGATTATTATGGTTTAACCGGTTACAATTGTATCTCAGCTTTGGTATGCATCATGTCTTGAATGAAATGAACCATGCTCTGTTTGGGAAATAATTAAATGGACTAAAGTTCTGTTTCTCCATTTTCCTTGACTTTTCTCGGTGTGATAAATTTAGATATCCATGGCTGATAGTTGAATTGTTGATAATCAGTGGCTGAACTTAGTATCTTAATTTCAATGTGACAGTTTCCTTGGCAACATTCAGTTGGTCATACTATTTTTTGTTTGTTGTGATCAGGATGATAGTTCCCAATCCTTGTCATCTTCAGCTGATGAACCACAGACACCCAAGTTTGGGCGTTCTCCAAGTCCAAGGTCTCCTAGCTCACCTTGGATGCCCTTCTCGATGCTTTTCGCTGCCATCTCTACGAAAGTGCCTCGTTCTGATATGGGTGTACTCCATGAATATTACGAGGAATTTAAGGTTGTTACTACTATTTGTTTTGAGGTATTCAACCACATCTAATATACCAATCCTGATGGATGCTAACTGTGGTGTGCCTCTTGGTGTTGAAACAGAGGAGAAAGATAAGCAGGCCTGAGTTGGTTAAACGGCTGAGACAGATCGTTGGTGACAAGCTGCTGGTTTCAACAGTAGTGAGGCTACAACACAAGGTAACCCGGCTTGTTGTTCTAGTGCTTCATATTCTGCCTGTGCCGTTAGATGTATTTTTCATCTTTAATGAATCCGGTTGTGCATAATACGTGATGAACTTACACCGTGAGTCACATAACCAGCAGCACCATGGTTCAGTTATGTCGCTAACAACTTGTGTTGCTGATGACCGTTGCAGGTACCAGCAGCCGAAATGCTACCAAGGAGAGCACCCGGCATTTGAGTGCCTTGAGAAACAACAGCTTGTCAGACACATAACGCCGCATGGAGTCGAGCAGAGTCGTGCCCCAAGGAATTCCGCCGAATCGAACGTTGCCATCTGTTATAGCTCCCAAACCCAAAAGGTTTGGTACTTGATGTACAGAACTAGTCGAAACACCAACGGAGGCACTGTGTAACTGTAGGTTATGTTTCTTGTCGGTAGAATAGATAGCTCGATCTTCCTGAAACATCGGTTTCTTTCCGGGGGTAGTGTTTTTTTTTCCTTTTTCTTTCAGTCTGTAACTTTGTAACAAACATCGCGATTTATTCTATTGACCCTATCGGAAAATGAAATGCCAGCCAGCAGTTTTAGTTGGCCGTTAACATGATATTGACAACATTAATTTGACCTGCCCTTTCTGCTTGGAAGTTTGGTAACGAAATGTCAGGATACCCTTTCTGCTTGGAAGCCAAAGAACACACTTTGCATGATTGACAGCCAATAAATGTTTGACAAAGATGGGTTTGTAACACACTTTACCATATCAACAACCAAGAAATGTTAGCCAATAACATACTTCACCAGATCAACAACCAAGAAACGCCATACGGACTACAGTGCATCATTACAACGATAAACCAACAAAATGCCCTACAGAAGTTACATCATCGGCCAGCCATCCAAATTCACATACATGTTGGAATCCATTACATGTTTTGATATATGAAAATCCTCCGCATAATCCAGATACAGAAAAACAAGCACTGATGTTCATGTTCTTGAATTTAAAAAGATCACATAACATGTTTTCAAAGTAAACATGTGAAACACGAATGGTGATCGCCAGTAGTGTAGTCTAGTAGCACTTGAAGCTCAAGAACACGAGCGAAAATGAGTGCTACCAATCAGGAAATGCAACGAGAAATCCAATAAGGTGACTTCTCCAATCGCCTTGCTCTTGCAATTTGCCATGCCACTGCAAAGGCATGGGAAAGGCAATGTTAGCTTGATCCATGCCACATCATTAAGCAGCAATTTTTTTTTAAGGAAAAATTTGTACCTGAATCACAACGTCATATTCTTCTCAAAGTATTACCCAGAGGTCCAGGCTTGAAGAAACTTGTGCGGTACCCACCATAATCTCCATGGCAGCCTTAACCAGGTCGGCGGATGGACCCTTATAACTGACATGTATATAGCGCAGATTGGGAATTCCTCCCAGGACATCCACATCTTCCTGACCCATACTTGCTAAATCGAGACTGAGTTTCTGGAGGTTGACAAGTGTGCCAATCCATCTCGGGACCTTTGAGATTATCCCGGAAATGTAAATTTCCTGGAGGGTACATTCCGCAGGGAGTTCTAATTCCTCTACCAAGGTATTTGGTCCGCGGAGAGAAAATCCTAGAAAACGAAGATTTGATTTCACTAGCTTGCGGATCGAACAGGCGAGCTCTCTATCGGCCTCACTGCCCAAAGCGTGCAATTTCAGCTTCCTCAGGTTTGTCATATCACCAAGTCGGCGATAAGAGTCTTTTGACTGGCCTAGGACATCAATAGATCCCAGCACTTCTAGTGCCTCGATTCCTTCATTTTTTTCCGGAATGTCAACATAGAAATGGACTAATCGATCATATGAAGAAATAGTTGACGGCACTGAAACATAGTTGATACTTGTGGCACAATATATGACTTAACAGATCCCAGCACTTCTAGTGCCTCTGTTTGTCATGAGCATGTACCATAAAGTCATCGAGGTTGTCTTCGATATCAAAGGACGGCTCCTGCGCCTCCTTCATCCATACCTTATCTTGTACATCAAGATCCTCACAAATGACATCTTGATGAGAAAAGCAAGCTAGCATCGTAGATCAGTCTCTATGATTGCTGTTGGTTAACCTTGGTAGATATAGGATAGTTGGATCTGCCTGCACCGTCGTGTAACTGCTATGGTGAATTCGCCTCCAGTGCAGATGTATTTTATTGACCCTATCTAGATTGAGCTCGGTACTGCTGAGTGGCTGCATGAGGAAATGAAATGCCAGCAAACAGTTTTAGTTGGCCGTACGATTAACTTGTCCTGCTCTTATTGCTTGCAAGATTCTTACTACAAGAGATGCCATGCTACCACTAGATATACAAATGAGACAGTTTAATTACAAGAAATGTCATGCAGTTACATCATTACAAGAAATGCCACACAGTCATCATCGGCGAGCAGCATGCTACCACTAGATATAGAAGACAAATGAGACAGTTTGATTACAAGAAATTCCATGCAGATACATCATTACAAGAAATGCCACACAGTCATAATCGGCGAGCAGCAGAAAGTGGACACCAGCGGCAATCAAATTCAGATACCTGCATACGAATCCCTTCTGGCACAAGGAACCCATCACACGTTTCTGATATATGAACCAGATGACATGTTTCTGATATATGAACCAGATGACTTGCTTCAAATATATACCCTCCACATAATCCAAAAGACATAAAAACAACAGTGATTTTCTCGTTCTTAATTTTTAAAAAAGATTACATAACATGCCTTGAAGTAAACATATGAAACACAAATGACGATTGCCAGTAGTCTAGTATAGTAGCACTCAGAATTTGAAGAACACAAGAGTGAGACCCACTACTTGCACTTTGGATAAATGTTAATGAGTGCTACCAATCAGGAGATGCAACATGAAATCCAATAAGGTGACTTCTCCCAATCTTCTCGCTCTTGCAATTTGCCATGCCACTGCGGAGGCATTGGAAAGGCACTGTTAGCTTGATTCCAGGCCACAGTATCACGAAGCAGCTATTGTGTTCTTTAAGAAAGAATTTGTACCTGAATTGCTGAATCACAACATCATATTCTTCCCAAAGTATTACGCGGAGATCCAGGCGAAACTGCCCTTGGGCAGTACCCACCATACCAACATGGGGTGCTTCGGGTGGGCCGCAATCATGATCTCCATTGCAGCCTTAGCATGGTCTGGGGATGGACCACTATAACTGACGTGTATGTAGCACAGGTTCGGAATTCCTCCCAGGATTTGTACATCTTTCTGACTCATACTTGATAAATCGAGCCTCAGTTTCTGGAGGTTGATTTGTGTGCCCATCCATCTTGGGACCTTTGAGATTAGCCCGGAAATGTAAAGTTCCTGGAGGGTACATTCCGCAGGGAGGTTTAATTCCTCTACAAAGTTATTTGGTTCGTCGAACATAGAAAATTCTAAATAATGAAGGTTTGATTTCACTAGCTTGTGGATCGAACAGGCGAGCTCTCTATCTGCCTCAGAACCGTAAGCATGCAATTCCAGCTTCCTCAGGTTTTTCAGATCACCAAGTCGTTGATAAAAGTCAGTTGACTGTTCTTCAATATCAATAGATCCCAGCACTTCCACAGACTCGATTCCTTCAATATCATCTGGAAGGCTACACGTATCAACAAAGAAATGGACTAATCGTCCATCTGAAGAAACAGTTGCTGGTATTGAAACCAAGTTGGAATTTTCATCACAATAGAAGTGAAATGTCTCTAAGTACCGTAGTTTTGCCATTTCTTCGGGAAACTTTTTGATACTTGCTCCGGAGAGAATCAAGCACTTCAAGTGGAGCGAATTTCCTATTCCTTCAAGATGATGATCTTCTATATGCTTGCAGTCTTCAAAGGACAAAACACGCAAGTGTTTAAACTCCAGCACAGGTGGGATTTCCACATCATAGCCGTTAAAAATATTAAGTGATCTGACAGCAGATAAAATTAGACCCGCTGGTATTTCACTGTCATTTTGTAGAGACAATCGACGAACCTTGTTCTGCTTGTCAGGAATAATACCAGGTACACCAATTATTGTAACAAAGTTCTCTTCAATAGACTTTGATACAATGAAATCAAGAATTGTGTCATGAACTCGGCAACCTGTCACCTCATCAAATGTTTGCCCCAGAAAACCAGGTTGGATCAAACTCCGATTTATTAGCTCGTTAAAACACATCTCTCCAGCTTCATATAGGGTGTATCCATGTGTTTTCTGAATAAATCCCTCAGCAATCCATCTCCTTATCAATATCTCCTTCTCAATAACATAGTCCTCAGGAAATATACTGAGGTATAAGAGACAAGTCTTGAGATGATGAGGAAGATCAAAGTAGCTGAGTGATATTATTTTTATCATGCCTTCAATGCTGGAATTTCTTTCCAGTCCACGACCAATTGAACTTTCAACTTGATACCATTGGTCCTTTGTTTTTGCCTTGTTAGCCAACAAACCAGATATTGCAATAATTGCCAATGGTAAACCAGCACACTTTTCCAATATTTGACTAGAAACTTCTTGAAGGTGTGATGGACATTCTTCAGAGTTGAATAGTCTTTTGTGAAATAATCGCCTTGAGTGGACCACACTAAGGGGATCCATGGCATATATATGACCATTGAATGATGATTGGCATGATTGAGCAACATTACTCACACGAGTGGTGGTGATTACTCGACAGTCATAACCATTCAGGGGGAATGCAAACTTGATAACATTCCAGACATCCACATTCCATATATCATCAACCACAATAAAATAACTGCACAAATAAATGTAAGAAGTTGGGGATTGACAGCACAATATAAGATATAAAACCAGTACACCTATGAAATGTACGTTGCACACTTAAATATTCCCTCCATCCCAAAGTAACGGTCAATCTAGTTTGGTCACAACTATAACACCATCTCAAGTTTGAACAAGTATATACAAAAAAACGTTCCATCATTTATGGCACCAAATAGATATACTATGAAAATATATTCATGATGACTCTAACGCTGTAGTACTAATGGTAAAAAACTTGCTAAGTCACTTGTCATAGACGTGGTAGTTTGTTTATATTCATGATTTAATAGTTAATTATATGTCACTAATCTAGAATATTGAGAAAATTTAATCAAAAGATTGTGTAGAATACCTTTTGTCTGCTAGGAAATTTGATATTCGAGTGATAAGTTGTGGTATGTCATCAATGCTTGAATAACCTCCACCAGTTACCTGGTTGTGAATACTTCCTAATACTTTCATCATGTCTGGATTTCGTGACACGGACACAAATGCATGACAATCAGATTGACCTTTCAGGTCTTTGTATACTTGGGAAGCAAGAGTAGTCTTTCCTAGTCCTCCAAATCCAACAATAGATATCACCTTGGGTTGTCGCTGGCTTGATTCACACATATTATGTTGAGCAAACAATCGAATAAGCTCATTCTTCGGCCCACCGATACCAACCAGATTTGATTTGTCCTCAAATATAGCAAGAGCTCTAGGATCAACGGTTACACTGTTGACCTTCGAGACGGCCTCACTACTCGCATACCTCTTTTGCCTCTCGCTCGCCTCAATAACTTGCTTCTTCAAATCTTCAATCGCCTTGGCAATCTGGCGGCGATCCTTGGTCCTATCTAGCAAGTTCTTGATCTTCTTCATGAAGCCACCTGGCTTAGCAGATTTATCACTAGCATTTTCCATGAAGTCATCGAGGCTGTCCTCGATGTCATAGGACAACTCCCGTACCTCCTTCATCCAGACCTTGTCTTGTACATCAGGATCCTCCTCCATTGACTTCTTGTGGAGAAAAGCTTCCATGGCGGCCAGCTCGCGAGTGAGGAACTTGATCTCCTTGCGCACCTGTTGGAAACGCTTGTACTCGTCTCCCAACAGAGTGGCCAGCTTTCCCAGCACTGGCTTCAACGCTCCTGCCGCTGCGCTCACTAGAGCAGCCTCCATGGTGCCCCCCTTTGCGATAGCTCAGAGTAGTCCTGGAGGCTGAATGGGATGCTCGCCACTACAACCTTATTACTACCGACTAAACATGATTCACTGCTATTTCATATAAATATAAATATAAATAACTCCTACTTTTGACCCTTCTGCATGTGCATCCCACGTTCTTAACCATAGAGATGCGTTTTTGCCCACCACTGTATTGGGATTCCGCACCCTTAGGCCTTAGCTGTCTCTTGGTAATTTATCAACTCCAAGAAAAGGTCATGGAGATTTGCAGCCAGTGCGAACAGACTAGATCCGTAATTACACCTTGTTAATTGTGTGGGTAGGTGTCGTTGACAGTCACTGAACTTTCTGAAAATTGACACTGCAAAATACAGAGAAGGAAACAGAGTGCGAGAGATAGATTTTTATGCTGCCAAACGTTGCAACGATTTCTATTATTCTTTCCCATATATATATATGAAAGTTACAGAGGGGATCAGCTAGACAACTAACTCCCGATCAGCCCGCTATGATCCGCTTCTCTGGGTCACAAACGATCATGCAATATTCAACAGATAAGCAAAACAGAAGCAAAACCTTGCAATTGCTTCTGGTCAATGTTACCCTTTTTCTACCACGACGCTAAGATCTGAACTTGATGTACGAGCCAACAACTTGTTTGCAACTTCCAAGCACTTCCTCTCACGCCGTAAGAATCTTACATGCCATGTGAAGGAGCATGGATTCTCGTGAAATAAAATGAAGTAATGTCAGCATCGCAGGGGCAGAAACCTGGAATACAGAACAAACAAGAAGAAATATTATGGCCCTCCAAAATGAGTATATATTGTCTTGAATTCAAACATTTTCACTTGGAGTATTCTTTTATTCTCATTTGCTATTTTCCTTTGAATAACAGGGATGAAAAAATGCTACCAAAAGAAAACAAAATTATTATTCTCTACATCTCTGCGAACCATGCAACTGTTGATTAAGGTATACAAGCCTCTCTAAATTGTATATCTCTTCATCTCAAATCTAAGAGCATCTTGTGACTTGCCATCAAATGTTGAAATATATCAACTTCTGATGCAAAAAATAGAACTCCATCTGGGACTTATGCCCCAAAACTTTATTCGTGTATCAATAGCCATGCTACAATTCAAAAAAATAGTGATTAAATGCAGCCATAGCTAAATAAAAAAAATCAAACAAAATAAGAAACAAACACAATGCCTCATTCACCAAATGCAGGCATTAAAAGATGTGCAACAAAAACAAATGCCTTTCAGCTACGTATTTGGTGCTCAGGGTCAATGGATCAGGGTCCCATACCTGGAAACTGTCTTGTTGGGGTGGTTCGTAACAGCAACAAGGTACCTGCTCATGTCACCGGGATCCATGATGGAGGTAAAAGAGCGGGGAAGTATTAATATCGCACCTGTTCCAATTCTGCGACCTACCATATTATTTGCATTGCCACACATATGTCGATGCTTTATATCAAACACTTCCACTTCCACAAATTTCTATACTTCTCCATGCATAGTGCATATAAATGCTACTTAGGGAGCTACACCAACAAAAATGCTACTGAAATTGATATTCAGGTTTTGTATTGATATGGAGCATGCCCTACCCTACATCCAGTAAGTTGTCAGAAAACTTTGGTAGTTTTCAGAGCTGCTTTACAAATTACAGGTAGTTTTCAATAAAAAAATATACCTATTTTTCCTATATATGCTTCGATGTATCGATTCATTGCATTTCATATGTTACAGGTAAGCAACTTAAGAATACCCGAACTAATACTGTAGCAGAGGTAGAAAACTAACAAAGAAGCAAGAGCAACAGCTTTGCATTAGAAAAATTGGTTTTCAGCTCAACAGAAACCCCCAAACCATAATGCACAGCTTCTTCACATATATACAGGTGGATATCATTTTTACCAAAAACAAAAGAAGATGAATGCAGATACATCAATGCTAGAGAATATTTCAAATAAACAATGCAGCTGTTAGTTTAGGCATCATCATTTAATTTCGAAAACTCGAGTTTTAAATTTCTGATCAGAGTCAACCAAGAATCACTGGGAAACAGAACTACCTGCCATAGTAATACTGAGTATGGAAGGTGATGAGGCAAAAGGTTCAGTGACGATATACCGCATCACCTGCAATTCTAACTTGCCACTTTTGAGCTTATGGTCCTTGCATGTTCTTTTGGGACCTGCAGGTTTAAGCAAAACGTTTTGTATTTTTTTTTTGTACTTCCAATGAAACTCAGCAGCACCCTTTGTGCCGAGTTTTGCCCCGTATTTCTCATGATTTGAAAACAGAGCCCAAAACCTTTCCAGGAATAATTCGACTTGAATCCTTTCAACACATGCTTGCGTCGACGATCAGGGTCCGAGACCTGGAAACCTTCCCATCGGTGTGTTGGTGACAGCGACGAGGTACCTGCTCATATCGTGGCGACACATTGGGCATGTGGCCACCTTGCAGAACCACGGCATGATGCACCCACAGTGGAAGGAGTGCGAGCAAGGCAGCCTCACGGTGTCGACGCTGTCCTTAGCTGCCAGTTCATCCATACACACACAACACTCCGCAGGCAGCGTCCTTGTCATGAATTGGCATGGGGAGGATGCTGCTGCGCCGGCCTGCTGGGACGCGAGGAGCAGCGCCTTGGGCTCGTTGTAAACTATGTCAACCCAGATGTTGAGAGACATGCCATGCTTCTCCACAAGGCGTCGAGACACGGCCACGTTGTTTGCGGCGAAGTAATGGGGCAGGAAATCCTCCCAGTTGTCGGCGGCGAGGTCGAACTCACGGACGAGCGGCGTCTGCGCGAGCATCTGGTGCAGGGCGTCGCGGCAGGCGGTGTAACTCCGGTAGAAGGTGTCGGGGTCGAAGAGCTCGAACGCCTGGTCGAATCTCCGAGGAGGCTCGTCGTGCAGCGGCGTGGACACCACGGGACCTCCCACCGCGCGCAGCCTGTACCTGATGATCAGGTTGCCTTGCAAGCGCACTGTGCACTTGTGATCCTTGCCCTGGTGGATTTCTCGCTTGGTGCTGGAATCTCCACTGAGGGTGTACTCGGTGGCCGCCGCGGCCAGCGGCGGCATGTTCCGAAGCGGCGAAGGCATTCGAGGGACACGGCGGCCGAAGGATGTCGGGGAGGCGGCTTGTGGGAGCTACCTGCTCGTTGTCCTCCTGGGAATAAGGAATCCAAGCCGATGGGAGCTCGCAGACGAGGCGCGGTGCCAGCGGCCTGTGGGAGCTGGAGTCTGGGAGGCGGACGAGCGGGGGCTCGTAGGTCCGGGAGCTACCTGCTCGCCGCCCTACCGAGGACGAGGAATCGAGGAAGCCGGTGGGATCTGTAGACGCGGCGCAACGGGAGCTCGCAGACGAGGCGCGGCGTCGGTGCCGGCCTTCTAGTTGGGCGTGGAAGGTCTCCGGCCGGACAAGTTGGAGACAAGCAGGACGGCGGGGAGCGGCTGGCGGCGGCGCGAGCAAGGAGTGGGGATTGGGGGACAAGGACAACTGATAGCTGCTGGCCCGTTTAGTCTCCTTCGGGCCTCCTTTTCTTCTTGTGCGGGCCAGCTTTTTCCTCGGTTCACCGTTGATTGGGCTTTCAGCTTTTCGATGCCTCCTTGACCTTGAACCCATTTGATTTTCTTAACTTTTTTCCATTTTGTTTTTTCTTCATTCTTTTTCAAATATTTTTTTTCCTTTACAATATTTTCATAGTTCATTATTATTGTTTTATTTTTATTTCCTGTCTTCTTATATATCACTATTTTTCTTTTCTCTAATTTATATTTATTTTACACTTTTCTATTCAGGCATATTTATTCCATTGTTTTTTTTACTTTCTCTTCGAAGCCCTCTTCTCACTCTGTTTTTATTTTCAATTTTCCTTTCCTTTTATTTTAAGTTTCTTAATTTTCTTTAGTATGTTTATTTTTTTTCATTATTCTTTATTTTATTTATATTTCACTTTATTTTTTATTGTTTCGGATTCCTCTAATATATGTGTATTTTGTGGAATACATGTGCATTTATATTTATAAGTAACAATATATGTTTGCGTAATCGAGCATTAACTTTGTGATACATGAACATGTATTTATCCCTTCATTATTTGTGTTCACCTTTTTTTAGTATAAACAAGATATTATTATAAAATAAAATTTCAAACATTTTCTTGTGATGCATGCACACTTATTTTTATATATAGGTACATGCTCTCTTTTTTCGCTAAAATGCAGAAAGTATTGTGTTTCGGTGCATCGTTAGAAAACAGGGTTTATGTACAGGTCCAGTAAAGGACTATCATCGCACCATACAACTTAACCCAACAAAAGAAAAATCTAGGGGAGTAGGTGATGGAAGCCCCGGGCCACGCCCTCGCACACAAGCGGGACTCTGCCTTAATAGTGTTGGTCAAGGATGCCACGGGAGGTATATCTTTTTTTTGTTGGCACCATACATCCTTTCTCAAATAGATGAGCATTTCTTTTCAAATACATGAACACTTTCAAATACATGAGACGACCCCGAGAGGTAGCCTATGTTACATCTAGGGGTGGATTAACAAGATGCTTGACTTGTTAAGCTAGTGCTCATTAAGGCTTGGATCGTTAAGCTCGTTAATGTTAACAAGCGAAAATTCATGCTTGTATTGGTTCATTAAAAGCTTGTTAAGCTCGTGACCGCTCGTTAACAGACCAAAATGTGTTCGACTAACGAGACGAAGAGCGTCGGTGTAATTATTACGAAGGAATATGGTGACTATGTTAAGCTATGTGCTAGTTTGATGCCTAGCTATTTGTTGGATTGGGCTGGTTACGTTGAATAGAAGGGTTGACGTATCACCAAAATGTTATCATGTAAAGATAAAATATGCATTGTGCTCTATTAACAAGCTTAGCGAGCTCCTCATGAAACTCGTTAGCTCGTTCATTAATATCTTTAAACTTAACAAGCTAAAATTAATGATTGGCTCTTCTCATTAAGAAGCGAGCAACATTCCTAAATATCCAAACTATGAAGCGCTCGTTAAGCTCACGAGTTACGAGCTTTCGGTCTAGCCTTGAATTGCGTCTCTATCGGTGCTGCCCATCTAAAAAAAATTCTCATATCGAGAACCCAAATCTTTGACACCATATATGTCACCAAGAGTACGGCAAGTCAAGCACGAAAGAGCGAGGAGGAGAGGCGGAGATCCTTCCTGGAGGCAGATCACCATCATGGCTACAATGGCGATCAAGTCATGGAGACAGATCACCATCTAACGCATACGTTAGAGGGATGAGAGGAAGGAGGAGATAAGTCATGTCTAATGGCACCATAGCAGGCTGCAGATCAAGAAATATCATAACTGGAGGCCAATAATTTAACGCTTGGATTAAGAGGACACCGAGAAGGTAAGTGAATAAAAACTTTAGAATTAAGGTTTTGCTCTATACATGCATGTATGGTTTATTGCATTTCTACAGAGTAAAGGAAAATTTGAGATATAAGGATATCACCTTTGGATTCTCAGAGTGGTTCGGTTAATAGGTCAGCCACATTTGTTGTTAATGGAGTTTTTCACTCTCTTCTCAAGAAATTATGAGAAGTAAACTCATATGTAACGCCCGGGGAATTTAGTCCCCAATTAGTTTGGTTGGTTTTTCATTTCATCATGCATTGCATCATATGCATTGTCCCTTATTTCTCAACTAACTTAAAAAAAAAATTCAAATCCATTTCAAACTCAACTCTGTTCCAATGTGTTCAAAATATTTCACAAACATTAACAAACCAATTGCCTTCCCTAAACTTGAATTTTCAAATAAACACCTTGGTCAATTTTAAATAAACCATTTAAAGTGAATTTGAGGCAAATACAATTTAAATTCAAACAATGTGTAATAATTTGAAATTTTGAAAAAACAAAATTTGTGCAACTGGGCATTTTCAATTTTGAATCCATAGAAATTAACCTCATAATTTTTGGAGTTCAAAAACCCCCTCAAACTTCTGTTTTGTTCGTCTTTTATATAAAAAAAACAAAACAAAAGAAAACACAGCTGGGGGAGGCAGGCCGGAGGCCCACCTACGACCCCAGCAGCGCAGCCGGCCGAACTGGGCCGAAATAGGCCCAGCCAGCCCCACCGAACCAGCCTCTCCCCAAACCCTAAATCTATTCTCCTCCCTCACGAAAACCCCCCCGCCGTTTCCCCTAATCACACCTAGGTCGTCCCACCCCTCCCTCACAGAACGCAACGCACGTACGCACGGGAGAGAGCGAGCAGCGCTCGCTCCCCTCGTCCCCTACGCTCGAGCCCCCCCTCCTCCCGAGCACATCCCCGTCGCCTCCACCTCCCTGTCCTCCGGCGCCCCTTCCCCGACCTCCAGCACCGGCCGGCGAGCCACCTCGCCCCAAGCGCCGCCGGTTCCCCTCGTCCTCCTCTCGCTACGTCCCCTCCTCTACACCGGAACGCCGCCCGGCCTCGACCCTCCTCCACCTCTGCCACGCCCCATCCTCTCTGTCCCGTCCGCCGCCTCCCTCCGGCCGCCGCTGGCCTCCTCAAGCAGGGCGCCGCCCCCCTTCTCCCGTGGCCGCCGCCCGCTGCCGGCCGAGGCGCCCCGCCGGAGCTCCTCCTCCACCTCACACCCGCCACCGGCTGCTCCCCAAGCCCCTCCTCCATCACCCCGCCAAGGGCCGGCGAGCCCAGCTCGATCCCGTCGCCCTTTCCCGTCCGCCGCTGCTCGCCGGCCGGCCTCCTCCGCCGCCGTCTTCGCGAGGACGCCCGGCGGCACGCAGGCCGTGGACGCGCTGTACCTCAAGCCCCGGCGTGCTGCTGTTGCTACCGGCTGTCTTGCCGTCCACGTCCTCGAGCTGCATGCTGCCCCGGTCGTCCTCAACTTCGCTCGTCGCCGCTGCTGGGGTGCTCCTTGTGCCGCCGGCTGCGGTGATGCCGCTGCTGTACCATCTTTGATGCCGGCGGGAAGATGTTGTGGCTGCACTGCTATTGTGCCGTCTCTGGCGCCGTCGGAACGGCTTCCTCGACGCAACCACGGCGTCCTCGACCTGCTGCCTCACGACGGTGGTGTACGGGTGGTCTGGTGGTGTGGGCTGCTGTGGTGGTGTTGCCGTCACCGTAACCCCGGCGGCGCACTGCTACTCGACTGCTTCCTCGATGCCGTCATGTGTTCGACGCAAGTCCTGCAAGAGGCATGGCGTTCCCCTCCGTCATCTGTTCCATACTCGTTGTTGGTTCCGTTGTGTGCGTGTCCACCTGACTTCGACAAGAATCCCGGCGACAAGTCTGAGACCGTGACGCCGCCAAGATCGACCCCGACCCGTACCTCGTCGCCAAGTCCGAGCACCGGAACCGCCAAGAATTATACCCGATGCGACAAGCACCTCGACCACGACTACTCCCTCGACGAACCGTGAACGACTACATCGCCTTCGTCGTGTCCGTTTTGCGTTGGCCGCCTTCGTGCGCGCCCGAAGACCGGGACCGTCACGATCGCCTCCGACCCCGAAGACGGTGTTGTTACGGTTCGCCCACGACTACTACGACTACATCGACTCCGGACGTTGAACGGCTACGTCGACGACGATGATCGTGTGGTTTGAGTACGAACGTCTACTTCCTCTTCGGACCTCGATAAAAAGATCGACAACGACCACCGATGACGTGAACGACTACCTCGGCTACGGAACGAGAACGACTACTTCGACTACTTCCTCGACGTCGACTACTTCCTCTACTATGACTACGTCGACTACTTCCACGACATCGACGACTTCGTCTACTTCCTCTTCTTCGTCTACTTCCTCCACGTTCCGAAATTTCCGGCGTTGACCCCGGCGATCCTCTTTCCAACGTGCGAACCCAAACCCCAACCCTATACCTATGCCCTATTTTCTATAACATATCAACTACAATTAAAATGTCATCTCATTCTTGTGTTGGCATTGCATCTTGTGGGTTTCGGGGTATAATAATATCACCTAATAATTAAATATGGAATGAGTTGGGATAATTAAATATTGTTCCGGTTCCATTTAAAATTGCATAGCTCATCTTTGTATTATCTCGCCATGTTAAACAACATTTAATCTTGATGGGTAAATAAATAACGTGAACCTCCTAAATTAAATGTTGGGCTTCCGGCTCAATTTAAATTGATTTAATTGCATGAATCATAACTAATTCATTTCAACTCCAAATTTGAAAAGTAAAATATGTTTTCCAATCAAAATTCTCTAAACTTTGCAAATATAAACTTTGTTTCCTATTTTAAATAAATTAAATTGCTGAAAACAACTATTTCTTAATTAATGCATTTAAAATTGCTAATTTGATAACTTGCTCATTTTAATTCCAAATCCAACAAATAAAATATGTTTTCATACCATAAAAATGCACTTAATCTGTTCATGCCATACATGTTCATGTTTGCACCTTGCATGTTGCATTTGTAGTAGTGTTATGTATGTTCACCTAATAAATAAATATGGAATGTGTTGGGGTATTTAATTCAATTGTTGCCCTATTCCATTTAATATTGCTTAACTCACCTATTTACTGTTTTCCATGCTAAACAACATTTAACTTGATGGCTAGATAAACAACTTGAACCAATTACTATTTCTCCGGACTCCGGTTCCGATTAAATTGCTTAAGTTGTTTTCCCCGTTGCATCTTGCCATGTCATGCATATAAAATAGGATCATGCTGGATCTTTTGCCGTAGTAGTAATTGTTGCATCCGGTGTTTCTGTTAGCTCTTTGCTTCTTCACGGATAGGACGTTGAGATGATGTGAGCAACGACAAGTTCTGCTACCTTGCGGGATCTCAGGCAAGTATACTCACTTGCTGCCAAATGGCTGCCTTTCATCACTTGTTATCGATTCTTTCTGTTGTTCTTATTCTAGCCTGTTGATTCGATGCTTGTGTCTCGATCCTATTATATGTTTACCTTGCAGCCATGATATAGCCTTTTCCTTCCACTTCCTATTAACTGTTGCTTGTTTACCTTGTTGGCCCTCGTGTCGTAGTTGCATGCTTAGGTTTGTTTGTGCTCGAGTCCTGTTGTCCTTTGTCGTATCACCTGTTTAGTTGATAGTTGGGTTTCAATTCAATCAACAACATGTTAATGTTTGGGTATTAATAATTTGATGATAAGGCACCGGCAGGAGGCCCGGGTTAGGGTTTTGGAGCCTGCTAGTGTCGAACTTAATTAGGAAAAGAGTCTTGTCTACTGATCCATGATGAGCGTGCTCACCGCATCCGGGTGGTAGTATGGGACCCCCCTCGACTTAGACCTGATCTGCAGCTTGTCCGAAGAGCCACACTTAGTTCGGGTGTTCCATTTGCTCCTTGCATAATGGGTTGATCACCCATGGTTACTGATGATGATGATGATGCATATAGGGTGAGGCCCGTAGTGCCGGGGTGTTGTGTCCTGCGGGAGTTTTGCACACCTGCGCTGAGTATTCGGCTGCGTGGCTGGGACCTTATAGCTCCGTGGCTCCTAGGATGGGTTGTAGAGATGGTTTGGGTCGTGTCAAGCCAACCTGAGTTTTAGTTGGTGGCTTGAGTGTGTACGGGTACTGGAGCACACCCTGCAGGGATGAATCTTCTCGAGAAGCCGTGTTTTCCGCGGTTATGGATTACTTGGTGAAAGTACTGGCTAACAAGTACTCAGACAACTTACACCTAATGATAATAACTTGACTAGTAATAGTCTTATTGACACAATAAGTTGAACATCATTAATCCAACAGTGTGAGTTATCCTTGGGTTGCTTCCTTAGTAGGGGGTGACATTGGATGGGTTTGTTGGAGTTAGTTGTAGTTGGTTTCGATACGCTATCTTATCTTCTTTCTGTTAGCCGGAAGTTGTAGTGTGTTTCTGTAGTTGGTTAGTGCAACCCGCTGCCGCTTATTTGCAATAATCCCTTCTTTTCCGTTGATCCCAAAGTATTTGTATCTTGTGATGACTGGTTACGCCGGTATCTTGTGAGTATGGGTTTATCCACTTGCCAGTACTTAACCGTACTGACCCACGAATCCTTTTTCGTGGCTGCATATTCAATATTGCAGTCAACAGGTTTGAAGTCTGACGACGTTAGCTTGGGAATCCCTCCGGCTTGGCCTGGGCAGGGATTGGACGCTCTCGGTTATCTTCAGGACTCTTAGTCCAATTTGTATCTTGTCCGTAGTCGGACGCTATGTTGTTTCTTCCGCTGTTATTTGGATCTTTGTATTGTATCAGTTGTATCCCTGACTCGTTTGAGTCATTGTGTATATCGCTTTGCTGTTGTTGTTGTGGATTATTCGTGAACTATTGTAATGTTATCACAAGTGGCAACCTGGAATCGGTTATTATGTGGATCTTGGCGGGAATGCTGAAATCTGCATAGTGCCCGATCTCGGGGCGTCACAAATGGTATCAGAGCCTTGGTTCTGATTCCCGAGATTGTTTCGATACGAATGGTTATCGAAGCAACGGGTCCGCAAAGCCTGTAGGATAACCTCTCTAACGGTCATGTTTCTAGAGTGTCAAAAACTATTTCTGCTAAACTATTTTGGAAAACATCTCAATAGGATTCTTGTTTTCTCCTTACCCCTATTCTATTTCCCCTCCCACCTTATTTGTTTGGAGTCTCCCTCTTGTCTATCTTTCAAAGTGTTAGGATCCTACGTGGGTGGACGTTTTCTGAGCCTTTAACCTAATAGGTTCGATCATCGGAAGATTCCTGGTGGAAGAACATCGTCGTCACTCCGAGCAAGAATCTCTTGTTAGTGGTGTCGAGGAGATCAGCTGGAAGCATGAAGAATCGATAGTCGAACTTCTTTCCCCTCCCGGGTTAGCAGGTGGATTGCGAGGGCGCAATCCCTTGTTAGTGGTGTCGTCTGTAACGCCCGGGGAATTTAGTCCCCAATTAGTTTGGTTGGTTTTTCTTTTCATCATGCATTGCATCATATGCATTGTCCCTTATTTCTCAACTAACTTAAAAAAAAATTCAAATCCATTTCAAACTCAACTCTGTTCCAGTGTGTTCAAAATATTTCACAAACATTAACAAACCAATTGCCTTCCCTAAACTTGAATTTTCAAATAAACACCTTGGTCAATTTTTAAATAAACCATTTAAAGTGAATTTGAGGCAAATACAATTTAAATTCAAACAATGTGTAATAATTTGAAATTTTGAAAAAACAAAATTTGTGCAACTGGGCATTTTCAATTTTGAATCCATAGAAATTAACCTCATAATTTTTGGAGTTCAAAAACCCCCTCAAACTTCTGTTTTGTTCGTCTTTTATATATAAAAAAACAAAACAAAAGAAAACACAGCTGGGGGAGGCAGGCCGGAGGCCCACCTACGACCCCAGCAGCGCAGCCGGCCAAACTGGGTCGAAATAGGCCCAGCCAGCCCCACCGAACCAGCCTCTCCCCAAACCCTAAATCTATTCTCCTCCCTCACGAACCCCCCCCCCGCCGTTTCCCCTAATCACACCTAGGTCCTCCCACCCCTCCCTCACAGAACGCAACGCACGTACGCACGGGAGAGAGCGAGCAGCGCTCGCTCCCCTCGTCCCCTACCTCTCGCTCGAGCCCCTCCTCTTCCTCCCGAGCACATCCCCGTCGCCTCCACCTCCCTGTCCTCCGGCGCCCCTTCCCCGACCTCCAGCACCGGCCGGCGAGCCACCTCGCCCCAAGCGCCGCCGGTTCCCCTCGTCCTCCTCTCGCTACGTCCCCTCCTCTGCACCGGAACGCCGCCCGGCCTCGACCCTCCTCCACCTCTGCCACGCCCCATCCTCTCTGTCCCGTCCGCCGCCTCCCTCCGCCCGCCGCTGGCCTCCTCAAGCAGGGCGCCGCCCCCCTTCTCCCGTGGCCGCCGCCCGCTGCCGGCCGAGGCGCCCCGCCGGAGCTCCTCCTCCACCTCACACCCGCCACCGGCTGCTCCCCAAGCCCCTCCTCCATCACCCCGCCAAGGGCCGGCGAGCCCAGCTCGATCCCGTCGCCCTTTCCCGTTCGCCGCTGCTCGCCGGCCGGCCTCCTCCGCCGCCGTCTTCGCGAGGACGCCCGGCGGCACGCAGGCCGTGGACGCGCTGTACCTCAAGCCCCGGCGTGCTGCTGTTGCTACCGGCTGTCTTGCCGTCCACGTCCTCGAGCTGCATGCTGCCCCGGTCGTCCTCAACTTCGCTCGTCGCCGCTGCTGCTGGGGTGCTCCTTGTGCCGCCGGCTGCGGTGATGCCGCTGCTGTACCATCTTTGATGCCGGCGGGAAGATGTTGTGGCTGCACTGCTGTTGTGCCGTCTCTGGCGCCGTCGGAACGGCTTCCTCGACGCAACCACGGCGTCCTCGACCTGCTGCCTCACGACGGTGGTGTACGGGTGGTCTGGTGGTGTGGGCTGCTGTGGTGGTGTTGCCGTCACCGTAACCCCGGCGGCGCACTGCTACTCGACTGCTTCCTTGATGCCGTCATGTGTTCGACGCAAGTCCTGCAAGAGGCATGGCGTTCCCCTCCGCCGTCTGTTCCATACTCGTTGTTGGTTCCGTTGTGTGCGTGTCCACCTGACTTCGACAAGACTCCCGGCGACAAGTCTGAGACCGTGACGCCGCCAAGATCGACCCCGACCCGTACCTCGTCGCCAAGTCCGAGCACCGGAACCGCCAAGAATTCTACCCGATGCGACAAGCACCTCGACCACGACTACTCCCTCGACGAACCGTGAACGACTACATCGCCTTCGTCGTGTCCGTTTTGCGTTGGCCGCCTTCGTGCGCGCCCGAAGACCGGGACCGTCACGATCGCCTCCGACCCCGAAGACGGTGTTGTTA
The DNA here is from genome assembly GCA_028641055.1 of Alopecurus myosuroides. Lineage (NCBI taxonomy): Eukaryota > Viridiplantae > Streptophyta > Magnoliopsida > Poales > Poaceae > Alopecurus > Alopecurus myosuroides. The sequence goes on from JAPCYS010003698.1 coordinate 259,008, forward strand.
CGGTTCGCCCACGACTACTACGACTACATCGACTCCGGAAGTTGAACGGCTACGTCGACGACGATGATCGTGTGGTTTGAGTACGAACGTCTACTTCCTCTTCGGACCTCGATAAAAAGATCGACAACGACCACCGATGACGTGAACGACTACCTCGGCTACGGAACGAGAACGACTACTTCGACTACTTCCTCGACGTCGACTACTTCCTCTACTATGACTACGTCGACTACTTCCACGACATCGACGACTTCGTCTACTTCCTCTTCTTCGTCTACTTCCTCCACGTTCCGAAGTTTCCGGCGTTGACCCCGGCGATCCTCTTTCCAACGTGCGAACCCAAACCCCAACCCTATACCTATGCCCTATTTTCTATAACATATCAACTACAATTAAAATGTCATCTCATTCTTGTGTTGGCATTGCATCTTGTGGGTTTCGGGGTATAATAATATCACCTAATAATTAAATATGGAATGAGTTGGGATAATTAAATATTGTTCCGGTTCCATTTAAAATTGCATAGCTCATCTTTGTATTATCTCGCCATGTTAAACAACATTTAATCTTGATGGGTAAATAAATAACGTGAACCTAAATTAAATGTTGGGCTTCCGGCTCAATTTAAATTGATTTAATTGCATGAATCATAACTAATTCATTTCAACTCCAAATTTGAAAAGTAAAATATGTTTTCCAATCAAAATTCTCTAAACTTTGCAAATATAAACTTTGTTTCCTATTTTAAATAAATTAAATTGCTGAAAACAACTATTTCTTAATTAATGCATTTAAAATTGCTAATTTGATAACTTGCTCATTTTAATTCCAAATCCAACAAAAATAAAATATGTTTTCATACCATAAAAATGCACTTAATCTGTTCATGCCATCCATGTTCATGTTTGCACCTTGCATGTTGCATTTGTAGTAGTGTTATGTATGTTCACCTAATAAATAAATATGGAATGTGTTGGGGTATTTAATTCAATTGTTGCCCTATTCCATTTAATATTGCTTAACTCACCTATTTACTGTTTTCCATGCTAAACAACATTTAACTTGATGGCTAGATAAACAACTTGAACCAATTACTATTTCTCCGGACTCCGGTTCCGATTAAATTGCTTAAGTTGTTTTCCCCGTTGCATCTTGCCATGTCATGCATATAAAATAGGATCATGCTGGATCTTTTGCCGTAGTAGTAATTGTTGCATCCGGTGTTTCTGTTAGCTCTTTGCTTCTTCACGGATAGGACGTTGAGATGATGTGAGCAACGACAAGTTCTGCTACCTTGCGGGATCTCAGGCAAGTATACTCACTTGCTGCCAAATGGCTGCCTTTCATCACTTGCTACCGATTCTTTCCGTTGTTCTTATTCTAGCCTGTTGATTCGATGCTTGTGTCTCGATCCTATTATATGTTTACCTTGCAGCCATGATATAGCCTTTTCCTTCCACTTCCTATTAACTGTTGCTTGTTTACCTTGTTGGCCCTCGTGTCGTAGTTGCATGCTTAGGTTTGTTTGTGCTCGAGTCCTGTTGTCCTTTGTCGTATCACCTGTTTAGTTGATAGTTGGGTTTCAATTCAATCAACAACATGTTAATGTTTGGGTATTAATAATTTGATGATAAGGCACCGGCAGGAGGCCCGGGTTAGGGTTTTGGAGCCTGCTAGTGTCGAACTTAATTAGAAAAAGAGTCTTGTCTACTGATCCATGATGAGCGTGCTCACCGCATCCGGGTGGTAGTATGGGACCCCCCTCGACTTAGACCTGATCTGCAGCTTGTCCGAAGAGCCACACTTAGTTCGGGTGTTCCATTTGCTCCTTGCATAATGGGTTGATCACCCATGGTTACTGATGATGATGATGATGATGCATATAGGGTGAGGCCCGTAGTGCCGGGGTGTTGTGTCCTGCGGGAGTTTTGCACGCCTGCGCTGAGTATTCGGCTGCGTGGCTGGGACCTTATAGCTCCGTGGCTCCTAGGATGGGTTGTAGAGATGGTTTGGGTCGTGTCAAGCCAACCTGAGTTTTAGTTGGTGGCTTGAGTGTGTACGGGTACTGGAGCACACCCTGCAGGGATGAATCTTCTCGAGAAGCCGTGTTTTCCGCGGTTATGGATTACTTGGTGAAAGTACTGGCTAACAAGTACTCAGACAACTTACACCTAATGATAATAACTTGACTAGTAATAGTCTTATTGACACAATAAGTTGAACATCATTAATCCAACAGTGTGAGTTATCCTTGGGTTGCTTCCTTAGTAGGGGGTGACATTGGATGGGTTTGTTTGGAGTTAGTTGTAGTTGGTTTCGATACGCTATCTTATCTTCTTTCTGTTAGCCGGAAGTTGTAGTGTGTTTCTGTAGTTGGTTAGTGCAACCCGCTGCCGCTTATTTTCAATAATCCCTTCTTTTCCGTTGATCCCAAAGTATTTGTATCTTGTGATGACTGGTTACGCCGGTATCTTGTGAGTATGGGTTTATCCACTTGCCAGTACTTAACCGTACTGACCCATGAATCCTTTTTCGTGGCTGCATATTCAATATTGCAGTCAACAGGTTTGAAGTCTGACGACGTTAGCTTGGGAATCCCTCCGGCTTGGCCTGGGCAGGGATTGGACGCTCTCGGTTATCTTCAGGACTCTTAGTCCAATTTGTATCTTGTACGTAGTCGGACGCTATGTTGTTTCTTCCGCTGTTATTTGGATCTTTGTATTGTATCAGTTGTATCCCTGACTCGTTTGAGTCATCGTGTATATCGCTTTGCTGTTGTTGTTGTGGATTATTCGTGAACTATTGTAATGTTATCACAAGTGGCAACCTGGAATCGGTTATTATGTGGATCTTGGCGGGAATGCTGAAATCTGCATAGTGCCCGATCTCGGGGCGTCACAAATGGTATCAGAGCCTTGGTTCTGATTCCCGAGATTGTTTTGATACGAATGGTTATCGAAGCAACGGGTCCGCAAAGCCTGTAGGATAACCTCTCTAACGGTCATGTTTCTAGAGTGTCAAAAACTATTTCTGCTAAACTATTTTGGAAAAACATCTCAATAGGATTCTTGTTTTCTCCTTACCCCTATTCTATTTCCCCTCCCACCTTATTTGTTTTGGAGTCTCCCCCTCTTGTCTATCTTTCAAAGTGTTAGGATCCTACGTGGGTGGACGTTTTCTGAGCCTTTAACCTAATAGGTTCGATCATCGGAAGATTCCTGGTGGAAGAACATCGTCGTCACTCCGAGCAAGAATCTCTTGTTAGTGGTGTCGAGGAGATCAGCTGGAAGTATGAAGAATCGATAGTCGAACTTCTTTCCCCTCCCGGGTTAGCAGGTGGATTGCGAGCGCGTAATTCCTTGTTAGTGGTGTCGTCTGTAACGCCCGGGGAATTTAGTCCCCAATTAGTTTGGTTGGTTTTTCTTTTCATGATGCATTGCATCATATGCATTGTCCCTTATTTCTCAACTAACTTAAAAAAAAAATTCAAATCCATTTCAAACTCAACTCTGTTCCAATGTGTTCAAAATATTTCACAAACATTAACAAACCAATTGCCTTCCCTAAACTTGAATTTTCAAATAAACACCTTGGTCAATTTTTAAATAAACCATTTAAAGTGAATTTGAGGCAAATACAATTTAAATTCAAACAATGTGTAATAATTTGAAATTTTGAAAAAAACAAAATTTGTGCAACTGGGCATTTTCAATTTTGAATCCATAGAAATTAACCTCATAATTTTTGGAGTTCAAAAACCCCCTCAAACTTCTGTTTTGTTCGTCTTTTATATATATAAAAAAAAACAAAACAAAAGAAAACACGGCTGGGGGAGGCAGGCCGGAGGCCCACCTACGACCCCAGCAGCACAGCCGGCCGAACTGGGCCGAAATAGGCCCAGCTAGCCCCACTGAACCAGCCTCTCCCCAAACCCTAAATCTATTCTCCTCCCTCACGAAACCCCCCCCCCGCCGTTTCCCCTAATCACACCTAGGTCCTCCCACCCCTCCCTCACAGAACGCAACGCACGTACGCACGGGAGAGAGCGAGCAGCGCTCGCTCCCCTCGTCCCCTACCTCTCGCTCGAGCCCCTCATCTTCCTCCCGAGCACATCCCCGTCGCCTCCACCTCCCTGTCCTCCGGCGCCCCTTCCCCGACCTCCAGCACCGGCCGGCGAGCCACCTCGCCCCAAGCGCCGCCGGTTCCCCTCGTCCTCCTCTCGCTACGTCACCTCCTCTGCACCGGAACGCCGCCCGGCCTCGACCCTCCTCCACCTCTGCCACGCCCCATCCTCTCTGTCCCGTCCGCCGCCTCCCTCCGGCCGCCGCTGGCCTCCTCAAGCAGGGCGCCGCCACCCTTCTCCCGTGGCCGCCGCCCGCTGCCGGCCGAGGCGCCCCGCCGGAGCTCCTCCTCCACCTCACACCCGCCACCGGCTGCTCCCCAAGCCCCTCCTCCATCACCCCGCCAAGGGCCAGCGAGCCCAGCTCGATACCGTCGCCCTTTCCCGTCCGCCGCTGCTCGCCGGCCGGCCTCCTCCGCCGCCGTCTTCGCGAGGACGCCCGGCGGCACGCAGGCCGTGGACGCGCTGTACCTCAAGCCCCGGCGTGCTGCTGTTGCTACCGGCTGTCTTGCCGTCCACGTCCTCGAGCTGCATGCTGCGCCGGTCGTCCTCAACTTCGCTCGTCGCCGCTGCTGCTGGGGTGCTCCTTGTGCCGCCGGCTGCGGTGATGCCGCTGCTGTACCATCTTTGATGCCGGCGGGAAGATGTTGTGGCTGCACTGCTGTTGTGCCGTCTCTGGCGCCGCCGGAACGGCTTCCTCGACGCAACCACGGCGTCCTCGACCTGCGCCTCACGACGGTGGTGTACGGGTGGTCTGGTGGTGTGGGCTGCTGTGGTGGTGTTGCCGTCACCGTAACCCCGGCAGCGCACTGCTACTCGACTGCTTCCTCGATGCCGTCATGTGTTCGACGCAAGTCCTGCAAGAGGCATGGCGTTCCCCTCCGTCGTCTGTTCCATACTCGTTGTTGGTTCCGTTGTGTGCGTGTCCACCTGACTTCGACAAGACTCCCGGCGACAAGTCTGAGACCGTGACGCCGCCAAGATCGACCCCGACCCGTACCTCGTCGCCAAGTCCGAGCACCGGAACCGCCAAGAATTCTACCCGATGCGACAAGCACCTCGACCACGACTACTCCCTCGACGAACCTTGAACGACTACATCGCCTTCGTCGTGTCCGTTTTGCGTTGGCCGCCTTCGTGCGCGCCCGAAGACCGGGACCGTCACGATCGCCTCCGACCCCGAAGACGGTGTTGTTACGGTTCGCCCACGACTACTACGACTACATCGACTCCGGACGTTGAACGGCTACGTCGACGACGATGATCGTGTGGTTTGAGTACGAACGTCTACTTCCTCTTCGGACCTCGATAAAAAGATCGACAACGACCACCGATGACGTGAACGACTACCTCGGCTACGGAACGAGAACGACTACTTCGACTACTTCCTCGACGTCGACTACTTCCTCTACTATGACTACGTCGACTACTTCCACGACATCGACGACTTCGTCTACTTCTCTCTTCTTCGTCTACTTCCTCCACGTTCCGAAGTTTCCGGCGTTGACCCGGCGATCCTCTTTCCAACGTGCGAACCCAAACCCCAACCCTATATCTATGCCCTATTTTCTATAACATATCAACTACAATTAAAATGTCATCTCATTCTTGTGTTGGCATTGCATCTTGTGGGTTTCGGGGTATAATAATATCACCTAATAATTAAATATGGAATGAGTTGGGATAATTAAATATTGTTCCGGTTCCATTTAAAATTGCATAGCTCATCTTTGTATTATCTCGCCATGTTAAACAACATTTAATCTTGATGGGTAAATAAATAACGTGAACCTCCTAAATTAAATGTTGGGCTTCCGGCTCAATTTAAATTGATTTAATTGCATGAATCATAACTAATTCATTTCAACTCCAAATTTGAAAAGTAAAATATGTTTTCCAATCAAAATTCTCTAAACTTTGCAAATATAAACTTTGTTTCCTATTTTGAATAAATTAAATTGCTGAAAACAACTATTTCTTAATTAATGCATTTAAAATTGCTAATTTGATAACTTGCTCATTTTAATTCCAAATCCAACAAATAAAATATGTTTTCATACCATAAAAATGCACTTAATCTGTTCATGCCATCCATGTTCATGTTTGCACCTTGCATGTTGCATTTGTAGTAGTGTTATGTATGTTCACCTAATAAATAAATATGGAATGTGTTGGGGTATTTAATTCAATTGTTGCCCTATTCCATTTAATATTGCTTAACTCACCTATTTACTGTTTTCCATGCTAAACAACATTTAACTTGATGGCTAGATAAACAACTTGAACCAATTACTATTTCTCCGGACTCCGGTTCCGATTAAATTGCTTAAGTTGTTTTCCCCGTTGCATCTTGCCATGTCATGCATATAAAATAGGATCATGCTGGATCTTTTGCCGTAGTAGTAATTGTTGCATCCGGTGTTTCTGTTAGCTCTTTGCTTCTTCGCGGATAGGACGTTGAGATGATGTGAGCAACGACAAGTTCTGCTACCTTGCGGGATCTCAGGCAAGTATACTCACTTGCTGCCAAATGGCTGCCTTTCATCACTTGTTACCGATTCTTTCCGTTGTTCTTATTCTAGCCTGTTGATTCGATGCTTGTGTCTCGATCCTATTATATGTTTACCTTGCAGCCATGATATAGCCTTTTCCTTCCACTTCCTATTAACTGTTGCTTGTTTACCTTGTTGGCCCTCGTGTCGTAGTTGCATGCTTAGGTTTGTTTGTGCTCGAGTCCTGTTGTCCTTTGTCGTATCACCTGTTTAGTTGATAGTTGGGTTTCAATTCAATCAACAACATGTTAATGTTTGGGTATTAATAATTTGATGATAAGGCACCGGTAGGAGGCCCGGGTTAGGGTTTTGGAGCCTGCTAGTGTCGAACTTAATTAGGAAAAGAGTCTTGTCTACTGATCCATGATGAGCGTGCTCACCGCATCTGGGTGGTAGTATGGGACCCCCCTCGACTTAGACCTGATCTGCAGCTTGTCCGAAGAGCCACACTTAGTTCGGGGGTTCCATTTGCTCCTTGCATAATGGGTTGATCACCCATGGTTACTGATGATGATTATGATGCATATAGGGTGAGGCCCGTAGTGCCGGGGTGTTGTGTCCTGCGGGAGTTTTGCACACCTGCGCTGAGTATTCGGCTGCGTGGCTGGGACCTTATAGCTCCGTGGCTCCTAGGATGGGTTGTAGAGATGGTTTGGGTCGTGTCAAGCCAACTTGAGTGTGTACGGGTACTGGAGCACACCCTGCAGGGATGAATCTTCTCGAGAAGCCGTGTTTTCCGCGGTTATGGATTACTTGGTGAAAGTACTGGCTAACAAGTACTCAGACAACTTACACCTAATGATAATAACTTGACTAGTAATAGTCTTATTGACACAATAAGTTGAACATCATTAATCCAACAGTGTGAGTTATCCTTGGGTTACTTCCTTAGTAGGGGTGACATTGGATGGGTTTGTTTGGAGTTAGTTGTAGTTGGTTTCGATACGCTATCTTATCTTCTTTCTGTTAGCCGGAAGTTGTAGTGTGTTTCTGTAGTTGGTTAGTGCAACCCGCTGCCGCTTATTTGCAATAATCCCTTCTTTTCCGTTGATCCCAAAGTATTTGTATCTTGTGATGACTGGTTACGCCGGTATCTTGTGAGTATGGGTTTATCCACTTGCCAGTACTTAACCGTACTGACCCACGAATCCTTTTTCGTGGCTGCATATTCAATATTGCAGTCAACAGGTTTGAAGTCTGACGACGTTAGCTTGGGAATCCCTCCGGCTTGGCCTGGGCAGGGATTGGACGCTCTCGGTTATCTTCAGGACTCTTAGTCCAATTTGTATCTTGTCCGTAGTCGGACGCTATGTTGTTTCTTCCGCTGTTATTTGGATCTTTGTATTGTATCAGTTGTATCCCTGACTCGTTTGAGTCATCGTGTATATCGCTTTGTTGTTGTTGTTGTGGATTATTCGTGAACTATTGTAATGTTATCACAAGTGGCAACCTGGAATCGGTTATTATGTGGATCTTGGCGGGAATGTTGAAATCTGCATAGTGCCCGATCTCGGGGCGTCACATCATACAAGTGTACGAAGTATCATTGCACGTTTTAGTTCAATGGCCTCGTGAAAGATAGACATGATCATGCAATCTCTAAGCCTAGTGACCATGGGGAGTAACATACACATTGCCCTAAACTATGTTACTGATGTTACTCTATTTGCCTCTCTTTATTCATTAGTTGTTGCGTCATCTTTTAAGTTTAGGTTGCACTAATGTTAGTACCTATCCTACTTCCACTATGACCAGGCTAAACTGTGGAAATGATGTCATCTTTTTAGTTTAGGTGGCACCATCAACATGGAAAATAAATACTAAGAGCATGCAAGCAAAAGGTCATGCATGTTTCTCAAGGCGCTCCTAAAAACATCTCCAACATCTAGTTGTGACATTGTTGTTGGTAATATCTGTCACGTGGGATTTAATACTACGCACATATGATGGGATTCATATAAAAAACTAGTGGCGCCGTCCTAAAAATGAACAAGGTGAAACATTTGTGATCGAGAGAGAATTTACATGGACCATACCAAACATTATGAAACAGGTTTACAAATGTTTTACACTCTTTTATATAGTTGAAATGTTTTGACATCATGTACCATGCCAAACATTTAACAAGAGGAGCACGTACGTGGTTTTACACTTTTGCTGCGAGCGATCGATCTATGCATAGGGCATGAATATATATAGGGGTTGTCTAATTTACACACAGCTGTTTTATAATTCTTTTAGAGTCACTTTTTTTACCAGTAATACGTTGCCATCTCTATGTCCTGTGTGTCCAGTTTTTCTGTCAGTGTGTGCGCATGGCCCATTTCTCTGTTTGTCTTTCTTTCAACTGCACGGGCCCATCTCGTCCCGCAACTAGTGTGGGTTCTGTCTGTGAGTCACAAAGTAAACTGCACGGGCCCATTCCCCTACCCGCTAGAAGAAGCCCACAAGACTGGACTCTGTGACTCAATCCCTCGCAGAAAAAAAACGCTTCAGAGCTAAGGGCCTAGTTACCAGAAAAGGCAATACCTAACAGCCAACAAAGGAGTAGCTCGGGGGTGGGTGGTCGGATCTTCTTCTTCCTCAAGAAAAGGACCCTGCAGATAGAGACAACAACCAAAATAAATCAAATCAGAAAAACTGTTACAAATAGGCGTAGCGAATCGCGGATCAACCCAGAACAAGAACACAAATTTTTACGTGGAAACCCTTGCGGGAGAAAACCACGGCACGCACAAAGGCGTATCACTATAATTGGGAGGAGTATTACAATACACGAGAGGACAAACCCTCTACGTGCTAATATGGTGGATCTCTCTTGATCTCACATCTTTCTCTCTCTCAATCTATTCTATGACTACCGTGTACTATATATTGGGGCAAACAACTCTCTTTCTTGGCGGACACGAAATAGAGTTGTAGATATGCCATATTTAGCACGGTTATCTTGCCGTAGTCCGTAAGGACTCCATCTGTAGTACAACATGTATGGGATTCGGAACACAATAAAATAACACTCCACCTTGAGACGAAATCCCGTACAATAATCATAGATAGCATCAACTCCTCAATTAAAATCATCACGAGTAAACCTCGCGTCTTGAAACGTCCATAGGACTAATAAACTTCTCACGAAGTCATACTGAGCAAATCAATCGGTAGGTCGTCGAGAAAACACACAGCTGTCAACAAAGCAGACGTACGAAACTTGGGAAACTCCCAATAAAAGTCTGAGTCTGTGCCACTAACCTCAAAAACCGAAACTGCTCAATCATCAAATGACATAAGTCATCATATCTCCTGTGGTGCATAAACGAGCGCATAGCTCATAGTGCAACATCTTGATGCACATCGCATTGTGAAGAACTCATCTCATGGAATCTGAACATGCTACAAAACCCATAGCATAAATCTCGGCAAACAATACTCATGCAAGAGCATCTTGTACGGAGCATATCACGTACACCAAAAACTGCCGTCTGAAAAATCCATGACATGGTCTAAAACTGTCCATGTAAAACAACTGTCGGATGAAGGAACCTCCTGAACATGCAGTGGAGCTTAAACTCTGCAATAGACCCCTCTTGAAAGAGCAAAGACAACTTAATTGCTCTGATACCACTTGTTACAAATAGGCGTAGCGAATCGCGGATCAACCCAGAACAAGAACACATATTTTTACGTGGAAACCCTTGCGGGAGAAAACCACGGCACGCACAAAGGCGTATCACTATAATTGGGAGGAGTATTACAATACACGAGAGGACAAACCCTCTACGTGCTAATATGGTGGATCTCTCTTGATCTCACATCTTTCTCTCTCTCAATCTATTCTATGACTACCGTGTACTATATATTGGGGCAAACAACTCTCTTTCTTGGCGGACACGAAATAGAGTTGTAGACACATCTAGCAGAAAACAACTCTCGTATACTAAATGTTGTAGTATCTAGCAGAAAACACATCTCCTCTTGCACCACAACTGATCCTCATCACGAACATAAATAACAAAAACAAGGATGGAGACGGATGAAGATATCAAAAGAGGATATAAGCTTGCTTCTTACCAGGATCGGTCTTTTCAGACTCCAACACGTCAGGTCAGTACCAAGCTCTTCTCCCCCACCCCACCAAGATAGTTTCCCGAGGGTTTGAAGCCATGTTTGAGGTCGTTACATGTGTAAACACCAAAAAATCTAAAAATCTGGAAAGCATCCGTATGATAATTGCTATTTTTGTTACATAATCTCTTTTTTAGACAAGATTTTGCATGTGGGCAGAAACACTGACATGTATAAACAATGACTGCAAGAAAAGAGAACTTTACATACAGAGAAAATGCTTACAATCAAAACTTAAACACAAAAAGAAAAACCCAGCTGTAGACCTGATAACAGGTATGTCGATTTTGCCCGCGGCATAAACACAGTTGCTAGACATACGAAAAAATGAGAAGTGGAAGTCTGAAAATTGTGATGTTTTTGTAGGTAGCAGGCAATAGGATGATGGATTTCACAAGTGAAATAGTGGAAGATGGCACCAGTAATGACATATTATTCCAGGTATTTGTGAAAACATAACAAAAAAACTAAAACACGTAAAAAACCTTATGAAAAACAGACTGACGCAGCTATTCGTGTTTCTCTCTATGTGTAACAGGATGGATTTAGTTACACTGGTTTGCTTGAAGGCAAATTTGACACCTTCTATACCCCAGAAAGGTTAAAGAATCAAAAAGAAAAATCCCCTCCTCCACCCCTCCCACTCCTCCCAGGAGGTTTCTTTTAAGTGTAATCAAAATTGAAAACAAAACAAAAAAGGATTCATGCATGTAGATTGTGCTGTTAAGAATTTACTATTTTTGCTCTTCAATTTTGCAGTCTTGCTTTCCTGAGAATGCCGGTTGCTCAAGGTCAGACCTTGAAACATGCATTAGTGCACAGAGTGGAAGCTACCATGATATTGATAAAAAACATGAGGTAAGAAGAAAACAGAAAAAAAGAAATCTAGCTATTTCATGACTGATTGGTTTGTGCTCACTTTCTTCTTAACTGAAGGGTGTTTGGTGTTCGAATAACCTAGCTGATGACGATCCATGGGGCAGTAGCTTGTTTGCAAATGTAGAGCTTGATGAGGTAATAATTACCGATTTTAATAAAAAAGATACAACTACAAAAAAATTGACTTACATGTTGAGTAAAAAAAATAGGAGTGAAACAACAAAATAAGCTTTTCATACCAACTAAATAAAATGCTTTCATGTGCAGGAGCTCCAGCTAGAAGACAAAATAGAGGAGCAGCTAGATCATATGAACATCAATGTTGGGGATAATGGTTCGGTTGAGGACACAATGAATGGGGGAGCTAGTAAAAACTATTCAGAACAAGAACCAGACATTTGCGAATAGGATATTGGCAACTTTCTCGAGAATGATAAAGACTCAGAAGAAGAAGCAAGAGCAAATGAGGTCGAAGCCAGCCTAAAACCCGAGATAGGAATGGTTTTCAAAACACGAGAAGAAGCGCGAAATTTCTTCAACATGTATGCGTTTGATGCTGGTTAAACACAGAGGTTGAAAAGGAGCAATTGGTTGTCCAACGAAAAAGCACAGTCATAGCTAAAACAGACTGCAAAGTTGAGATGATTATAGTGAGAGAGATGGCCTCTGGCATATCAAAACTTTGAATCTTCAACATAACCACAACCTCGACGCCCAAAGCAGGTTTTTTAGGTCACATGCTTGCATGACACAAGAAGAGAAAGAGCTTATAAGGTGTCTAAAAATAGCAACATACCGATACGTGTCTATAATTTCTGATGTTCCATGATGATATTATGTCAATTGCTACATGTTTTCTCCCTTCATTATAGAATTTTTACACGTTTTCTGGGACTAACCTATTAACAAGATGCCAAGTGCTAGTTCCCTGTTTTCTGTTGTTTTTTATTTGAGAAAAGTTGTTCCGGAAATATTCTCGGAATTGGACCCCACAAATCTCGAAGTTCCTATTTTCCCCGGAAGCATCCAGAAGGCCGAAGAGGAGTCGAAGACGGCACCAGGGGGCCCTCACCATAGCCAGGCGCGGCCACCCCTTGGCCGCGCCTCGGGGTGGTGAGTCCACCCTGATGGCCCACCGACGCCGCCCTTTCGCCTATTTATTCCCCTCCGAAGGAAAACCCTAAGCACCTGATAAAAAATCCCCGAAAAGTTCCGTAGCCGCCGTTGTCGTCGACCCTAGATCAAGGAGTTCTGAAGCTGTCTCCCGGCACCCTGCCGGAGAGGAGAACATCACCGGAGGCCTCTTCATCACCATGCCTGCCTCCGGAGTGATGCGTGAGTAGTTCATCCTTGGACTATGGGTCCATAGCAGTAGCTAGATGGTTGTCTTCTCCTCTTATGCCTCAATGTTTAGATCTCGTGAGCTGCCTAAAATGATCGAGATTGTTCTTATGTAATTCTATGTGTTGTGTTTGCTGGGATCCGATGAATATTAACCTTATGCCAAGTTGATTATAATCTTTATTGCATATGTTATTTGTGATCTTGCATGCTTTCTGTTGCTAGTAGTTGCTCTGGCTAAATAGTTGCTAGTGACTCCAAGAGGGAGTATTTATGCTCGATAGTTGGGTTCATGCCTCCTTTTCGCCTGTGCTTGAGTGACAAAAACGTGAAGGGGGAGGATGTGCTGTTGCCACTAGGGAGAAAACAGCGGTGTGAGTGCCCGCGTGCACAATCATTGCTTAATGCGATTATCTGTTGCTTTCAACTTAATACCTAAGGGGGTTAGGATGATAACCCGAGGGTGGATTATTAGTCATAGATGCAGTTGGATGACGGTCTATGTATATTGTTGTAATGCCCGCACTAAATATCATAGTAGTCATCATGTCATGAATGTGCACTACGGTGCAACCTCTATTTGTCAACTGCCCAGCTGTAATTTGTTCACCCAACATGCTATCTTTTATGGAGAGACACCACTAGTGAACCTATGAATCCTGGTCCATTTTCCTACACTGTTAAACAAACCACTACAATTCCCTGCTTTGTTTACTTACTGCAAACATACACTATTTTCTACACTATACGTCTAATCTTTGTTTTCGGCAAGACCGGTGAGATTGACAACCTCACTGTATCGTTGGGACAAAGTATTTTGGTTGTGTTGTGTGCAGGTTCTGCGTTGTTGCTGACACCGGTGAGGCGCCATCACCACCGTCAGTGGAATCAACCTTCCGAAGATCCTCTTTATCCTACTGGATAGATAACCTTGGTTCTTAACTGAGGGAAATTCTTACCGCTGCACTCATGACACCCTCCTCTTGGGGTTCCCAACACACCATCCATAGCAAAGGATTTCTGGCGCCTCAAGGCACCATTAAGGTGAAGCAACAAGGATTTTCTGGCGCCGTTGCCGGGGAGAAAGAAGTCTTCTGGCAAGGGGAGTTTCTCCCCTCCAATATCTTTACTTTGGTTTTGTTTTGCTTAGTTTATTTTATTTTGTCTTGTTTGCTTCTCTTTATCAAAAACACAAAAAAATAGTTCTTATTCTAGTGGTTATTTTTGCTTTATCATGCTTGCTATCAATGTTTGATGTCTTTGAAACTAGATCTTATAGGCAAGGTGGGTTCACATATGAACAACAAAAAAATTATAAGGAACACCGCTTGTCACAAAAAGGAATACACTTATGGGAGCAAATTAAGAAATTGCATGACTATGCTAAAAACTTGTGCTCCACCTACAATGTTACTTATTGCTTTGATAAATCTTGCTACTGTAGGAGGTATAAACACCTCCCTTTTCAATGCGAGTATAATGATGATGTTACCATATCTTCTTATGTTAAGGGAAATTATGAATTATATGATGTGGAACAAATTGAAGAATTTATTGCTTGGAAGGGTGCATTCGAAATTGCCTATTTACTTAAAAGTATTGATGATGCACCTTATAAATATGATATTTGTGCTATACTTGAATATTGCTTTGATAATTACAAGGATTGTAATTACTACATAATGGAATATCTTAATAAATGCTCTCAACCTAAGAAAGTAACTGATGCCTTGCAGGAACCTATGGAAGAAGAAACTGATGAATTTGGAAGCTCATTGGATTAAAAAGAGGAGGAGAGTGATGATCAAGAGGAGGAATAATGGGGCTACCCATGTCTACCTCCCAATCATAGTAACTATTTAACTCATACATTATTTGATGAAACTGATACTTGCTATACTTGTGACCTTGATACTACTATGAATGAAACTTGTGAGAATGATATTGCTACAATTATTTATGATAATAAATGCTACTTGGATAAATCTTATGATAATGATCTTGATGATGGTCCTATGTTACTTGATGTTATAAATTATAATGTTACTGAAAATAGGATTGCTATAATGTGTCCTATACCTTTTAAGAGTGACCAATAATTTTGTTTTGCTATAGCTAAAAGTGGGAAAGAAGAGGTCTTTACTTTTAATTTTGATCCCACTGTTTTTGAGCTTGATATGTAATGTGTGCTTTTAGACAATGACAAATATGCTTTATGTGATAATTATGTTGTTGAGTTTGTTCATGATGCGGAAAATATGGTTGTGGTAATTTTCATGTTACTAAAACACCTCTCTTTTTGTTGAAAGTTTTGAAGTTGCTCTTGTTCTACCTTCCCATGATTTCTAGTTTGATCTTCTTTAATTTATTTATTTACAAGATTTCTATGCATAGGAAGTGGGTTAGACTTAATTTTTTTAATTATTGCTTCTTGATGCTCTCATTTGCTTTAATTCATACTTCTTATGTGAGCATCTACTTGATTCCACTTTTCCTAGCTGACAGGCGTTAAAGAAAAGCGCTACCGGGAGACAACCCGTTTTATTTCTTTGTTTTCAACCCGTTTTCCGTCGTTTCATTATGTGTTCTTTGCACCTAGGTGTTGTTATTTCCTTAGAAACCCCGCTGTATATTTTCTTTTGTGTATTTGTTTAGCCAAGTAAAGCCTCTAGTGGAAAGTTGAGACTACATTTCGGATTTCTGCGCAGGAAACAGATTTCTGCTGTACATTGTTAAATTCGTATAAAATCACAGAAAATTCGAAATGACCTGAGTTTTTATTGTGCGTAATCCTTGGCTATATACGCAACTTTTCTTAGTTGAACACTTTTTATTTGAGCAAGAGAAGATTTTCGAAAAAAATCATCTTTACCTGCTGTCATGTTTTGACAGATTTCTGCCAATAATTGCATTTGCATCTTAATCTCTTTCTTTAGGTGTTCTTTTGAGAAAAAGAGTTTTAAAAGAAGTTGTGACAGTAGATAATGTGTTTATGAGTGTTAGGATTGTGTTTAAACTAAACCATGTGAATTTATTGTTTCGGTTGCACTAACGTTGCTAATGAAGATTGTGAGAAGTTTGGTGTGAAGGAAGTTTTCAAGAGTCAAGAGAAGAGGATGATATGACCTGATCATGAAGAGTGAAGAGCCTAAGCTTGGGGATGCTCCGGAGGTACATCCCAGCAAATTCCAAGAAGACTCAAGCGTCTAAGCTTGGGGATGCCCAAAGCATCCCCTTTTTCATCGACAAATTATCAGGTCACTTCTAGTGAAACTATATTTTTATTCGGTCGCATCTTATGGGCTTTACTTGGAGTGTCTTTTATTTTTTGCTTTCAGTTTGTTTTTATTTTTGAAATAAGCTTGGTTGGACCCCAGAATTATTTTATTGGAGAGTGACACGCTCCGCTTTTTCATGGGGATACTTTGTATTCTTAATCTCTATCTGGCTGCTACATTTATTTAGCTCCTGTTTTGCATTCATCTCTTATTTAGAGCGGTTAGTACTCTCCATTTTTTATTGCTATATGCTTAGAGAGAGTTTTTGTTGTCTCATATATGTGATTGGTTGGGAGCAGAAATTCTTATGTGATAGTTGGTATAGTGGAAAAAATCGCATGGTCTTGTAGATCACTAAACTGTTTCACTTGAATCACTGCTGTTGTTTTGAGATATTAATTTGCTTAATGGATAAAAGGGAAGGACTAGTAAGTATAAACTTTTAATGGTTGGTCTAAGAAACTTGAAACTGTGCCACTTAAATTACCAGCTGATAGAAACCATGGTATATGATTGCTACGAGTGATACATTTCTGATCGGCCTTTTGTTACGCGCTACGGTCGGGGTAGCTAACAGTGACTTGTCACTGCCACGGACCCTCTTGGAGTGATTTGCATTGTTCCTTGTAAATATGATTTGCCTACTGCAACCTTTTAACTCGTGAGTCTATGTTGCGGTTCCTGGCACTTCCACCATCCATATTTGCTAGCCTCTTCGGTACTATGCATTGCCCTTTCTGACTTTGAGAGTTGGTGCAAACTTCGCCAGTGCATCCAAATCCCGTGGGAGGACTTTGTTCTCCTACACATAAGCCCATATATTCTTCCTCAAAACAGCCACCATACCTACCTATCATAGCATTTCCATAGCCATTCCGAGATATATTGCTGCACAACATCCACCTCCATTATGTTACTTGATGATGAGCTTCATGGTTATTTATGCATACTACTACACTGGCAGGAGCATGGAGTTGGATACATCGGAGATATTACATTATGATTTATGAGCACTAAAAGTGTGATGATTCATTTTAATATAGGATGTTGCCCCTACCGGTGAGGATATATAAAATAAAAAATAAAAATAAAAATGAAAAATCCCAAAAAGAAAAAAAAGGAAGGGCCAAATAGAAAATAAAGAGAGAGGGGGTGCATCACTATCCTTTATACCACACTTGTGATTCATGTTTAGCACCAATGCTTCAGTTTGGAGAAAGTTTTCATATTATCAGTCATTCATAACTACGTGGGGAACTTTACATTATAGAACTTGTCTTGTATATTCCAATGATGAGCCTCTTCAAATGAGCTCTAGGTCTTCGTGAGCAAGCAAGTTGGATGCACCCCCACTAGTTCCATTGGAGAGCTTTCATACACTTATAGCTCTATGTGCATCTGTTGTGTGGCAATACCTACTCCTTGCATAGCTTCAGTTGTAATACTTTCTCTTGTCTAATGACCACTTTCAGCTTTGTGAGCCTTTCTTACATTGACCTTCCAAACCCCCCATATTGTTCTCTTAGCCATAACATCCCGGTGCCAGGGACCAACACAGAACACTTGCTTCTTTTTAGTGCGCAAAAAGTTTAAGATTCAAGCATTGCATCGTGTGGAAAGCTTGACTTGATCCTAACAGGGGTTGTGAAGATCGTTTGACGTGCATGATATTGTTGTTATTGAAAGCTTAAATCATCTCTAATAAACTTTGCACGGTTGATAGTCTTTTAGTATTGATTCATTAAATTTTTATGCATTACTTGTTGATATCAAATATAGATCACAGCTTTAGTTCATTTGATCCTAGTTTACATGCTCTGTTTTACATATTATCATCAAGATTGTGTGGTAGCATGTCACCTCAATTTTTTTTTTATCGTTTACCTACTCGAGGACGAGTAGGAACTAAGCTTGGGGATGCTTGATACGTCTCCAACGTATCTATAATTTCTGATGTTCCATGATGATATTATGCCAATTTCTATATGTTTCCTCCCTTCTTTATATCATTTTTACACGTTTTCCGGGACTAACCTATTAACAAGATGTCAAGTGCAAGTTCCGTGTTTTCTGCTGTTTTTTATTTCAGAAAAGTTGTTCTGGAAATATTCTCGGAAATGGACCCCACAAATCCCGAAGTTCCTATTTTCCCCGGAAGCATCCAGAAGACCGAAGAGGAGTCGAAGACGAGCACCAGGGGGCTCTCACCATAGCCACGCGCGGGCCTCCTCTTTTCCGCGCCTGGGGTGGTGAGGCCACCATGGTGGCCCACCGACGCCGCCCTTTCGCCTATTTATTCCCCTCCGAAGGAAAACCCTAAGAACCTGATCAAAAATCCCCAAAAAGTTTCGGGCCGCCGTTGTCGTCAACCCTAGATCAGGGGGGTTGTGAAGATGTCTCCCGGCACCCTGCCGGAGAGGAGTTCATCACTGGAGGCCTCTTCATCACCATGCCTGCCTCCGGAGTGATGCGTGAGTAGTTCATCCTTGGACTACGGGTCCATAACAGTAGCTAGATGGCTGTCTTCTCCTCCTATGCCTCAATTTTTAGATCTCGTGAGCTTCCTAACATGATCGAGATTGTTCTTATGTAATTTTATGTGCTGTGTTTGCTGGGATACGATGAATATTGAACTTATGCCAAGTTGATTATAGTCTTTATTGCATATGTTATTTGTGATCTTGCATGCTTTCCGGTCATAGTGGTTGCTCTGACAAAGTAGTTGCTAGTGACTCCAAGAGAGAGTATTTATGCTCGATAGTTGGGTTCATGCCTCCTTTTCGCCTGTGATCGAGTGACAAAAACGTGACTGGGGAGGATGTGTTGTTGCCACTATGGAGAAAACAGCGGTGTGAGTTCCGCGTGCACAATCATTGCTACATTACACACATTACTTAATGCGATTATCTGTTGCTTGCAACATAATACCTAAGGGGGTCGGATGATAATCTGAGGGTGGATTATTAGTCATAGATGCAGTTGGATTACGGTCTATGTATATTGTTGTAATGGCCGCACTAAATATCATAGTAGTCATCATGTCATGAATGTGCACTACGGTGCAACCTCTATTTGTCAATTGCCCAGCTGTAATTTGTTCACCCAACATGCTATCTTTTATGGAGAGGCACCACTAGTGAACCTATGAACCCCGGTCCATTTTCCTAGACTGTTAAACAAACCACTACAATTCCCTGCTTTCTTTACTTTCTGCAAGCATACACCATTCTCCACACTATACGTCTAATCTTTGTTTTCAGCAAGACTGGTGAGATTGACAACCTCATTGTACCGTTGGGACAAAGTATTTTGGTTGTGTTGTGTGCAGGTTCCGCGTTTTTGCTGACACCGGTGAGGCGCCATCACCACCGTCAGTGGCATCAACCTTCCAAAGATCCTCTTTCTCCTACTGGATTGATAACCTTGGTTCTTAACTGAGAGAAATTCTTACTGCTGCACTTATCACATCCTCCTCTTGGGGTTCCCAACACACCATCCATAGCAAAGGATTTCTGGCGCCTCAAGGAACCATTAAGGTGAAGCAACACATACCAAGAGGACAAATTGTTCTAGTGTTGGCTTTTCTCAGGGGGGAGGTCCAGACCAGTTGCCTTACAACAAGAAAAAGGTTAGCAACTATGGGACTGCCCTTAACAGGGAAGTGAGCAACATTGACATGATGGAGGTGATGTCTTTCTTCAGCAAGAAACAAGCTGAAAACCCCGGATTCTATTATTCGTCCCAAATTGACAAAGGGAGCAAAGTTCAAAGAATACTATGGGCGGATGCACAAGCACGGACATACTATGAGGTCTGCGGGGATTGCATTAGCTTTGACATAATGTTCCTTACCAACAAGTATAACCTCCATTTGCACCCATTTTCGGTGTTTCCCCACATAGAAATACTTATCTTTTTTGCTTGTGCTCTCATTGGAAATGAAAGAGCAAAAGCTTTCAAGTGGATATTCAAAGAATTCCTATCAGCTATGGGAGGGAAACATCCGAAAACAATCATCACAGACCAGGATGTGGCCATGAAAAATGCCATAGAAGTCGTATTCCCACACACAATACATAGATCATGCTTGTACCACATAAAAAGTAAAGCAGAAGACAAGCTTGGGCCAACTTTTCGAACAAACGAAGGGCTTTGGGAAGATTTTCAGGACATAATTGACAACTCACTAACAGAACAAGAATTTGAAATGTCATGGCAGAGGATGATCGAGGAATACCAAGTTGGGCACATGAAATATTTTCAGGACTTGTGGAGTACCAGAAAAAAGTATGTGTTTGTGTACTTTAAAACAAGCTTCTTCCCATTCTTACATACAACAACAAGAAGTGAGGGCACAAACTCGCTATTTAAGAAAGGTGTGGGTGCAACCACTAGTAGGGAAAGGGCTACCAGTGACGAACAAATATCAGCTACCGCTGGCGAACATGTGTTCGCCAGCGCTACCACGCCAGTGGTAGCAGGTTACCGCTGGCGAACACCACTTCGCCAGCGGTAGTGCATGTTACCGCTGGCGAACAAGGCCTTGTTCGCCAGCGCTATGTTCGCCAGCGGTAGCTCCTCTGTTCGCCAGCGGTATTTGTTCGCCAGCGGTAGTAATCATGTTCGCCAGTGCTACTGTTCGCCAGCGGTAGGTACTTCGTTCGCCAGTGGTAAGTTTCACAGGTTTGTATTTTTTCTTTTTTTTTGTACAACAGTTTGTATATTCTGATTCTGTATATTCCCAGGTCCAAATACATTCAAATTCTATAATTTATAAACTTCACACATATAAATCACTGATAGCACATCGATAAATCATAGATACATATGCATCCATCCATAACGAATTTAACACATCGATAACGAAATTAACACATCTATACATATGCATCCATATCCAATTCTCATAAGTACGAATACAACACATTGATCTCAATAACACGTTTATGTCGGAAGATTTCGAACCCAAAATATAGCCATCTAATTAGTTCAACGATTACAAAGGTATGACTACTACATCTATGCAACGTACGCGCGATATAGAGATCAATCGCAAAGAAGACTAGATATACGGTCCGCCTCCGCTTTAGCTTCCGCCTCCTTCATCGTAAACAGACGGACGATTGACGAGTGGTTCTTCTCCTTCATCGTACTCCCGGAGTCGAGATATACTGCGTGCGCGTCTCTCGGGTAGAGCATGATGAGGGTGCCGTATTTGTTTCTGCGCAAAACAGGGGAGTCCATATGGTTAGTGAGCAACACTTGTTCACTAACTATATATGCGCAAACTTATGTAAATATGGGAAATATAACTTACTCAGGAAAGTAGGGCACGAGGGTGATCCTTTTGTTCATATGGTTAGTGAGCAACACTTGTTCGAGGTACTTTGTCGCTTTTGCCCTACCCCTGGGGTTGTTCAAGTACATGTCGTGCATGTAGTAGGGGTCTGCTAGCCCGATGTTTCTGACATTCTCTATGGATAGCTGATGCGCCAAGCTGAGCGTAAACAGACGGACGATTGACGAGTGGAGTGATTTCATGTGGAACATCCGGAAAATATCGTCAAATCTAATGATGATTTTGTTTGCGTTGCCTTCAGTGACAAATCCCGCCGTAGATGGCACCTTTGCGACCAAAACCGGCAGCGTTGGATTTTTCTCTTTGAGAAGCATCTCCTCCATAACTAGTACACCGTCATGGACGCTACGCATATCACCTGTCAGCAAGGCGACCAACCTCGGCGGAAGCATCGGTTTCCCCAACTCATGGATCTGATGCCAGTCGGTTATGGGTATCCTGTCCAATACACGTCCTGTCTGCGGCTTAGACTTGGTCCCCTCCACCGGTTGGCTCATCGATGCTACGGCAGAACTCTTCTTAGTTCTTTTCCGTGCATACTTGATCTTAGGCTGAGTCTTATGAAATACATCCGCTACCGCCTCTTTGAGGGCATCCTGGCTGATGACTTCTTGCTCGGGGACTGCCGGCTCTTGAGAAGAGAAAAGACGCTTTGTGCATCAATATTTATCCGCTTCCTCCGCTGGCAAGAGAAGTTGATCAAGATCATCCAGGCCGGGCGCCCCCTCGTAAGGATCGTCGACGAGGTAGTCATTCGGGTTCTCATCTTCGTCGCCGTCGTGCTGCACGGACTTTGCAGGTGAGAAATCCTTGTGTTGGCTCGGGTGCCCCGACCCCTGGACCGGTGTTGGAGTGTTGGCAGGAGTACTTTCCAAACGAATTAGTGATTTCGGCCAGGTCAATGGCCAAACCAAGCATTGCTCCAGGTTCAACTCGCTGTCGGCTGCGGGTGGTTGGTTCGGAGGATCGAGAGCACCGCAACCAGGGAGCACCCGACTTAATGTCACTCTGAACACGTCCTCGGGCATACGAACGCCGTGGGATACGCGGTTCAGAGGTGTGATGATTTTTCCTTTGGCGACGTCCTTTAACTCGCCGTTCACATTAAGGAGCAATGTGCATCCCGTCTCGTCGGCCTGCGAAACGTCGCGCAATCGTTGTTAGAGACTGATGCCGTCACGAATCAAGTCATAATATATAATTAAGCAGTGCACGTTGAATTACCGTGAGGGCATTGAGCTCGGACAAGGGGGATGGACCGCTAAGTGTCGGCGGCGGCGTTGAAGAGATGTGGCGGGGCGGCGACGGATCTTTGCGACCTTCCGGCTGAGGGTTGGGGCCGGCTCGTTCCGCGCAGCAGACTCCACGACGGGGGCCGCGTTCTGCAGCGCCACGACGGGGGCCACGTTCTGCGGCGCCACGACGGGGGCCACGTTCTGCGGCGCTGGCTGCACCATTTGGGCTATGTTTATCTGCGGGAGCGGCCCTTGTCCTCCACCTAGCATCCACGGCGCTAAGGACTGAGCGACGGTCGAACAGATGGTAGGGAGGAGCTCATTGAGCCTCTCGTTCACAAGCTCGTCGACCGTCTTCTCCGGGCCCTTGTTCCGCTCCTTACGCTTTTCCTTGGTGTCGGGGTAGTAGTGCGCATGCCGATGACCCTTTCCGAGGCCATGCACATGGCCACGATTCGGCTTCTTGTCAAGGGGCACTCCCTTCATCGCGTTAAGCGCCCTAATGAAAGGGGTGTCATACGGGTCCTTGTTCGTCGTCGCCGAGGACCCCCCGTCAGATTGAGATAGACGTTCTTTTTCTTCTTCCTCGAGATACTTATTCTCGAGCAGCTTGACCTTCTCGTTCAACACAAGATCGCCGGGCTTTTTGGGATCTTCCCTGTAATGGGCCCTGACAAAATTTCTCACCTGCGGGTCGGTGATCTTGTCAAACGGGTTCGGCCCTTCTCTCTTCGAATCCTCCTTTTCCCATACTTTCTGCTTCCCAAGGTAACCCCGGCTTCCGAGATTGTGAGGGCCAATGTTCTTTTTTCGCTATTCTTTCCCCCATTTAGTCAGCGCAATCCTTTCCGGTTTGAGTTCGTCGATCTTGAATTGGGCCAAGTCTTCCTCGGAAATGGAGGGCCACATCTTATGGATCTCATCAAAATCCTTACCCTTCGCAAGCATCTGCCGCAAACTGGATCTCCAAGTCGTAAACGCCTTGGCGAACTTGTTCAGTGCTAAGGAGTTGACCAGATTCTTCTTCAGGTCCTGGTTGTCGTAAGGATCCGGGAATTTGTACCTTGTGTGCAGCTTCTCAATCAGCAGGGGTGGCATTAGCCTTGTTTTCTTTAGCTTTGAGGTGCTCCATATTAACGTTGCCGAAGTCTCGAGCTATGCAGCCTATCTGGTTTCCATAGCCCTTGGCATAACTCTCCGCTCGAGGGGAGCACCGCTCTTGGGGTCCACTTCCGTGAACTCTTCCCGCATGGTGGCGAGCAAGTTGTGCCGCCTCTCTTTGCGCTTAGCCGCCGCCTCGCTACCGGAGGCGGTATCCCCGGTGCCACTACCGGTTTGATCACCTTCTGCGCCCGATGTATCGTTGTGTGGCTCTAGCTCCTGGCGAACGGTTTCGTCCATCTCGTCGTCTGCATCGTCGCCCTCCATCTCTAGATCCGGGTGCGGATCTACGGGTCCGCCTCCCGCGCTTAGCATGGAAAGCCACGCATCGTCGTTGTCTCCGCCGTGTCCGAGACCAGAACCACCCGCCTCGTCGTTGTGAGCCATATCTAATGAAGGAGAGAAAACCCGAAATAAGTTCAACAAATCCTACAATTTAGACGATGTACCCCATATGAGTCCAAATTTCTCGGACACTCTAAGTTGTGATATTTTTAGCAAAGATCATGCCAAAATTCACGGAAAATTTCGGCATGACCTTTGCTAAAAATATCACAAATGGAGTACCCAAATTTGCCGGAACGGAAATTAATCAACATTCCGGCAAATAGGGACTCACGTGGGTACCTGCACATAAAAACCCACCCCTCATATAATCCCACCCCTCATATTATCATCGTCATCCACACGAAGGTGGGCACATATCAATACGACCACACCATCACCACCATCCATACACCACCATCCATCACCACCACCATCCATCACCACCATCCATACACACCATCCATCACCACCAACCATCACCAAAGTAATTAAATTTAAATTCTGCAAACCCCAAAGGAGAATAAGTTGTACACCAACCATCCTCTGTTTGTTCCATTTTGATATAATATGTTGTACACCAGTAATTGGATTATGCAGAAGGAAAATCATAGCAACTCGGATGCAAGCGATAAACATGATCAGATTAAGATGTCACCAAACATACTAGTCTGAACTTCACCAAACATTACGAGCTTCAGGTTTATTTTTTGGCATGGAGATCGACCACTTCACCAAACATATGAGGGCTCACTGCTGCAGCACTATCAGGTAGCAGCAGCAGTTAAGCAGACACTATCAGGTAGCAGCAGCAGCAGCAGTTAAGCAGCAGCAGCAGCAGTTAAACAGCAGCAGCAGCAGTTAAGCAGCAGTTAAGCAGCAGCAGCAGTTAAACATTACTAAAAAGGGGGCAGTTTAACATACAAAACTGTAGCTAGGCATCAAATGTGCTATTATGTGGCAGTACAGCCATGACTAGAGATAAACATATGCCATGCTAATGCCTCAATGTTTCTCATTACTCCTGGAGTATTTGGCAAGCAATCTTATTACAGAGTTTCAGAAGTTCAGATATTGCATCATATTCACTTAGGTGGGGCAGAAACATATTCACTTAGGATGGATGCAGTACGTCACATTAGTTCAATAGCTTCCAACATGAACTCCCAGACAAGGAACGCCAAAAGGGCTACTATTCAACCATCCTTAAACATACCGGTGAGCTAAATTAAACATCACAGTATCAACCTAATTCCCACTTGCATATCAATATTACCTAACAAAGATGGTACTTATAGGAGCAGATTTTGAGCCACCAGCTGCAGCCAGAATCCAATCAGTAACCACTAAATCGGTGGGACTTATAGGAGCAGATTTCGAGCCGTACCGCGACCTGACAGACTGACAAAAATTTGTGAGGGTATAAACAAAAGGAGAAGGAGTAGAATAGGAGAGCAAGCAGGATTGAGACCGATGCCATCCTTCGCCGGAGGAGGGAAGGCCGGCCGTCGTCCATGGCAGTGAGGGAGAAGACAAACAGTGACCTAGTTTAGAGCAAGATTCGGCCGTTTCCGTCTAAATGGCCATGCCATGGCAATGGCAGATGAATTCAGAAACTACATTTCATTTCGAGTACATAACAACTCAATGGTGTCCAAACAAATAATTAACAAGTGCAATAGTCTTTAAACAAATAATCATACATGTGCAGCGCTGTCCTAGATTCTTGATTAACTCGCATACCAATATTTCCCCAATGAAGGTCTGCCTTAATTAACTTGCAGTAACTGAATTCTGTCAGTATTATTGTGGAAAAAATAAGTTGGGGAATTGTATTTGAGAAGGAAAAGAAAACAATGCGTTGGGGCACTTTCCGCAGGTATTTTCTTTCTTCTCATAGACGCAAGTTAAAATCATCAAACCTGGTTGTTTTGGTGATCATAGACAGCTATTCCTTCTAGTGTAGAAAGAAACACAGACACAACAGAACTCCATAGGTGACACAACATGTTGACTCAGCAAAATACATTCTGAATATGGCACGAAATGCACATATTGTTTTCAGCCCGAATTTTATAGAACCTGGTTGTCTTGGTAAAGGAGACAACAAGCAGATTATAGAAATCAAATTTATAACGGATCCTTTTGGACAAAATGGAATTTATGTAAATTAAGACTTTGGGTGTCTCAAAATCTACTATTTCAGACTAAGAAGTGGGCATCATCTTGTATTACGAAATGGACTTCTGGTACATATCTCTGAAATTCCACATGTACAAAACCATGATTGTCCTGTCAACAGACTTACTCAATTTCTACAGGTGGAAGAGTACATGATCTATAGGTACTAATGAATGTACGACGAACTACGAATGTGCAGCAAAGAATCATATGCCATCACATAACTTGAAGCTTTCTTAAGACGAGCACCAAGACTCACCCAACCCACTCATACCTGCAGAAGTATCACACACCGTTGGCATGCTCATTTTCATGAAAATAAAATAGAATACACTTGTGTGGCATGTGGAATAGAATGTGCAGATTGTTGGCTACATTATTCCCTCAAATGTTTTTTTTACACGGCCTAAAGAGTAAACACACTAGGCACTGCTCCTCAAGCACAGCACTGCAGATTGCATCATAATCAAATACCACTTCTGCAAGCTCATTTCAATCTCAATTACTCGAACCACGATTAAAAGAAGACCTAGATCAAGGCATGGTCCATATAATCAGAGAAAAATGGATTAAATTTTTAGTTTAGTGACACAAATGAGAAACAAAATGGCAGCACATCAAAGTCAAGAAATGATAAACGGCAACAGCAATAACAGGAAATTTGTAGCAGATGCCTCAAAAGTGATTCAGCTCTAAGCTTCTGGCAACTGTCTGGAAAAAAAAAACACAATGCTGAAGCATACAGCTGAACTAGATTTAGCAACACGCTCCTATCTAATCTCCTCTTCACTAGCATGCAACCATACTTACATAGAGATCAACTGCAAGTCTCACCAGAAAACTACTCCATTCTTACCAGACTGCTCATACTAAAAATTTCTAATGGCACCCAAAAAAGTTCTTAGGACACCTAAAACCATTAACAAAAGTTATAAGGCTAGAAGTTGCAGAGCAGGATCAACTACATAATCTTCCTCCAGCAGAAGATTTTCTGTCCTAATGATGAAATAAGCATGATGAAAGGCTACTCATTTCCTGTCAAAAATTCACTGCAATCCTGCAGCAGGCTTAACACTGGCTAGTAGCGAGTCAGAAGACGAGGTTGCCGAACGGTGCCCGGTGTGGGATGCCCTAGGTAATAATTCACTCCCAGTAATAATTCACTCCCACTAGGTAGAAGAGGGCGTGGCAGAAGAGGGCGTGGCAGAAGAACACTACCTGTAAACTACCTGTCGAACAGGTTCTGGGCGTGGCAGAAGAGGGCGCAGCAGCGGGCAGCACGCTGGCGGTGCCGCTGTAGAGGCACGGCGGCAGCCGCAGGGGAGGAGGAGGGAGACGCGGGGGAGGAGGAGGGAGCAGGGCGGGCCGTTGATCGCCGGAGAGTGGCCGGCCGCCGTCGATGGAGCCGCAGGGGAGGTGGGCAGGGGAGGTGGGCAGGGAGAGAGGGCCGGTGTGGAGGAGAGGGACGGTGTGGAGGAGAGGGACGGTGTGGAGGCAGTGTGGAGGGGAGGCAGCGCGGGCCGTTGATCGCCGGAGAGTCGCTGGACAGAGAGGAATCGCCGGAGACAGGGGAATACGGGCGCGCTAGCTCTGTGTCGATTGAAATCGATGAAAACTGCTAAGTCCCCGCGCGACCCTGTGTACCTCTCTGGGGGATCTTACCGCTGGCGAACATAGCAGCTGGTTCGCCAGCGCTAACTTACCGCTGGCGAACAAGTCCATGTTCGCCAGCGGTAACTTAGCGCTGGTGAACCAGCTGCTCTGTTGCCCAGCGCTATCCTTTTTTATTTACTGCATTTAAATAATACATGCATTTAAATAATATGTTTATTTAAATAATATGTATTGCATTTAAATAATATGTTTATTTGAATAATACATGCATTTAAATAATATGTTTATTTAAATAATACATGCATTTAAATTATTCAAAGACACATTTCATTAATTCAAACACTTTAGGAATTAATTTCAAACACATTACAAATAATAATATTTTATTTTGTTTTCTTTATTCTTTTAAATTATTCAAATACATTTCATTTATAATAATTCAAACACATTACAAATTAATTTCAAACAAATTACAAATAATAATGTTTTATTTTGTTTTCTTTATTTGTTAAATTATTCAAATACATTTCATTTATAATAATTCAAACACATTACAAATTAATTTCAAACAAATTACAAATAATAATGTTTTATTTTGTTTTCTTTATTTGTTTAAATTATTCAAATACATTTCATTTATAATAATTCAAACACATTACAAATTAATTTCAAACAAATTACAAATAATAATGTTTTATTTTTGTTTTCTTTATTTGTTTAAATTATTCAAATACATTTCATTTATAATAATTCAAACACATTACAAATTAATTTCAAACAAATTACAAATAATAATGTTTATTTTGTTTTCTTTATTTGTTTAAATTATTCAAATACATTTCATTTATAATAATTCAAACACATTATAAATTAATTTCAAACAAATTACAAATAATAATGTTTTATTTTGTTTTCTTTATTTGTTTAAATTATTCAAATACATTTCATTTTAATAATTCAAACACATTACAAATTAATTTCAAACAAATTACAAATAATAATGTTTTATTTTGTTTTCTTTATTTGTTTAAATATTCAAATACATTTCATTTATAATAATTCAAACACATTACAAATTAATTTCAACACACATTAGAAATAATAATGTTTTATTTTGTTTTCTTTATTTGTTTAAATTATTCAAATACATTTCATTTATAATAATTCAAACACATTACAAATTAGTTTCAAACAAATTACAAATAATAATGTTTTATTTTGTTTTCTTTATTTGTTTAAATTATTCAAATACATTTCATTTATAATAATTCAAACACATTACAAATTAATTTCAACACACATTACAAATAATAATGTTTTATTTGTTTTCCATTATTCCCTTTATGTTTTCAATTAATATAAGTCCACACATTTGAATACAGATATATATAGTTCTCAGTGTTTGATCTTTTTTCTTTTTTTGTCGAAGTTGCATAATTTAACCCCACATTGACTTCTTCTTCTGAATGGAAGACCATGCCTAGGTAGCGTAGTTCTGCTTCTTCTTGTTGTGTATGTTGCATGACTATCATCATCATCTTCTTGATCATCGTCAATATTTGGGTCGCCGAACGTGTCGAACTCGTCCTCGTCAACGACTCCATCCATTCCGATGATATTCTTTTCCCTCCTCACGACAACACGGCTAGGCCTTGCGAGGTCTGTTATGAAGAAGCATTGGGACACATGCTTAGCCAATACCCATGGCTCATTTTGCGCTGTGACATTCGCGCTTGAGGTTCCGGCTTCGGAATAAACCATGGTTGTAAAAGTATTGGTCTTCTTTCCTGACGGTCGACATCCTAGCCCATCTGACGCGGAACATAGGCACCTTCTCTCCAGAGTAGTTAAGCTCCCATATCTCCTCGATCCTTCCATAGTATCTTAACTTTTTGTCACCGGTGTAGGATTCCATCGTTACCCCTGAGTTTTGATAATCGGAAGTTTTGTCTTTCTCCTCTGTGTAGAAGGTGAACCCGTTGATATCATATGCTTGAAACGTCGCTAGGTTGGGAGCTGGGCCATGTGCCAAGGCGTACAATAGTTTATTTTTCGCACAATCCCTTGGCGGTGGATTAGCGACGATCACATCTTTAAACCAACGCAAGAAAGTGGAGTTATGCTCTCTGATTATTTCTCCTTCGGTCCTCCGCTTGCCTTGTTCACTGTACTTTTTCATAATCGAGCTCTTGTGTTTTTCCACCCAAGTCGACCATGTCAATGTGTTGGAGAGCTACTAAGTTTGCCCTGTTAAAGTCGGTGCGTCGACAAGCCCGATCCACATGCACTTCTCTACGTCCATTTTTGTGACCTACTCCATCGAGTTTGCCAATGTGTGCTTGTTTCTGGGCAGACCAACTGGGTCCTCCACGTCCATATGATTCGTGCAGAAAGAGATGCACTCTTCGGTGAGAAAGCCCTGAACGATGCTTCCGTCCGGACGAGCTTGTTGCGAACATATCCTTTGATGACCCCATTCATCCTTTCAAACGGCATCATGTTGTGCAGGAACAACGGCCCGAGATGGATGATATCGTCCACGATATGGACCAACAGATGAACACATATGTCAAAGAATTATGGTGGAAAGTACATCTCAAGCTCGCATAGTATCACGACAATCTCTTCCTGCAGCCTTGAGATCTGCTTCCCCGTGATCGACTTTCGAGATATAACGTCGAAGAAGTTACAGAGGCCAAACAGGGTTTCCCGGACGTTTTGTCCATTATTCCGCGGATCGCAACCGGAAGTATCCGCGTCATCATCACGTAACAGTCATGAGACTTCATCCCACTAAACTTTTTTTTCTGCGCGTCGAGGAATCTGCTTATTAGCCCTGAGTAACCGCTAGGGACTTTGACTCCGAGAAGGCACATCATCAATTTTGTGATCTCGTCCGGACTAAGAGTGAAGCAGGAGGGGGGGCAGTAATAGTCATTCCTCTTAACCCTTTTGGCCTTGCGACCATCCGTCTCCATCACACGATTGATCGCCGTCGTCATCATCCGGGCGTCCCCCTGAAGATCTACCCTAATACCAAAATATTTCAGGTCGTTTCTTGCTTTCACCCCGTCTTTGGTCCTCTCCGGCATGTTGAGCAGCGTGCCAAACAAACTTTCAAACACATTCTTCGTGATATGCATCAGATCAAGGCAGTGAGGCGTATCGAGAATGGGCCAGTATGGCAAGTCCCAAAACACCGACCTCGTCTTCCATACATCTAGAAGCGGTTTTGGCGCCTTTTGCTTCTTTCCCGGCTCTGGGCATTCCTTCCAATCATTCAGCAAATTGTAGATTTCTTCTCCGCACCTCTTACGTGGAGGTCCACGGAGCTCATCCTCACCGTTAAAAAGGTCTCCTCGCCTTCTCCACGGGTTCGCCTTCTCCACGGGTCTTTGTTGGGTAGCCACCTTCGATGGCCAACGAAAACTGTTTTCGAAGACCCATGATCTTTCGGAAGTTGCATAAACGTGGGGTCATCCATGCACCTCACGCAACCGTTATGTCCGTGGCACACCTGGCCCGCCACATATCCGTAGCCTAGTAGGTCGTGAACCGTACAGAGTAAGACAGCTCTCATTGGGAAATATTGTTCACCGAAGGCGTCCCATGTGTTCACCCCTTCCTCGGCCCATAGCGTTTCCAGCTCATCTTTAAGCAGCTTCAGGTATAGATTGATGTCGTTGCCTGGTTGTTTCGGCCCTTGAATTAGCATACTCATGTGAATATACTTCCTCTTCATGCACAACCAGGGAGGGATGTTGTACATCCATACAAACACGGGCCAGGTGCTATGGGTGCTGCTCTGGTTGCCAAACGGATTGAGTCCGTCGGTGCTCACACCCAACCTGATGTTCCTTGCCTCCGCCCCGAACGTTGGATATTCACAGTCAATTGCTTTCCATTGACTTGCATCTGAAGGATGTGTCAGAATTACTTTTTCACTCCGATTTGGATCTTTCAAAACTTTATTCCTCCTTTTCGCGTGCCAGCGCATGAGCTCTGCTTCCTTGCGGTCCGCGAAATACCGTTGCAGACGGGGAATGAGCGGAAAGTACCACACAACTTCCGAGGAGCTTTCTTCTTCCCTTTCTTGTATCGAGCGGCGCTGCAAACTGGACAAATGATTTGTTCGCGTCCTCTTTCCGATAAATGTAGCAATCGTTGATGCACACATGGTATTTTTCGTGAGGTAAATCAAAGGGGCACACGACTTTCTTGGCCTCGTCGCAACTTTTAGGACAGGTGTTGCCCTCTGGAAGGACATCGTGCCAGTATTGCAGGCTTGCATCGACGCTTATGTCGCTCCATTTGTATCTC
This sequence comes from Alopecurus myosuroides, assembly GCA_028641055.1. Taxonomy (NCBI): domain Eukaryota; kingdom Viridiplantae; phylum Streptophyta; class Magnoliopsida; order Poales; family Poaceae; genus Alopecurus; species Alopecurus myosuroides. Next base: position 291,494 of record JAPCYS010003698.1, read on the forward strand.
GCCTTCATCTGCAGAACATCGAGGGCCACTCTCAAGCGGGACTCTCCCGGACCGCAGCCTGCATACAACGGTGTCTTCGAGTCTATCTCTAGTTGCGCCAGCTTCGATTGCTCTCTAGCAGCAGATATCGAGTTAGTCGTCTTTCTCAAAAGCAGTTCTTTCAGATGAGGGTCACGCACAACTTCCGTTAGGGGTGTCCCTGTGTCCTCGTGATCTTCTTCCATGTCTTGTTCAACATCTTCCATGATCATGTGCGGGTCATGAGGCTGATCTTGGTCCTGCTGTAGTTGGTCCTGCTGTAGTTCTAGTCGATCGTTGCTATTGTCCTGTTGCACATCATTTCCTACCGCCGCCGCCCCATGGACTTCATCATCTTCATCATCACTTACCCACTGACCGTTATACCCATCCATGAAACCATACCTTAGGAGGTGACTGAGCAAGTCTCCGGTAAAAGGGATTGAGCAAGCCCCCTAGTTTGCACTTTCGACATGGACATCGTATCTCCTTGCGGCCATTTTGTAACATGTCTTCTGTCGCGTGTCTCAAGTAACTATTCACGACACGTTCACTCTTAACGACCACCATTATATGTCCCTGCACGAGAGCGCGCGCCGATATAAATTAATATTAGAACCAAACATAATATATATATATATTTCGATATTCACGAAAAAAATCGGCATGACCTTCCTACAAATTGGAGGTTAGAGGAGTGCCAAACTTTACCGAGACGGAAATGAATCAACATTCCGGCAAAGTGGCAACTCATTTTCATATCAAAAATTTCACTTCATGTAGTATTCACGAAAAAATTCGGCATGACCTTCCTACAAATAGGAGGTTAGGAGTGCCAAACTATGCCGAGACGGAAATGAATCAACATTCCGGCGATAGTAATTGGCTACTCAATTTCATTCCACAACAAATTGCGCACACATGCATTTATCGTCTCCATCACACGACCATTGTTGAATCCGGTGAAATTTCACACATATTGCATATCGCGTGTATCCGGACAAAAATACAAACTCATTTAATTATATATCATTCATCCCACCTCAAATGAATAGATGGCTACACGACGATATCCGGAGAATTTCGGAGCTTTGGAGAGAAAAGGGGTAATTCTAGATCTAGATGGCTAGGGAGGGAAAATTTGGGTAGAAAGATGTTAGGAGGGAGATAAACATATATATACCAACTAAAATAAATTAGTTGGTTCAAAATAGAGTAGGAGGGTGGAGAAATTGGCATAATTTCGAGCTAGAGAGAGAAGAGGGGACAAGGTGAAGAAGAGAGAGTGGAGGGGAAAGTGGGTGGGTCGGGGTGCACTTATGGCTAGATCTGCGGAATACCGCTGGCGAACAGGTGCTGCTGTTCGCCAGCGCTAAGATGCGTGCTGGGCCCACATATTAGCGCTGGCGAACAGCAGCACCTGTTCGCCAGCGGTTGTGGGCCTAGCGCTGGCGAACACTTTGCCCTGTTCGCCAGCGCTAATATTGGGCAGCGGCTGTAGCGCGCGCAGGTGGGGCCCGGCCATAGCGCTGGCGAACAAGGGTGGTGGTTCGCCAGCGGTAGTGTTTCAAAGCGCTGGCGAACAGGTATTTCAGTTCGCCAGTGCTGTTAGCGTTGGGCAACGACAATTATTGTTGGCCAGCGGTATGGTGGTGGCTATAAGCCATTCCCTACTAGTGAACCTTTAGCGTACAAGATTACTAAGGGAATATCAGCGTATTATGGACTCCATCCATTCAAAAGAGAATGAGAGTGGGCACAATGCAAGACATTAAAAAGTCCCAGAACGAGTTTTCACAACAAAATACTACATAGAGAGGAAATCTCACGATATGTATAACATATACATATTCAGAAAATTTCAGAAGATTCTTAATGATGTTACAAGACTACAATTAAAAGAGGAGAAGCGATATGAGATGTACCTTGTGTTCCAGGACGGAAATTACCCCATAAAAGAACATAGACACCGAGAATACGTGGTCCATGTTGACTTCACAAAATAAGAGTACTGTTGCATATGCTGCAAGTTTGACAAAGATGGATTGTTGTGCTCACACATACCAAAAGTTATGCTCCACCTAGAAATTGAAAAAATACCGGATAAATACCTCATAGATAGATGGCGCAAAGAAGACAAGAAGATGCTTCCAAATCTGCTTCCAGGAAAGACTTCAGATAATGATACATTGAGGTACATTGTTCTGTCCAGAAAGCTAAACAACAAAGCCTCGAAAGGTTCGAAGAGCGACCACAAATACCAATACCTTGTCAAAGTAATAGACAAGATTGATGAAGAAGTGACTAAAAATGGATGATGCACCCAAAAATGACTTTCAAGAAAGCTCTACTAGAACTGTTAGAAACTTTGTGACTATGTCGGGTGATGGAGATATGAACACACCATTGGACTTGTTGGATCCTGATGTTGTTAATACAAAGGGAAGACCAAGGATGCTTACAATAAGGGATGCAATAAAAGCAAACAAATTCTCCAAGTTTGTGCAAGCACACAACATACAATTATTTTTGCCCCAACAAGCACTTACTCTACAACCTGCCAAAGCAAAAAAAATCTCAAAAATCAAAGAAGGTTGATGCAAGTGAGTTACAGTCATTTATGTTTCGTTTTTATAGCTCAAAGAGAAACTATTATGAAAAAAATACTAATCTTTTCTGCCCCCCTCAGGTTTCCAGGGCGAGAGCTGCGCAACGGTGGAGACAAAACAAAAAGAGCAAAAAGCCAAAAGAAAAATCCAACAAAAACAACAAGCTCAAATACTGAGTTGCTGCTTGAAACCAATAAACAAGATAGCACCATGGGGACTGGAGCCTCTACATGATTGATCACCAAAAGAAACAATCCATATGGATGGTTCTTTTGCAAGGAGCAAAGTTAAAAAAAAAAGATGAGAAGTTAGAAAAGTAGAAAAGAAGTTAAATAGTGCTTTCTGTGTAAGCGAAGAAACAATGTGTGAACATATCTTATTTATTTGCTCTGTATTGTTATTCAGCTTTGCATTGAGATATGTAAAAAAGGGAGATATAATCTGTTGGCTTCAGGAAGATGAAGAAAATGATTAACATGATTTGACGTTCAGGCACCTAGAGACAGGGGGTTTACATTCATTTCTCACAAGACATATTCACTACACTACCAAGACCCAAAGTGAAGACACAAACAAACACCGACTGTGTGTTGTCATTTTTTTCTTCATAGAACAAAATACACGAACTATGTTTATGTTTCTTCTTCACAATTTGACAAAATAAAACAGGAAGAAAGCTTCCTTCAATTCTCACAATGTGCGTGCACACGCACGCACACACACCCCCCGCTAACCCCTTTCCCAGAGACTAAAATAACGACAAGAGCATAAACGCAAGATAATTCACAATGAAGTATGCCTACCCAGAGAAAAATAACTAACGAAAATATTGCCGCGCTGAATCCTTTTCGCGATAGCAAAGAAAGAGAAACACTGATGATTAAAAATAGAAGAAAGAGAAATGGAAATATTAAGAAAAAAAGAGAAAAATCTGGGAAACCAAAAAGAACTGGCGGTAAGTGACAATGTCAGATAAAGAAGAAAAAGAAAAGACACATTGAAGGGTGCAAGACTAGATAAACCAAACTGAATCCGACAGCAACTAAAAAAGACTAACCACAAAAACAATAAAGCCTCAAGAAAATGGAAATTCCATACCCAAGCAAATGATTTGGCTAAAACGGACAAAGAAATAGAAAACGCATAGCTAAACCCAAGCACCCACCCCCAACACACTACTATATTAAGAAGCATCCCACCCCACCCTCCTCCTCTATCCGGGCTTGTGACCGGCTACCAAACAATCGAAAAATGGTAGGCAGAGTTACCTGCTACAATTCAAAAAAAAATTAGAGAAAACAAACAAATCAAGTGTGTGAGTTCTATCGAAAAATCGGGCCGCGTCTCTTACCAGAACAAAAATCACAAAAAATAAATAACATAGAAGGTCTTTCAAAGAAATTAAATCAGCAAAACAACCACACATCTTGATAGTACGTTTATGAAAAAAGCTTAAAAGTTCATTACTGAAGGCAACGAGAAAAAAACGATAAAAATTTGAAAACATAGATGTGCTCTTTATGTCATCTTGAATTCCGCTCGCCCCCCGTCATCATGCAAACTGCAACCCTTAGAGTCCATGGAATAGAACGGAGACCGCCCGGTCGTTAAACATCTGAAACAACATCAACAAAACCATTCCCTCTACTACAAAGTTGTATTTTTCTGCAAACTTATGCCACCCGGTTTTGAACCTCGTTCTACCATCAGCACACCTTGCGTATTTAGTTTTCATTGTACCAGACCCAATGACAGAGAGGCGTGCATACCCAAACTTCTTTAGGTTTAGAGATTTAGAAATGGACTTCGGTATCCTCTACACATGAGCCAAAAAAAAATAGGTCATAAAAAACCAGCATTTCGCAGTAACTAACTCTTTAACATAACAAAAAAAAGCACATCTAAAAAAAGAAAAAAAAGAATAGATTACCAGATAGCTGTGCTGGATATCTTAAAAGGACAAACAGTGCAGATATGCAAAATCTCTAGCTTCAGCTCCAGCCATGATACCGTTGTAATTATTTAGTTGTTTGCGTGTTAACTCAACTGGTATACCATATGTGGCTGAGTTGCAGATTATAATTGTTGCATTCTCGGCTATTCAAATCACGAAAGATAAATAAACAACGATTAGATAAAAAGGAAAATTCTAAGTACTATGGAATAACAAAAAATAAAAACAAAACAAACAAAGAAAATACCTATAACACGGTTCTTAGGTTCTCCATTAGCTGTTTATGTCCATATAGGAATCTTCTCGGGACGACCATTAATGTAGAACATGATGTTGTCTCCCACGTTCAGGCCGTAATCAGCTACGAAATTCTCAGTCATTGCCTCGTAAGCGAGTTGGCTGACTAGCTTTGCTCCTGGTGTTGAAATAGTACTCATTACCACAAGGGGCCTCTACCAGGATTACATTCACGGTATTCCTCTCAAATGAGTTTTTCACATGACAAGGCACAATCTGCGTAGACAAAAAAAAAGAGGAAGGGGATAAAATAAAATCACCTAAATAAATAAATAAAAAAGTGTAGAAAAAAAAGCAGAGTAGCGTGTATCATATATTATATAACAAAAAATCACTTTCCTCTTGAAAAAAAAACAAAAAAAAGATCTCACCATGAACTTGTTGAAATCAGAATTGAGATGCACATAAAATGGATCGCTGGCGCTTGTCCTTTTGTTGCAGATCAAGCCGTGAGTTCCGCAAATCACAAAGACCATCTCTGTCACAAAAAAATATAGAAAGGATTTGACCATCAACCGTAAAATAAAAAAGCTAAAAAGATTACCACAAAAACAGAGAAAAAGAAAAGAGCACAAGTTCCACTAGTACCCAACTCCCTAGTTCACCTTCCATGCACACTGAGAAAAACATAGGAACTAGAGAACCAAGTAACAGGAAGAAAATAACACAACTTGAAAAGGGATGAGGAAAAGAGAGGGGAGTGACAATCTATATATAGTTGGATATAGGCACCAATTTCGTATCCCCTATAACCACCAACCAACTGCCAGCCATACACACACTTAAGACTGAATCAGAGAGAGTGACTGCACAAATATGAGAAATAAAAACTGAGTTACTGCATGCTGGCCACTAACGCATGGTCCCAAAAAGATAAAAATAGACACTGCGTGCATGACAAAAAAAAAACTGAATCATAGAGAGTAAATGCAAAGGAATAAGAAAAATAAAAGAGGGTGAGTTACTGCATGCTACTGACGTGCGCATGGTCCCGAAACTAAAAAACAAACACTGAATGCATGACAGGAAAACTGCTAGCAGTGCATACCATTGTTATACTGAAACAACTGCGACCACGGCACACCACTACAACACTGAATTACTTACAAATAACGCTGGTGACACTGGCAAAATCACTGCATCACTGAAAATGTATTGATTTCTACATGGCAAGCTGACTCGCTGACAAACATTGGTTAATAACATTGACGAAAATGGTTGATGCAACTGTAATAAAAACACATAGGCAATTTAAAAAAACCTGCTTGCAATTCGGAGACAGAATAGGAACAAAACTCAGTAATTTGGAATAAAAAATGGACTACTTGCAAACCAAAAATATGAGATACAAAAAAGTGGAAAAATGGACATGTTTTCTGCGTCGGATTCTGCCTTGGATAACTGAGATACTAAGTACATAAAGATAATAATCTAACAGAAAAAACTAAGAACAAAACCAAACTATTAATTATTTTAAAGAACTAAAGCCAAATGAGACCTGACAAACTAAACATAAATAATGTGGTCCTCAAAGCTATCACGGGCTTGGAACCGACTATCCAAAGGAAAGAGAAACAAAAAGAATCAAAACATAGGGCCTGTCTGAAAACAACGATGCAAGAAAGATAACAAAACATACAGTGAGATGATGTAAAACAATAAAACTGACTGAAATTTAAAAAATGAAGAAAGATAACTGAAAAAGAGAGAGAAAACAAAGGGTACAAAGATGCTAGAAAGAGAAGGAAACATACAAGAAAGAGACATAAAAAATACAAAGACATGTCAACTAGAGAGGAACTAGCGAGGCAGGTGATAGAGGCATCAAAAAATTATAAAGAGCAAACAAAAGAATCAAAGACTGCAAGACATACACTGACACAAAATGGACCAAAATTGAGACACACAATCAGAGAAAGACATGTACAACATACACACACTTGCCAATTGAGACCCTATCACGGGCTTGGAACCGTCTATCCAAACAAAGAGAAACAAAAAGAATCAAAACATAGGGCCCGACTGAAAAAAAGAGAGAGAACAGAGGGTACGAAGATGCAAGAAAGAGAACAAAACATACAATGAGATGATGCGAAACAGTAAAACTGGCTGAAATTCAAAAATGAAGAAAAGATGACTGAAAAAAGAGAGAGAACAAAGGGTAAAAAGATGCTAGAAAGAGAACAAAAAATACAAATAAAATACATCAAAACAAAAAAAGACATGTGAACTAGAGAGGAACTAGCGAGGCAGGTGACAGAGGCATTGAAAAATTAGAAAGAGCAAACTAAAGACATAGAGAATGCAAGACATAAAATGACACAAAATAGACCAAATTTGAGATACAAAATTAGAGAAAGACAAGTACAACATACACACAGTTACTTCTAAAGAAAATAAATACAAAGAGTGCAAGAATGGAACAAGCAAGAGAAACACACATACAAGGACAGAACATAGATTCAAAGCAACATATTATAGGGACAGTTCACAAAATAGAAAAGAGAAAGGAAAGGAGAAATATGGAAGAAATAGAGAATCACAATAAAACAAACAATGCAGACAAAAAATTGAGAAAGAGATAGCAATAAAAACAAATAAAAAGACAAAAAAGAAATATGAGAAATTAGAAGCTTTCCTACGCCTTTATCCTGTCTTGAAATTTGCTACCCCCAAACATATTAAGGCAGGCGGAGTTAGAAGCAAAAAAAGTCAAAAAAAAAAATAAAGACGAAAATCATAAAAGAGGACAAAAAACCGACATAAAAGGGAATGAAGACCAACAAAGAATAAAAACAAAATAACAAAATTCAGATGAAAAAATGTAGGAAAATATGGAAGAGGAGAAACACATAAGCATGATCAGAGGAACTGGAAAAAGACTTACATATACACAAGAAATATTACTGTAGAGAAACAAAAATAGAAGAAATCACATAATATAGATAAAGACCAATATTAATTAACGTTTGTTCAGTTCATAAAGGATAATATGAATTGTCTACACCGTCATAGACAAATAACATTCTTACAACCATATGACAATTCATAACAAACTATAAGCAATGATACAGAGTAACACAAAAGAGGATTCCAGCTACCAAGAACATCATCGCTTGCAAAACAAAACAAAAATCAAAATCCACCGTGACGTATCAACCCTGCAAAAATAATTTGTTAAACAAAAGAAGGAGATTAAAAACTACATTGATCCTAAAGCACATCAAAATTGAAAAAAACAAAAAATACCTTTGAGTGAAAATATGTAACTAGAGTAAGATCGGTTTCGTTCTAACTCATAAAGTAAAGCTTCAATGAATACTGAATTCTTATGTTGAGGACGTCATTGCATGAAAACACCTTACGCATATCAATGTACGGCTTCCAAATCTCCATAAATTTCATTGAAAAAACTCCGCAATCAAACCTTTTTAGTTTTGCAGAAAAAACAACGAGAAAATAAATAAAAAGGCTATCAACTAGAATAAGGAAAAGGTTAATTGGCAAAAAAATATAGCTTACATAGTGTCATGCTTTGGAACATTGGGGTACATAACTCTAAAGTACTTGAAGGTGTTGTCGGTATTGAAAACCAGCTCCCAGAGGTGTATAAAATTGTCTATCTACATAAGTAACATAAACAGAAAGTTACAAAAAAGAAAAGGATTATAAATTACAAAAATGTGCAAAAAAGATTAACTGACCAAAATATCCTTCTTCCTGATGTGAAAGTTTGAATTCTTGTCATGAAATGAGTCTAGGAAAGCAAAAATCTTGTACTCAAAATCAACGACAAAAACAAACCAGTGGTGTGCATCAACTACATGGAAGAAAAGCTGAAAAAGAAAGCTCAACTAAATAATTAAAACGGACACAACAAATACAGATAGCTAAGAATTATTATATTAGTAAAAAATTCAAATTCCAAAGCACCCTGTTGCTTTAGCCGCACCCTCGAAAGTTGTTCTTATAACATCTTCGTTGGAAAAAACTGATATTTCAGGATAGCTTCCTACACATATAAGCAAAAAAAATGTTGCGATTCTGAATAAAGGTAAACGACGATTAAAGATTATCGGATTATTTGTTTACAAAAAAAAGAAAAAGAGAGAGAAAAAATACATACACCAATAAGAGGAAAGAAATAGTGCCTTCTAGATGATACGGGGTGCTTTTCCTTAAACAACAAACAGCAAAAGCATGTTATCAAAAAGTTGTCGACTTCCCCTCCAGGCTTTAATGACTCCTCCAATGACTGATAGTTGTAGTGCACCTCTAGGTATAGTACACCCTATGTCCTGAGAAAATAAAAACAAAAAGAAAAAAAAATTGAGAACAACAAAAATAACAAAGAAAAAAAAATATAAGTACATGATGTAAAAAATATAGGAAGACAAAAAATAGGAACATATCTTACTTCATGTGAGATAGGTTATGGCCCAGCTCGATTATTGCAGAGTAATGAATTATTTCTTCATTAGACACTGGAAATTTAATATTATCTTGCAATGAAGGATTTTGGCCACTCATAAGACAGTTCACAAAACTATACTTTTGACGCAAAGGATGAACATTAGTGACCTCTCCCTTTAGTTTCAATGCTTCACCCGGCTCCTGCCCCCAATCTAAACCTATATAATTCATCTAAACGTGTTACATAAAAATTTCTAAGAGCCGTATATGAAAATTTCATCTCGTAAGCTCAAGCAGAAACACACAAATTTTCAACGAATATTAGAAAAAAGTTTCAAAACTTCATCAACCACTGGATTGGGTCGATTCGCCTTGAAGATATGAAGTAAGAAAAATTCGGAATATAATATAATATATTCTTTTCTTTGTGATGAAAATGCCAAAAAAAATCAAGTTGGCTCATATGTCTTTCTTTCTTTCCCTTATGCAGGCCATTAGAGGCCTTCAACTTTTCTCTTCCCTATTTTGGATTTGTTTCTTTGTGCGTAATCGTAATTATAGAAATTATCTTGTTGCAATCATATGAATATTCAATTAAAATCTTTAGACTTATACTAGAACCATGATGGTTGGCGGCCGACGTGCAAAACTTTAGCCGTCTTGCGAATGTGTTGCATGATTTGTTCTGCGCCGCCATCTTGCAAGAAATGGGGCTTGCCCAGGCGACACCCACAGTGATGGAGATCGACGACATCGAGGGTGATGCCCACACCTGCGGCGAGATGCATGATGACACGCAGGTCAACATTCACTAAACCACGACAATTCACTTGGGTTAGTAGGCGACCGGTACCAACATACGAAAAGTTGGATCATTTCCTAACTAGTATTGAGTGGGAACAAAAATACCCCTAACTTATGTATATGCCCTATCTAGAGCAGGGTCCGATCATTCCCCATTATTATTAGACTCAGGGGATCAAGCTCATGTGGGTAACAAAAGTCATTTTTTCTTTCGAGCTCTCATGGTTACGCCACGACGGGTTCTATGATTTGGTGCGTCGGGAATGACTTTCAGTAACATCGGGTGCGTCTCCGATGGAACTATGGCAGAATAAAATAAGACATCTACGCCAATTCTTATGGGGATGGGCGAAAAATGTTAGTGGGCAATACAAACTTTTTAAAGAGAAGCTACTTGTTTTGATAGACCAACTCGATATTAAGGCTGAATCGGTCCTTCTAACGGTGGCCGAGCGGGCGGCTAAGAAGGAGGCTGAGGATAAACTAGCCAAACTACGGAGCGATGAGGAATCAAAGTGGGCGCAACGAGCTAAAGTAAAATACATACATGAGGGGGGAAATAATACGAAATATTTTCATATCACAGCGAATGGTAAACATTGGAAAAAACAAATTTTCCACTTGGAACAAGATGAGAGAACGATTATTGGTGAACAAAACCTGAAAATATTTATCTCGGAATATTATAAAAGGCTACTTGGTGCGTCCGATCCTAGCTTTGTCTCTTTGAGAGAGGATATGAATAATGACATGCCCCAAATATGACCCGAAGAGAATGTGATCCTCACCAGTCCTTTTACGGAAAAGGAGGTGCAGGAGGCAATTATGCAAATGGAACATAACAAGGCCCCGGGACCGGACGGGTTCCTGGCGGAATTTTATCAACACTTCTGGGATGTTATCAAAAGCGATTTGATGGACATGTTTTATCAGCTTCATAAGGGCGACTTACAATTTTTTAGGATAAACTTTGGTGTTATAACACTACTACCAAAAAAGGAAGATGCATATCGTATTGAATAATATAGACCAATATGTCTACTAAATGTGAGCTTTAAGGTATTTACTAAAGTGGGTAGGAACAGAGTAACATCCATTGCGAGTCGGGTGATTAGACCAACTCAATCAGCTTTTTTACCGGGGAGAAACATTCTAGAAGGGGTTTTATTTTACATGAAACGATTCATGAGTTAAAGAGGAAAAAGATGAGTGGTGTACTTTTCAAAATAGATTTTTAAAAAGCGTATTACAAAGTTAATTGATCTTTTTTACAACAAGTGCTACGTATGAAAGGTTTTGTACCTACGTGGTGCGAATGGGTAGACCACTTTGTTCAAGGCGGGAGTGTAGGTATAAAGGTAAATGATGATCTTGAACATTACTTTCAAACGCTAAAAGGCTTGAGACGGGGGGACCCGCTGTCTCCTATTGTTTTTAATTAGTGGCGAACATGTTGGCTATTCTCATTGCTCGAGCAAAGGAGGATGGTCAAGTTGGTGGACTAGTACCGCTTCTTGTCGAAGGTGGGGTATCTATTCTACAGTATGCCGATGATACTATTCTCTTTTTAGAACATGATACTGATAAGGCGCTTAATATGAAACTTATCCTAGCATTGTTCAAACAATTGTTGGGATTAAAAATTAATTTCCATAAAAGTGAATTATATTGTTTTGGCGCTGCGGTGGATGCTCAGGAGGAATACCGTCACGTTTTTGGTTGTGCTATAGGTAGCTTACCTTTTAAGTATCTTGGTATTCCAATTCATTACCGCAAGTTACTGAATAAAGAGTGAAAACCGGTTGAGGATAGGTTCGAGAAAAAATTGAGTTCATGCGCTGGAAAGCTTTTGTCGTATGGGGACCGCCTCATTCTGATAAATTCGGTCCTAACTAGTCTACCCTTGTTTCTCCGATCCTTTTTTGAATTTCCTATTGGGGTGCGGAAGAGGTTGGATTTTTACCGATCTTGATTCTTTTGGCAGAGTGATAGTAAGAAACACAAATACCGGTTAACTAAATGGAATATTGTGTGTCGTCCGAAAGACCAAGGAGGGCTGGTTATAGAGGTGCTGGATATCAAGAATACGTGTCTGTTGAGTAAATGGTTCCATAAATTGTTGCACGAGGAAGTGGTTTGGCAGGAACTCTTGACCAACAAATATATTCGGGATACATCGTTATCTCAAATAGAGGTTTATCCTTCCGATTCTCCCTTTTGGAAGGGGTTGATGAAAAATAAACGAGAGTTATTTGCTCGTGGTTCATTTGAACTAGGTAATGGTCAACAAGTGCGGTTTTGGGAGGACAGGTGGCTAGGAGATGAACCGTTATCTTCTCAGTATCCATCTTTATTTAATGTTACTAGACATAAGGACGTCACTGTAGAAAATGTGTTTGCTAACGTCCCATTAGAAATCCCATTTAGACGAGCCATTTGAGGGGAGAGCCGATCTTCCTGGTTGCATCTAGTGGAACGTCTGATGTATGTCCAGCTCTCAGATGAGCCAGACAGATTTTGGTGGAGGCTAACTACGGATGGCCTCTTCTCAGTTAAATCCATGTATGCGGATATAATGCATGGGTCTACTCATTTTTTAAGAAAATATTTATGGAGATTAAAAGTGCCCCTAAAAATTAAAATTTTTGTTTGGTTTCTCAATTGGAAAGTGATCCTTACAAAAGACAATTTAATTAAACGTAGTTGGATAGGATGTAAAAAATGTGTTTTCGGCAAGACCAATGAAACCGTTCATCATCTTTTTATATCTTGTCCTTTTGCACGTGATATTTGGCGTCTTATTCACCTTACGTTTAGCATTTACCCTCCCACTAGTATTGCCAATATGTTTGGATCCTGGCTTAACGGAATTGATAAAAGGACAAAGGCGCGCATACGAATAGGCGTTGCGGCTGTTCTTTGGGCTATATGGAAATGTAGTAACCATGTGGTTTTTGATAAGAAAAAGGGTGTTCATTTTTTGCAGGTGATCAATATGACGATCTCTTCTATCCAGACTTGGTCCTTCCTCCTTCCTGTGGATCAGCGAGGACTTGTGGATACAGGTTGTGCTCAAATGATGGCGGTCGTTCGGGTTATCTACAACCAGGGTGGGTGGCTTAATTCACGGAGCCTAGATGCATAACATCGTGATTTTTCTGTGGTTGGTGTTTGTGGCAACTTTAAGTGACCCATGAGTTGTAATAAAACAATACTTTCACGTTTTATCATTTAATAAAAACCAGCCGTGTGCATCATTTTGATGCAGAGGCTGTGGCCAGGCTCCCATTTCTAAAAAAAACTAAATCACGACAACACCCACAACGACGACGAGACCTACTGCGACACCGTTTGATATGACCCACATGTCAAAATTATTGGCATGTATGCAATTTTTTTCTTGTATGTTGACATGACTCATATTTTTCATTTGTTATGCCTCTTTTTAGATATGTGTCAACATAAATGTAAATATTTATGTTACTTTCAACTAGCACAGGAGCCCTCGCAAATGCGAGGGCACCAACTTGTAGTTTGTCGAAACTTTGATTTTTATAAGTTGGTGTTATGGAGACATTTTTTTTTAGCATATTTACTTATTTGTTGTAAAATAGGCACCGTTCAGACATGTATGCTATTTTGAAGGCGTGAAGTTATTGATTTTTTTTTCTGTGGTTATATTGCAAACTAACGAAATCAAAGGATGATGCTATGTTTTCAATAAAAAGCATAATAAGATTAACACTTTTTAATGAACATATTATTTATGTAGTTAAAGTTGAGATTTCGAGGAGACCAACCAAACTAATTTTTCATTGTCTCTAGGTTAAGATTGGTCTTTTTTTGAAATTAACAAACTCATACTAAAACCATTATAGATGAATTATATATATTGTTGATAGAAAAGTGTTCCAATTTTTAAATAATTTACGATGAATTAGCAGTCACAAATAGAGATGCTCAACACCATAATTTCTAGAAAGAGATGTATTTTCTAAAAAAGTCTTTATGCATCAAGATCTACATTCAACATTAAGTATTGCTATTTTCTAATCATGCCTAGACAGATCGATGGTTAGTCCGCATTAATTAGCTGGTGATTATTCAACCCCTCCTTCCTTCACGATTCAAAATCCTACATAGAGGAAAACAATATACTGAAATTCAGATTGGTCTATACAAAAAATGAACACATGATCAAATCAACGACGAAGTGACCGACCATTTTTCCTTGTGCCTCCGCTCATCAGCCGTACCCGTGCGGTCGTCTACCTAGTCTGCAAATTAACGGCTTTCGTTTACTTCTCAGTACTCAACACACAATCGATCTAGACAATGGGAACGAAAAGATTTGATTCTTTATGATTGTAGGTGTGCATGCAGTGCGTGCAGCATGCTGATCAATGAAACCTGGTCGTGCAATGTATGTGTCTCCTAAATGGCCTTCTATAGTTATATTAATGTTGTTATTGCGTCTAGCTAAGTCGGTATTATCCTATACTCTTGTATATGTGGCGTATAATCTTAAAAAATATATGTGCAAATATATTTATAGCTACCATGTCATACCATTTTCCAAAAACAAAAAAGCTAGCATGTGGGAAGGCACGTCAGCCCATTACAATGAGACGTAGGTGTCTTAGTTTTTTTTCCTTCTGAACAGGGTATGTGCCTTACGTGGAGTCTGAATAAAAAAATTAAAACTGTGTCGATCTTGTTCAATGTGTAGCGTACGTATCCTGGACAAACTCTAATGCGGGTCCCATCAAACAATCTTAAACGTGACATATGGAAAGTCCATGTACGTGACACTTTTCTGTTAAATCTTAAGCACATAAAACATGTAACGTGAGTAGATTGGCACTTGTTGGTTAAATCGTAAGTCAATATTAACCGTGTCAAACATGTTACGTGACAAATACTTTTTGTTAAATCCTAGCCACATATTTTAGATCCAACTATCAAAATAAATTTGATGATGTGGCTTAACGTGGTGGCTCGGTTAGACATCCGTATATTGCTTTTAGTATATAATAGATAGACTAGTTGAAATGCCCATGCGTTGCTACGGGCTATCTCGATCAAATATTTTTCTTTAACAATTGTTATATCGGAAGAGGTAGATCAGATAATTTTTTTCTCTATCAATGATGATACAAAATGACTAAAATAATATTCTCAAATAGTATGAAGATTTACATATTAATATCATCTTGGTTTAAATAAAAAAGATTATAATAGAAAACTTAATATTTATACTATACAGTTGTTAGTAGCGACCGTAACGCGTATACGGGCACAACGTCTCAAATAAATAGAGTTTTCTAGTTTAGTCCGGCGGGAATCAAGAAATGAAGGTGCGGATCCTCTCCATAATTAACCTGCTCCCCCTACCAATGAAACGGGGCGAACATTCCCTCGAACTCCCCTTCACGTCACTGGTTCTCTACTCCCGTCGATCGCGTGTCCCCGCCTCCGATTCAGCTGTCATCACTTGCTCAAACTGTCGTCAGCCCAATCTTCTGCCATTAATGTCGTCCTCCACCACCTCCGCCAAAACCCTTGTGGTGGCGAATTCTCGAGCCTACAACCCCGTGATCCCAAGCTAAACTGACACTGCTACAGGTACGATGTAGCTTGGGGACAAGGCTGAGGCACATACCTAGACACGCCCGGGTTTTTTTTTAAATTAATCGGACAATACCGCCACTCCACTTGTGTAATGTGCATCTGCACTGTGCAACACTTTCACATTCTCTCTCGTCACCTCCCACCGCCCTCGAGGACATCTCTCTCACTACCTGTCCCCAATTGCCCCCAGCTCCCTCTCTCAGCCAACTCAGGCCGCCGCTCCTGCCAACGCGAGCGATTCTGGTCACCTTCAACCGGCTCTACGAGGACATCTCTGACCCCCGGTCCCCATTCGCCCTAGGCCAACCAAGACATGCCGCTGCTCCCGTTTGTCTCCACCGCCGGCGCGAGGATCCGCTCTCCCTATCCACACTCCGCACCTCCCCATCGAATCCGGTCGCCGAAGAGCCTTACGAGGCTCTCGAGCTCGGCATGCTCACGAGCGAGCTAGCTTTAGGTGCTGACGGCGGCGGAAGCGGAGGCGTGAGCTTCGTATCCACCGTATCCACAGCCGCGGCCATTGCGCGTTGGAGGTTACATAGCGCTAGCCTCCTCCTCCCGCAGTAGAACCCAATGAATGGGATGGATCGCTGAGGATCCCCGGCGAGGACGCCCTGCTCCGGCGTTCTGGCCGTGTCACGAGCGTTCTGGGCACGAAAAATTGCAAGATTCTGTATCTGAATTTTTTGTTAGCCTCCTTTTCCTAAATGAGGTAACCGATTCCTAACTTTTCTTTTAAGTTTTGCGTGTTCTAGGTTTCGTTCTTACAAACAAATTTGATTGATCGCAGGATGATTAGCTTTTGGTTAACTATTGATATTTTCGATACTACTCTGTTCTAAAGGGTTGTGAAATTGAGGTTGCAGGTTAGTTACATGTGTCTTGGGGGGGGGGGGGGATCTAACTTTGTTTCTATATACTTCACTATAAGAGTTAAGGTGGCTGAGGTTTGTTACCATGTTACATTATAGAAGGCTTCTGCAATTACCCGTTTCGTTGTAGATAGGTTTGATTCAATCAGTATTCTTTCAGCTTATATTGATATGCAAAGCTGAATCTGTTCTTGTTTTACTACAAATATAGGTTACTTCACCTTGATTATTTTCTCCGTAACAGTACTATGGTTCTACTTCAAATTTTCTTTGACCAGTTTACTGAATTATCAGTTTGTTCTTGGCATAGTAAGATATTTGTTATAACCCCATGAAAGAAGGAGATTGGTCTTGTGTTCAAAGGAATACAAGAGATGGTGTTCAAAGGAAGCACTGCAGGCACAAGTTTTTTGTCATCTATTGATTTCACATGATGTGGATGTGTTACAAGCTGCGATCAGAGCAGCTACCGACTGGGACATAATCTCTGGGTAAGTCAAGCTGGCCATGTATTACTTCTTCAAATCAGGGATTACCTCTGGGAATACATATTGGATGCAATAAGTAAGACTGAATTCTTGATATCCTCTTTCTAAGTTCTTGCTTGTAAATTGTGGTATTAGCATATTTTTGTACTAACATTGGCATATCCATCTGAATTGTTGGCTCTTAAAATAAAGTAACAAACACCGCGAAACATTTTCCCTATGTACTGTTGTATTTTTATAAAGTCAATTGCAAGACTTAGTTCCATATATCTGGTTTGCAGGACGCGATGGAATATTATGAATGTGGAGCTGCTGTAAAAGGTTTCCCACCTTTTATTGAAGCCATGAAGAAACGAGGCATTGATGACATGGACCTTGTCATTGTATATGCATAGTAAACTATGTCTAAATTACTTTTGTAGTTCATTTATTTAGTATGAAATTATCTTTCGACGCCTTTGTGGTACAACCAAACTCTGGACATGAACTTCTCTTCTAAAATTATAGGTGTGCAGGCTATTACAGTGTTACTGATGCTCCCAACCTAAGAGTTAAAAAAATCTGCACTACAACTGACACCGCACTCTATAACCTATAAATAATATAGCTCAAGAATTATGTGAGAATCCTTGGAATCTATGTCTTGTGAGAGACGGTGAATAGCTATGCCAAGTCAAGCGTGTTTCTTTTTCAACAAGCCATCGGTATAACTTAGTGTCTTTTCCAAACCAATAAAAAGAGTTGCTTGCTCAAGATTTGATTCTTCCATCTTGGATGGCTGGTTTGTACTGTCTAGTAATTCTGCCATACCTGGCACGGTTTCAGTAGGATGGAACATTTTCACATTTTAATTATGTATATCCTCTAAGGCCTGAAATGACGTGCTTTGCTCATTTATCGTGTCAGCGTCTACAGATGATGAATTAATTTCTCCATGTGTATGTGCATCTTCAGTCCAACGGGTCGTGTCACAATGTTCAGTCCATTCAGCAACTCCAGCTGAATATGTCGATGAGTTCTTAGTGAAGGAAAAACTTGCAGTTCATGTTCATTGATTGTTTGGTGGCTGTGGCTGCAGATGCCATCTAAATAAAATTTAGTTGTTGTGATTTATCATGGAAAAAAGAATAATAAAGGGATTAGATCAATTGGTGTTCACTTATATGTTATCTTCGCCCTCCAATCAGTCCACAAAACTGATTTTCCTTTTTTGAACCTAAGTCTTTATCTCTAGCCAATCGTGCCAGGTGCTCTATTCGTAACATGCTTGTTAACACTCTAACAGCCGTATTAGCTAAAGAAGTTAAATACCAGTTGAGTCCATTCAGGCTCCACTGTAGATAAGCTCCAGCTGGGCCCTTTCTTCCCAAGTTAATATGCAAGTTGGGTTTGTTCCCTTTTGATGTTGAAACTATTTTCTACTTTCGAATGGTCATCTCTTGTTGAAGGTATTTCTAACACATAGGATATTGTGCAGTAATACTTGACATTACAACCAATACTAATATTTAGAATATCAATGATCCAACAAATAAATCGTGTCAGTATATTTTCTGCATGTATGATGAAGGTATTTCTCTACCTCAGGTGGAACACGAGAGGAACGAGTCCCGACGAAGTATGAACAGCGGCGAGCGTAACAATGTCCTGACGAAGTAAATGGAGAACGGCGAGACAGCTGTGAGCGCGACAATGTGGTGTAGCGAAATTTGCAATTGATGTGAAGTTTCCGCCGAAGATCTGGCGACCTTTTTATTGCCTTTTAGTGAACGAGCAAAGGAGTTCATGTCGGTTTGACTTCTATCGAGGGATCTGAGATGAGTCCATGTTGGATTAGATTTTTTTGAAAGGAAATTAGAAAAGGAGTTCATGTAATTTACGTGAGTAAGTGTTGGAATATATTTTGTGTGTGAAGGAAACCGTGCTAGAGAGTAGCTATGGCCGTTGATAACGTTGTATGAGCAATGAGCTATGCTATGGTTTGGCCTTATCTAAACCTGGGCCGATGAACTGGGCCAGATTGGCGAACGGGACGCTGCTCTGTTGACTTGGCCCAAACGAAGCCAACAGGTATCGATCGATCATCGATCTATATGGACGTAAGCGTACGCCTACGTGACGATCCTTAGCAGAAACTATATAGTAGAGATGAATCGACAATAAAAGAAAAATCTGTGGGTGCAAAATAAGATTTTATGCACCGTGGAGCTGAATAGGGTGTATATATCAATCAATTGTTTTAAGTTGAAGAGAAATTTGGAAATTTTAAAAAGTTGTTTTCCAGCCCTCTGCTTACCTTGATCTTAGCCGGTTTGCCTTGTTTACTTTCCTGTAGGTACTCGGTTTAGTTTCGTTTGTGCCGAGTGTGTAAAGGTTGCCTTGTTTACTTGCGTGTTTGCCAAGTGCGCGGTGGGAAGTCGAGTTTGCAGTGCACACGGCAAACTTATTAATTGGTCATCGTAGGAGTAGTACTGTACTTGGAATTTGTGGATGTAGGTTAGCTCTAGCTGAGTCCGGCTAGAAGTGTTTGTTCGATTCCGGGTACAAGTCATTGTAGTACTGTACAAGTTGGAGCCGGAGCCGTAGCGGGAGTCAGCCCTTCATAAGCACACAAGCAGGGGAGATCGTAGAGGCAAACGTACTTCTGGAGTTGAGAGATTGCAACATGGCGTCGCAAAGTAATACTGCATCTGCTATCGTTGCAACAAAGACGGTGGAGGCGTCGCACGATGTCGCGATCCGAGGCTACTCGGCCACAAAGAGTACTATACCCACGGCACCTACCTCAACTCTGCAACCTTCGTCGCCGGGGGCCGTCGCTGGTACCTGCGCTACTACCCCAACGGCTGCTGCTCCTACGACATCGGATGGGTAACCTTCCTGCTATACCCTGACGACGACGATCGCAAAAACGGCCAACACAGAGCGCCACTGCCGCCATACCATATTTCCTTGGTCGGCCCGGACGGCAATCCAGTACAAGCCTACAAGAAGAACCACCGGGTGACACACCTCGAGCCACCGGCCTACCAAACGGTCGGACTCATCCAGTCCACCGCCCTCGAGCGCTCACCTTACCTCCGTGACGACGCCTTCGCCGTCCGGTGCGAGTTCTCCGTGCCCGTCGTCGTCACCCACACCGTCCACAACGACCCAAACAGTCCGGCTCCGACTCATGTGCCCGCCGACGTCCGCTTCGTCTCCGACAAGGGGCCCACTGACGTCGCCCTCCAGGTCGGCGACCACACCTTCCCAGCCCACAGGCATCTCCTCGCCGCTCAGTCGCCGGTTCTGGCGGCATTGTTCACGGGTCCGATGAGGGAGAACGCCGCCGCTTCAGTTCGGATCGACGGCATGGAGCCTCCGGTGCTGGAAGCCATGCTCCACTTCATCTACACCGGCAACCTCCTGCTGCCACCTCCTGTCGTTGACAACGAAAGTGACGGAATCGCCATGACTCAACATCTGCTTGTGGCAGCGGACAGGTACAACCTCGACAGGCTCAAGTCCTTATGCGCCGACAAGCTACTCGCACACATCAACACAAACACGGTGGCTACTATGCTGGACCTGGCTCACCGGCATGGATGTGACGCGCTCAAGGATGCATGCTACGAGTTTCTTGTGTTAGGATACGTACATGTCTAGAGAATAGAATAGGTTTAAAACTAGTATGACTTGCCTCGTACTCCAATCCTTTCCTCATGTACCTCCTTTATATACCCCATATTAGGGCCAAATCAATACAACGAAATATTAGGGATGAATAATTTTCACATGGTATCTGAGTGGTTTGCCTTACGGCGCCGATCCTAGGTTCCTTCACAATTTCCTCAGCGCGCCGTCCCCGAGCAGATCTCTCCTTGAGGGCGCGGCACCCGGTGTAGATTAAAGATTTGCCCGGTTATTAGATTAGATTTAAAGTTCCAGTTCATAGATTAGGTCCAATTAGCCAAGAATAAAATCCCTACGAGCTCCCCTCATACTCCGATGAAGTTCAGTACGGAATCTGTGCACACGCCGCCGGTCTAGGGAGGTTATCAGCGCCTCGACGCCTCCGCTCAAGATCCAGGCAGCTCCTGCCGACGCCCGGCCACAACTCTGGGATGACACCGATGCAATCAATACATGCGCATGCAAACCAGACGGGGAAGAGGCCCAAGCTACCCAGCGGCTTACGCGGAGGCGCGGCCGCCGAAAAGCGCAAGTAGGAGGCCACTAGGGATGTCCAGGAGCCAGACCCTGGGCGGCGTGTCCATCGATTCTGCTGCACAGCATGTCAGCATCGCGCGTGTCACGTATATGCAGGAGCATGAGGCTGCGATCTCCAAGCCAATGGCTTCACGCAGCAGCAAATGCGCGGCGACTAGAACTCCACGGCTTCCACAGGGAAAGTCACTCCATCAAACTCCCCGATCAGGCAGGCAACCAGGACTCCTCATGCATCCCACAATCAGAAAAAAAAAGTGCATGCAATGCACACGAAGGTATTGGATTGGAAGAAAAAAAACACCAAGATACGGATTCGTACGGGCGGAGATGAGCAACTCTGGCACCTCGTCCTGCTCTTGCCGATCAAGCTCTCCATCGCCTCGTCGGTGCCTATGCACGACCTACTCCAGCCAGGCTGTCTCCGTCGACCTCCCACAGGCCAGAACACAAATCTACATGACCGATCTGCATTGCATCAAGCCGAACTACGCCAAGCTAAACCACGACATCAAGCTGTACGACTACGCCAGTTACAATGCAAGATCTTCGTCGAGCACATCTACAGCCACGAGAAGCGACATCCTCCACACGTCAAGCCGGTGTGGAACTTCTCGACTTCTCCGACACTATGGCATCTACATCATCGTCGCCGCGAGGGACGTCTCCAAACGACGTACCACCTCGTGCCCACCACCACATCGCCGACACGACATCTCCAACGTCTACATTAACGTGGTCTTCATCGACAACCTCGTCAACACACCGCCGCCGCCGCTACAACTACGTCGTCCACAAGGCTGGACACGCGTCTTCTGACAGTACAACTACAAGACGCCACGACACCGACAGCGGCATCGACCGCGTCCGACGGCTAAAACTACATCGACAACCCGGCATTACTATTGTGAAAGCCCCTAAGACCGCGCGCACGGTTCTGGCAAAAACATTGTGTGCTTGGTGAGATTCTCCCAGTCCTGGCAAAATTGGTGGACTCGCTTATGACCTACGACCGCGTCCTCCGATGCCCGCGACGGTACCTCTCAAGGTGTGAAATGTCGTAAAAAAACACAACTGCAGCACCGTCATACACATCGCGCAATTTTTTTTGCCTCCGGCATTGCGGCTACAACAACTACGACGAGTACTACATCAACCACTACTACCTCGACTACGGCTACCTCGACATCGACATCACGAGCAATGTCTACAGCAACACATCGGCAACAACTCCAGTCAATAGCGTCCGCATCGTCACTTGTGTCCACGCCACTCCCGATTTGACTGCGGGAGGGAAGAGATGAGAGATAATGATGACGGAGAGGAGGAAGCGACGAAAGTGCGAAACTTCAATTCCAGTTGCAAGCGTCCGCTTCACTCCCGCTACGACTGAGAGGGATGTTAGGATACGTACATGTCTAGAGATAGAATACGTTTAAACCTAGTATGACTTACCTTGTACTCCAATCCTTTACTCCTTGTACCTCCTCGCAGAGGCAATCTCAAAGCAATTCTCGACAGCCTGCAGGGCTTTGAGCAACTCATCAGTGATTACCCCTCGGTTATGGTGGAGCTACTAGCCAGGGTTGCGCCCATGCCTCGTGGACCTTAAACTTCTTTTGTTCTTTTCTGCATATCCTCCGTTAGACCTTAAACTTAATTACGCAACGCTACTATATATGTATAGCGTTGTACATATGTTCCTTTAGTTTGTTCAGATTAAAAGGTCGCATATATATCTTCCATGCATGGATTCCACGTCTACTTGTGTTGCAATGGTCGTATGCGCCCACCAAATAAAACCATGTACGTGGGTCAATTAATGTACCTGCATTCAGCAATGTTTGAAAGTATAACTGAAAATTTCATAGTACGAATTAGTTTTTTCTTTTTCTTCGAAGAAGCCATCCACCGATCCACACACAATATTAGTCAACGACATTGGAACCAGAACTACAGTTTTGGGTGGGTTGTACTTGGTATTCGTAGTCGTGTAGCATAGTACGTACTAGCACACGTGTTGACATTTATATGTTCACGGAGAAACAATTCAAAAACATAAATGTAATGGAGCAAAAAAATAAAAACAACATAAAAAAGAAATAGGGTTTGCCCAAAATGGCAGTGCTGCTCCCAAATTTATTGACATAACAAAAATATGGTAAGCTCTTCCTAGGATCACGACCTCGCAAAGTTAAAAGGAAAACGCTTAGGATCACCCGGGGGATCGCGCGCTCGCATCCCTCGGTTCGTCCCGTCATGCAAATAGGCCCACCTGCTTTCCTTATCTTTTACGTTTCTTCCCCTCCACTCATTCCCCACGTTTTTCGAGACAACCGCCCACGAGGTGCGAGCGGAGGCGAGGGAGGGCGAGATCCCGGCGGTGATGGGTGCGAGCGGCTCCACTTAGCCCGAGCGCCTCCACGCTCTTGCCCCCGACGGACAAGACGGTTGCGTAGGTAGCGTTCGCGGAGAGGCACAGATCGAAATCAGCGCGGCAGTGGACTTCTCCGGCGATGTCAAGCAGGTAATCCCGCGTCCCGCCGTCAGCTTCGCCCGGGAGCGGCGGCCCGTCCCCGCTCCTCCGGGGCTGGAAGGAGTTTCAGCGGAGCAGCGCGCCGGTCAGGTTCCTCTGCTTCGAGGGTGGCGCGTGGGCTGATGTCGGCGACGAGGCGGCGGTGCCCCTGAGGCAGGCGTTCTTGGGCGGGAGGGTGGTCTCTGAGGCAGTGTACGGGGGCAGGGCCTTCTTGTTAGACTTCCTGAGGATGGTGCGCATCGACGCGGTCACCGCTGAGGAGGTCGCCATGGGACAGATCGACGCGGTGCACAAGGTCGCACAGGGTCCCCGGTCCAGGGCGTTCCAGCTGCGGGGGCAACTCCTTGCCGCTGTGCGCGGCGCTGGCGGAGGCAATGCCAAGTTCGCATGGTACGGCGCGCCATCGGCGCCGGCAGAGTTGCTCTCTGGGACTGCGGCAGTGCTCCAAATTTTTTTTTGCTACAAACTCGTTTTTTTTTGCTATTTTTTGTCAAATTTTTTGTTACGAGAACTCCGGCGATGTCTCCCGTGATGTTAAATTTTTGCTATAATAGAATAATTTTTTTGCTACAACAATTTTTTTTTTCTACTAGTTAAATGTCCGTGCGTTGCAACGGGATAGTATGAAATAATTTGAAGCATTTATAAAAAAATGCTATATTTCGTATGCACTTGCATTAAGAGCTACTTTCATTGACCTTTATTTTTAAGCATATATCATGGCACGTGCTTGGTCTTCTATTCCAAAAAAAAATATTATATGGTTCCTAATCATTATGTCGACGTACTCGGTGCTCCCATATTGGTGCGCCCATGCTGCATCCATGCACACCACGACTAAAACAAAACTTCTTCTCTTGATTCTTCTACCACGGAAAAGGTCGCGGGTAAGTTCTGCCGGTGTATCGTCATTACGCCGCCACATAGTCGACTGGGCTACTCGGCATTGACGAGTCCCCGCGACGGCGGAATTAACACGCGCGGGAGCCGAGGTAGCGAAACTCTCCCTCGACGATAGGGCGGGTCCACGAGGCAGGAAAATGCACGGAGTTGATTTCACGCCTTTTCCCTTTAGCCGGCGCCCAAATGCCCCCCAACGCACTGGATTTGGCCTGGGTGTGGCGCAAACTTCGGCCCAAACCGGCGAAATCTGGGCTCATGGGGACGCAACTGGGCGAATTTTTGTTCGTCGGCGCAAAAAAGGCCTCCTGATGGGGCTCGTGGGGGGCGGCCGGAGATGCTCTTAGGCCCTCGTCTCTTTCGCCTCACCTGGGGATGTTATTCAATTTTCAGTAGGAGAGATAATAGAGATTATTAGGTATAGATAAGCTACACCAATTTCACCACGTACACAAAAAATCCATCGCCACCTGGTTGCAAATGTCATCTACATCAGAATTTTTTTCTTCAAAATCAACACTTGCCACGGGTTTGTGATAGGCCAGCCCGATCCGCATGATGTTCTAATTGATGGTAATGCCCACCATTGGCTTGTCCTCGAAACTGATGGCGATAGCATATTTCCTGCATCACATTCTTTGGTGATGATTTCTTATACGTAGATGAATGAAAATTCGTATTTTGTAAGTTGTGGTTATTAGTTTGTAGAAAAAAGATGAAACTTGAATTTTAGTCTTAATTTTCAGAACCTCAAGTGTGCAAACAAACAAACGGCAGGAAATCAAAGTTTCAAGCCACGTTTTGTGGTTGTGTCCCGGTAAGAACAATATTCAGACAACAAATATATGTATCTAGAAGATCCAAATTGTACATCGTCATCCATGGTTTATATTTTCTTTGCACAACGCACTCCCAAACACAGCTAATACTAACGTAATCAAAGTATCGGTCAAAAATTACACAACGTAGCCCTCCCAGTTGAGTTTGCAAATTTAGTGCCCATTACGACAACAAACTTTGCCATGAAAAAGCAAGAAGTTCATGGTATAAAGAAATATGGTATATCCAAATTTTTATACACAATCAAGAAAGAAAAGTTGGACTAATAATTGGCATTACATAGTAGGAGTACATAAATATTAATTACTTGAAATGGGTCAACAAATTTGCTTGCTAGAGATTAAAATGAACAAGAGTAATCTTGTTCGTTACTTTAGAAAGACCGGACCATGGCTGCTTGCTCCTGCTCACCATTTTGGGCCAAAAACGGTGCACACCTCCTGTTCCAGCAGTCAGCAGTCACGGAAAATGGAACGCTGAATAAAAATATCAGGTTATATAGCGGCACAAACGTTGTGCACCTGCTGTTCCGGCAGCCAGCTCAGCAGTCACGGAAAATGGAACGCTGCGAGTGATCTATAGGATGCAAGAGAAGAATATAAGACATCCTCCCACAAAACTACTGTAAAAGGTGCTATCAAAAGAGTAACAATCCAAGAAGAGAGAAAAGAATCTGTGTGAAATTCTTGACTATCTGTTATGATGATGTGATGAAGATTACTTGAGCACGTAAAATGGCAACAATTATGACCTGTCCGTTTTCGATTTACTTTTAGATAACTCGTCAACGAACACTATCAGCAAAAATCAGGAATCTTAAAGTCATATAAAATTGGTAACAGTGAACAGCTCAAAACTTAAGATGATGTCAGCAATAAAACCCTCAGCCACTGTCCACCTCTCCTTTATAGTCTCATGTAAGAAGCATATCACCACTAATATAAAAAGGCAGAGAAGGTCCGATCCAACAAATCTGGGCCTTCCAACAAAAAAATCCAACGACCCATATCTCATCCGTCTTTGACGGCACATCACCGGAGGGCAGACAACACACCCCTCACTAATCACTTTTGACCACTAATCACGTTTAGCTTCCTATGATGATGAATGAGAATGTACAAATAAATTTGAATAACTTACCAATGTGTTTTGCAATATAATTAGAGTAAAAATATTAGCGCAAGATCATCCTAACCAACGCTTTCCCCAACTCCAATATCATAATCTTGTGTGCAAAAAGAACTTGTCTATCCATGAGACGATGTTGAAAGCCAAAATCTACAGCACCCTTGACTACTTCTCCATGATCGCCCGCCCAACATCGTGCAAACACAATTCTTGAGGCAAAGGTAATACTGCAAAGAACATAAATTGATCAAAACATGTTTATCTATCAATAAGAAGGTGAAGAACGTTTTTTGAGAACATATGACATACAGAAAATGTAGCACAAACCTTTGAAATTGGATCAGCAATGAAAATCTGCGCGGCCGCAATCATGACGGCATCCCGACTTGTGTCTTCGATAAATTCTTCATCTTCACTAATGGTTCATACCTCACTACAGTATCAGTCTATCATATGATGACCCAACTCAGTCTATCAGGAAACAAAATTCTGTCTTATTTAAAACAATCGATTCAGATAGTGGAAGGCAAATGATGATGTTTATTTATTTAAAACAATGATTCATATATGTGAGCAAGCCTGAAATAACACAAAATATGGACAGTGGGATGTCATATGAATCCCACTGCAATTGCAGAACCTAGAGGTCATGCGATCCTACTAAATTTTGGATTGCAATCTCACCTGCAAATAATTTTCAGGAATAAAAAAAATGCTAGTTGCAAGCCCAAAGCTTGTAGCACCACAACATTAGATAAAATACACAGGTTTAGGGCCTTTATCTTTTATGGCGTAATAAACCACAAAAAATGTAAATGCAAAATTAGCACACAACATACAACAGCAAGTGAATGAGTGCCGCTACCTTTTTCTTAAAAAAAATTCCTATTTTTTTAGGATGATATCAAGATTCTATTTCTCTCAAATGGGAAAATTTTCAAATATACATAATAACTTCACCTTCATCACTAATTTTGTGTTCTCAGTATGTGATCCTAAAGAAAAATTCCCTGGCCATAGCAAGTAATTACTTCACCTTCATCACCAATCATCTGTCAAACAAAAGAAATACTCTGAGAAAATATAAATTATTCAAAAAGTAAAAAACACATGAATAAAAAAGATAACCAACCTTGGAGACACTTCAGACAGGGAACTGCTTATGCTCAAATTTTTTTACAACCTTGGTTCATGAATCTCGAGTCATAACATTATTTGTCTTCCTTGCAATCAGAAAAGTAAAACATAATTTACAAAATATGCATTGGAATTCTGACATTGGTACAGCGAATGCATCACCAAATAATTATAAGGAAACAAGGAAATGAAAAGGAGACATAACACAGGTGCTGTTACAAGCAATAGCATATCAACGATGAAGTTAAACAAGATCGAACCAACGGGGACACGAGATTTTAACGTGGAAAACCCTTCCAATAAGGAAGAGAAGAAACCACGGGCGCCAGGCAGCAGTACTTCACTATTTCCGGGTGAGGTTACAAACGCGACGGGATTTACAATGTGTGGCTTATCCCGTGCAGCAGCTTACAAGAGGTATATAAAGACGGTACTGACCTAACTAGGTCGGTAACTATGAATTTAACTCGGACTCGCTAACAACTCGTACCATAGCGGAGGCCGGACTTTCCTTTATCTTCATATGAATTTGGATCACCATAAAATAACACTCCACCTTGAGATAAATTCCCTCTTGTAGCATAAATGAGAATCTTCACCTGAAACACACAAAGAAAACACCTTCGGCGCCAAATAGCCGCTTGGGCTAAGCAGTGATACCAACTAAGCTTGAGCAAAGTTCAAACTTAGCAATAGGAACTGACTTTGTCATCATATCAGCATGATTATCATGAGTACTAATCTTGCATACCTTCAGCTTAACTTGTGCAACAACATCACGCACATAATGGTACTTGACATCAATGTGCTTTGTTCTCTCATGGAACTCGGCTCGGCTCGGTGAACTCGCGAGTAGCTCGCGAGCTACTCGTTTAATTTTTTTATTTTGTAAAACTATAAAAAATTCAATATTATATATTGTATATATAATTATTTTTCATTATTTGGGGTATGTATAATAAAATCATCACAATAATCGATGAAAACATGTCACCACCAAATAACTTTTAGTAAATAAACTACAATAATCAGTAAAACAATGTTCACATAGATTAGAATATCATTAGAAACTCTTTTTAACGAGTTAAACGAGCTAAACGAGTACTCGTGAACTCGGCTCGTTTAGCTTGAACTCGTTTACTGTCGAAAACGAGAACTCGACTCGGCTCGTTGGACAACGAGTTCGAGCTGAGCCGAGTCGAGTTGCGAGCTACTCGTTTAACTCATGAGTTTCGAGTTTTAATTCCAGCCCTGCCTTTGCTCTTTCCACTCGATACAGTTGATAACCCTTGTACTGACACTTTTCAGGCTGATGATGATTTTTGGAAAACCAACACCTCTCCTAGCTCCGAAAGTCCAGAGGAGCAAGAAGCTGTTAACTCGGACGAAGGTACTCTCCGGATTTTATTTGGTTCCTTTAAGCTCACCATAACCCCTTCATTTCCAACTATAACTTTGATGATATCCAGAACGAGAAGATGACGAGGAAGAAAACTCCGGCGGCAAAGTAGAATCCGCCAGCGACGAGGAGGAACTGGAGCCGACAATCAAAGTCGGATCAAAAAGAAAAACTCAAGAGGCCACCTCCAAGGTTTCATATCTCCTCCTCGCATTCAATTCGTATTACTTTAATGATATACATGAGCTACCTTGACGTTATTCCACTGGCCATGCTTGAAGGAGTCGCCCATGACCAAGCGCAGGTCAACTCGAAATCACCCGGGTGATGATGCCCTTAACCCGGGTATTTCATCGACCCCGACTCGGCGGGCTGGTACTTACCCTATCTTTTCTCGGTCGAAACATTCTCCTTGAACCATTCCCACATGACGTCTGACTTGATAATTTCCAGCCTCTCCCGAGTCCAGCGACGGATTTCCTTGTGACTTTGCGGTGAACACCGGGTAAAATCCCCTTCCTGATGCTCCACCACATTTCATCACCCTTTCCTGACTGTGTATTTAGCTGCTGACTGACAACATCTATAGGGCCACGGTCGTTATCATCATCGTCATCGTTATCCAAGTAAATGGGCGGGCTATTGGATTTCCATTTATTTTGTGGAGGAGCTCCTTGATGCCTCAACATTCACTTCTCACTAAACTCAGGCAATTTCAGAAAATGTTGGAGCACATAAATTTACCTTAAGAGGCGACCATTCTTGTATCTTTCTTATGCAACTCGGTTCTACATTGACAATATTGTAAAAGACAAGTTTCATCACATTTTTTCTAGACACATTCGCAGGAATATGAGACGAATGACATATATAAGGAAAACTTGCATGGTCAGCAATGGTGTAACCCCCTACTATATGTCCCCACTATGATTGCCAGGCTCTGAAGCAGAGCGGTGTTCACTACTATTATTTACTGAAAAAAAGGGAGGAATATTGGAGTTTTGGTGGAACTGAGCAGGAAGTTGATTTACTGAAACTACCGATCAGCCAAAACACGGACGAACCATAGACATAAAGATGGATCCATTGGACTCACGGAATATAAAGGGGAGAATGGGGGGAACACCAAGAGATCGATGCATGTAATAAAATCATGCATCATCGAAATTAATCAAAAGGGGGAGCTACGTACGTGCGCACGTACATCTCCTCAACTTGAGTATAACCCATTGATCAAGACCCAATCAAGGAAACAAAAACCACAAAGTCGATGCATGCTTACCTGCTACCTAGCTACTTGGTTCATCCGTGACAAGAGCTCCAAGCCAGCCGGAAACAACACAAAGTGCCCAAGATTCACCACCACACGGACCCGTGATCAAGAGTGGCCGCCGTCATATCATCCTCGGCTCGTCTCGCCTCGCCAAAGATCCAAAGTGACAAGTCACGCACGCGCACCCCGCACGCGGTTTGTGACAACGGTCTCGTACTTATAAGGCCAGGAAAGAGAGGTAGATGGGGGAAGAAGACGTCCATCCGCTGCTTGGTGGGAGCATGATGGATGGCCAAGATTGTTTCCCCTCGGATTGATGACATGGACATCCCCGCTAAAATAAGCATGCAAGAGCATCGATTGCATACCGTGCTAGTCAGTCTTTGGGAAGCCACTTCGCTTTAAATTCAATTAAAGAATGCTGGCGCTGGCCGGCTTCCCCGTGTCTTGGGAAGAGGCACATTGTTTATTTAACAAAACGTTGCAGTCTGCGTTAGGTAGTGATCAACCGCGGTGTGTGGCCATTGGCCAAAGATCGGTTCATAATTAAGCATATCAAGCAAACCGGCCGGCCGCCGAGGAGACAACTAAAGGCACACAGTCCTCTCCAAGTTCAACCCACCGGACGATGAATTGGATAATAAACTTGACGAGCAAGGGTTTACAGCGGCGAACTAGAGTTGTTTCGATAGGACCATGCATGTATAAGCATTCTATTCTTTTTTTTTACGATAGGTGCATCCATGCTTTTGGTTAGTTTTTTTTTTCAGGAAGCAAAGCCATCTGGCATCAAGCAAGAAATATTTTGAAGACATCATTCAAAATTCTTTACTGAAATACAAATCCGTTACTCTCGGTTTGGGCTAGCGCGCTTCTCGGCTCTCGGTTTGGGCAGAGGAGGCCCGAGCAAATGAAGTCACTCTCCAATAGCAAGCAGCATCAACAGATTACTGCACACAAAAGGGAACATCGTTGAAATTCATACCCAAAAGTATACAACATAGATGAACTATAACACAATAATGCGCACAATCAAAAGGCCTTGCACCGCGGCTTAAACATGGACTGTCATGATGGTACAGATGAAGAGAACAACTTTTATCTTACGAGCCATCAAGTCAGGTTGTTCATAAAAAGAGTTTTACAATTAACATTTATGTGAAATAATTACTTCCTATTTTCACCATCAGAAAATGTGACTAAGCTTCGGTGCATTCTATAAGTATGCATATGCATGCAAATAACCTTGTATAGTTGTATTTCTTGTGCGCTATATTTCCGATCATTCGTCAAGATGCCATATTTATCGAGATGGTGATGCCCTGATTAAGTAGAACAAGATTACTTTTGGGGTAGGAGGACTATGCATGATGTACGTGATCATGTGGGCATGTATATCAATCAAGGATCTGGGCATGTATATTTATCGAGATGGCGACGAAGGAAACCTTAAATATGATACACATGCAGCCGTTATTATTAAGCCTGATGATTAGTCCTAGAATTCAATTCCGGGGACTATACTATAGAACCACAACAGTGCACGCGGTAATAACCAGATTCGTACCGTCCAAAATTACAGCAAGTTCATAGGCCATCAAAAAATCCTACAACATCATAACAACACCAATACAATCAAGTTATTGCAATGTTCAACAAGATTTCAACCAACATGTTGTTTTTACCCTGACAACGGAATTATTTAGGTAACATTAACCAAGGCAAACAGGTTTAGGTAGTAGATCCAGCCAACCAACATGCAAGATCCCTCTAAATTGAAAAACAAGGCAGGATCTAGATTGCAAACAACAAATCAAGGTTTAGTTTTCATCTTGGAACCTGATCATGACATGAAAAGATTACCACGTTTTTCTTGTTACCAATTCAGTGTTTACTTAGATTATGAGCACCAGGAAAAAACTATATAATTCTGTAGCCAGTAGCTTAGATTATGAGCTATATAAATCACTTCAAGACTAAAAGAAAACCTGGCCATGATCATGTACTGACATAATTCCACATGTGAAAAGTCATAACTATAAAATAGGGCACCCAACAGCAGCCGGCACATCATATTAAAAACCACATCCATTTCGTAGAAACACCACTTGGTAAAAATACATCACCGCTCACCGGACCATGGAAAAACAAAGCATCCACAGGCATGGTATCAAACAACATGTATGAGATGACACAAAGGGATACACACAAGCATGGAAAGTAGTAAAAATGCAAATACCAGAGCATGCCCAGTTAAGTACAGGAAGCCTGCTCCTTGAGCTTGAGACAGTCTCTTCACCTATACAAGGATAAAAGAAGATGAATAGCAATGCTCTGTCTAGCAAAAAAATTATGCAACGCTAATCTACGAAACATACTTAGACGATACTGATCCATCAAGCAACTAGTAAAGCAACCATTGGCCCCTCTAAACTAAAAAAACTAAGCTCCAGTTTTAACAAGGCAAACACTTAAGCAACAAATTATTACGGTTTAATTTTCATGTTGGAATACTACCAAACACGGAAGATGCCCAAAATGCTAAATATTTCGAATTTGCACACCCAGCCCCCAAAAAGGCAATGAAGCCAGTTTCCTTCCATTGATCAAGACCACACCGTCAGTGCGCCCAACAAAACCACTTGACATGCCAAAATAAATCCTACTTACATCTATATAATACTGTCGATGCATTATCATGTCCCATTAATAAATCCTACTTACATCTATATAATACTGCTGATACATTATTGATATCCCATTAATACACCCAGCAGCTTATAAAAGAGATGAAGGCAGCAACGCATGGGTGCGAGTCCGGCCCTGTCACCCTCGCTCTCCCCTGCATCAAACAGAGAAAAACCTGCAGGTAACAACAAAAAAATGCCCTTTGCTAGGCCCCCCGTCTCATCTTCACCTCCTTTTTTACTCCCTATATAATTAAAGGCAACGTGAAATGACTATGAAAAACACTACAGCAACATCACTAATGTCTATCTAAACAATGGAGCTACCTCGCTTGGTTCCTATGACATGACACACATGGTTGTTTACAGCCTGAACCATGTCACTAATTATTAAGCCTGATCAAGTCCTAGAATTAAATTGCAGAGACTCTAACTACTATAGAACCACAACAGTGTGTATGCAGCAATAACGAAGTCCATACCAAACAAAATTACAGCAAGATCATTCCATCACAAAATCAAACAAATCATAACACCACCACTAATAAATCGAGTTCTTGCAATTTTCGAGAAGATTTCAACAACATGTTGTTTTTACCGAGACAATATAGAGCACGCACTACCTTGACAAAAAAAGACAGAATTACCAACAAGAGAATGAAAGATAGAAAGATTGCTGGTAGCATTAACTGAGGCAAGCATGTTTAGGCGGTAGGATCCAGCATTAACCGAGGCAAGCATGTTTAGGCGGTAGGATCCAGCCAATCAACAGGCTAGCATAGACCCCTCTAAATTATGAAGTCCTAAATTGTACCCCAAGAGAATGTACTATACAACCAGAACAACAGGCAGTTCCCAGATTTATAGCTTACAACAAAACAAACTTGTGTCAGTTTCAAATCTGAACCATAGACTGAGATTACCTCGACGGCACCATACTTGATGGCAATAAGTACGTCATGTACACTACATGCTTGAGGAAGCCCTTGTCTTTAACTGCCGAGCAGCAGGACGCCGGTGGTGGCGTCCTCTCCAGCGACATCAGCAGCATGCAGCATCCACTAATGCCGACACGTGGCACTTCTAGGTGTACAGCTACAAGTAAAGATGAAATATTTAAGCACAATCGAAAATGATTTCAACCAGCATGTTTTTACCATGAAAACTGAGAGCACACACTAAGGAAGGATATAGAGCAGCACCGAAAAAATGACAATTGATGTCTGCTGTGTCTACCAACAGGATTAGGCAACATCAATCGAGGCAACATGTCGAGATCCAGCCAGCCACAAGAAAGCAAGAACTGACCCCTCTAAATTTAAAACAAAGCTACCGATTAAAACATGGAAACACTTGATCA
Source organism: Alopecurus myosuroides (assembly GCA_028641055.1). Taxonomy (NCBI): domain Eukaryota; kingdom Viridiplantae; phylum Streptophyta; class Magnoliopsida; order Poales; family Poaceae; genus Alopecurus; species Alopecurus myosuroides. Next base: position 326,049 of record JAPCYS010003698.1, read on the forward strand.
ATGAATTAAGGTTTAGTTGTCATGCTGGAACCTAACCAAACCCAGATGACGCCCAAAATGCTACATATTTTGAATTTGCACAACTAGCCCAGCCAAAAAAGAATTGAAGGTCATTTCCTTCCATTTATCAAGCCAAAAAGGCAGTGAATCCAACCAAACGCCCGAGAAAAACCAGAAAATGTCCTAGATTCGGGAATACAACTTTGACTGATTTTTCAGTCTAGAGAGCATACATTCCAGCAAATAGCATTCATCAGGTGAAACAAGCTATGCGATACTTGAGCCACATACCAGCACCCAAATAAGAAAATAAAGGAAAGATAAATATAATTGTACTTGAACCTTGGCCTGAGCTGGCGTCGCTCCTCCGTGTGCGATCGCTGGAGCATGGAGCCACCGAGCCGCCTCGTGTCACAGAAACGCCGCCATGGATCACTACTGTGTGCAAATAATTAGGCATCGTTAGACACGAATACACGACTGATGCCAGATAGCAAAGATGAACATGCACACATCAAAGTCTTAGAAGAGAGACATATTATTCCTAGGATTATCATTCTCTAGTCAGTCAAAAACTTAGGAACTGATCCAGTGAGAGGCTAAAGGGGCGGTTGATAGTCACAAGAACAATTACACTACATAAACATACAAGTGAATTTTGCTCGTGTTTCTTGGTTGATCTATAGCGCAATGTGGTGTCATTTCACAATGATGGCAAACTACCTTTTCCATAATGTCTTGGGGCAGTTGATATAACTAGCTAATGTGTATTATACACACACACCATGCACAAGTGGTAGATGAATCCCTATTGCAGAGCACTATGTGGAATGTACATGCATATACCACTCACAAAAACATAGGAGATAAATTACACACAATATGAACAAGACCTGTGTTGCTGTCGATCCTCATTGTCGCAGGAGGCAGGCGGCCAATCAGCAGCCTTGTCATTGTCGTGTGGAGGCCCATTCTCGCATCGCACTTGCTAGAGATGAATTTCCATAGGTCAGCCAAATTGTCCATACGTGCAAGAGGTTTTTTTGTTTGGCAAATAGTCCCAACATTCAGAATTGGACTAAGCTCGGTTCATTGGTCGTGTAAAAGAGCAAGGTGAAACTGGAAGCCCTCTGCCTGCAGAAATAATCCAAACATTCAGAATTCGGCTTCCACCATTGTTACATATATATGCACCAAAAAACATGTTCAAAAATAATGCCGGGACCTGAACATCACATGAACCCTTGTATGTCAGAGTAGTAGAAGCAAATGCTACATGATCCGAGACGAAACTGAATTCACATGCACACCATGCACTACATGTTTAATAGTAGATGGTAGCTTCAACGATTCGTACACAGTCTGAATATTCTTCAGAAAAAATGCATGCACAAGGAAGTGGACATCACATGAACCCAGAAATACTCTTCGTCATGCATTATTAATCAAAGCCAATTTCTGAGATGAAGGCCGCTCTACAGCTGGGTTATTTGTATTATTGAACGCTCAAGGCAAGGTTATGTATCCTTCTGGTAAAAGATTCTTCCATGCCCTTCATTTATCTAGCTAGAAGCCAATTTATGAGATGAAGGCTGCAGCAAGGTTATTAGTATTACTGAATGTCACGGGCAAGGTTAAGATGCGTGCATGATTTGTACACTTATCATGTTGACTGCCACCCTAAATTCCATGAGAAGAATCTTGGTAGCTCACAGGACAACGCAACCAACGATTGCACATCACACAATATATTTGGAGCTGACGTCTTTACAGGGATAAACTGGCTCACTTGTGGGTAGGAGTCTAGAGAACTAAAATTTGCATTATTTCTCCACCTTATCAATACCGGTTCACATCAACGATTGCATAGCACACAATTTGTCATTTCTAGGCTTATGTTAGAACATGTTCAGGACAACTGCTGATGGTTTTCGTAGTACATGGGAAAGTTCTTGGATGTATTTTCCATTATCTGTAATTTTATATACCGCCCGACTTTTGTTACTCGTATCGTATGCAACAAAATATAATTCACTTGCCAGCTGGAAAGCTTTGACAAATAATCTTGCATTTAATGTCATTCTCTATGATTGGGAGCACTTGGATGTTGGGATCACCGGAACTATGTTGTAAGCTTGCAAGGAACGTTGACTAATCGATAAAGGTTTACTGAAACAAATGTAGAAGTTGGATACAGTGTATGGACCATCACATGCATCACAGTTCAGAACCGAGAAGCGGCATTTCAGAAGAAAAAAAAAAGGATCAAATCAAAATCCTGGGAGGTAATCCTTGTGGTAAGCGATTCTTTCCTGCCCTTTAATTATGTAGCTAGGAGCAGATCGTCAAGAAAGAAAAAAGCAGCAGGTACATGAATTGTTAGCTAGTTGGCTTTCCCAGTTGAGTTCGGCTAACTGGCTAAGGAAAATCGAGATTAGAAGGTGCAATATCACTAAATCCAGCAGCTACCGGGCTGTGAGACACACAAGATCTGTACGTGTCCGCTCCTGTTCCTCCAGCAAAGAAGGGCTTTTTATTGAAATTGAAGTGGGGAAGGCGGAGAGATAGAGAGGGTTCAGATCGAGATCGATACCATTCGTGTGGAGACGGGTGCGGGGCAGGGCGGCGGCAGCGGTGGCCGAGCCGTGTCGTCGCCGGCGCTAGGGTTCGCTGATGGAGATCGGCCTGCGTGTTGGCCGAAGACAGGGTTCACGGTGCTGCGATTCATCGGAGAGGGCACCGAGGCGGCGAGCAGCATGGCCTGTCCGGTCCCCTCCGTGCCCGATCCGGCATACAGCGAGCCCCTCGACCGGTAGGCGGCATCCATGGATGGCTAGGGGAGCTTGGACGGACAGGCGCGGCGTCTCAGGCGGAGGCGAGCAGGTGCGCTCGAGGACAGAGAGCTCCGAGTCTGGGGAGCGGTGGCGCAAGAGGATCGAGAAGGGCAGGCTGCGAGGCTAGGGAGCGGCGGCGCAACAAAGGGGATGGAGGGCGTGGTGGAGGGAGGTGGAGAGCGGCACGTTTGGTGCATTGAATGCATTGAGGGCTGAACAGCGAACGTTGGATGGGTTGGATGGTCGAGATGGTGATTTCACGGGGACGATCCGCCTCCTCGCATCTGATTGGCTAGTTTTTCCTTTGGTACACAAAAATTCCTCCCTCCGGCATTTAGACTTTTCGCCTAAGGCTCAAACTTTTGCGCCAAATCATACCCGCACTACACATGATTCTATATTATCAATTCTCATTCATTTGGTAAAAAAATTCTCACATAGTACTTCATCTCATTGGTTTGTCAGCCTCGGCCCCAATGAGTGTCGTTAGAGAAGGGCTCGAATTTGATGGCTCGACGTTCTCGTATACTGATTCAACTATTCCATCCTAGATAGATGGAACAGACAGCGCCCGCCATCTCATTGTCTGAAGATGGTCGCCACTTCTCCATCATAATTTAAGGTGTACGTGCAAAAAAATGACGACACGGGTGCCTTTCAAGTTTATTAGTGATTCCATCCATGTATTTCTTGCACTCCCTACCTGATTCTTGACAAGCTAGTCTTATCATTTGCTAAAATCAAATCTCAATTATGTAGTAGTACTATTCATTTATTCTCTATGCACCATGTGACCACACCCATTTCTCTAAAGACAATTTTTAAACACTAAAAGAATCGGGACGATTGAGTGTGTCGCTCTTGCTCGTTGTGTCCGTAATAATCGAGGGAGAATCGAGGCGTTACCACAGACAACACGGTCATTGTGGCGGCCAGACAACATGGGAATGCATGTTATTGCAACTAATATAAGAGGCTAACTAAACAGCAACAGATAATTTGACAATAGCTAAAAAGATAAATCTAGACGCGACCGTGCCTTTTGATTTTCCGTTTAGGGCGTTGGACGGTGGAGGTGGAATTATTTTGTGTAGGTGATCCGTGTGAGGCTTGTTTTTGGCATCCGACAAGCATAGATGCATCTTGCGCATTGCACAGATGCCAACGCAGTTAAGTTTTCATCATGCCACACATGCAACGTCTACATGGGTGTGGCTATCAATTCATTAAGTAGGACATACATGCATGCATATCTCACTTACCTACTAGGTATCCACACGAAGAACCACCGAATGAACATACTATACAAGTAATTGTAGAAATTTATAACTACATGGATCAACCTCCTCCTTCGGCGCGGCTGTGGATCGTCGCTACTGAAGGCCGCGTCCGAACCCACCTCACCAACCCTGTTATCGGCGCGCTACCGGTCATCGTCGAACGGCGACGATGCTCGGCCCAAGACGCTTCATCTGCGGCTATGGGGGCCATCCGCATAGGGGGTGACGATGTCGGCCGAGGCGATGCACCGCTTGCTCTACAGTAGGATCGACCCGGTTCACCAGAGTGGACGATGTGGATGGCATGTACCTCGTGGCGGATGATGGTAGCACGGGAGCATGGCTAGGAAGCAATAGAACCCAAGGTACTTGTTCATTGCAATAACGTTCAGTAATTTAAAATGACCCATACAAGGCATGCCTATATATACTATTAGCATCGGAACATAATAAAACAAATTATGCAATTATCATATGGAGAACGACTACAACATCTACCCCAAATGAATTCGATCTTGACACTGCCACGTCCAATCGATTTCTCTCATGAAGCATCTGGCTTGCTTCTCGCTACACCAGCAACGATCATATACTATTTTGGTCAACAAGAAAAAATACCATTGAATTCTTCCATGAAATCTTATTCACTACTTTGGCGATCTCCAGTCCACCTCATGCTTCTACTAAGAACCCTCCTTCTCGTCTACCCGCACAGTGTCGATTTATGACCCCGTCCACTTAGTGTATGGTCGTGTGCTCGACGAGTTTGGGGTCATGGAATTAATGTAATGAGCAAAGAAGCATCGGTCGTCGATCCGGTGAGTTCGTGGTCGCTCTCGCGGACCCGGGTGATCAGTAGTGCGTGCCAAGCTCAGAGTATAATTAATATTGTGAAAATGTAGAAAAGCACAACTATATGGATCTCACCGAAGTACCAGGGCGTTGCACCCGTGGGAGATTCGTGCGGCGACGAGAATTGACCAACCAATCCCGTGTGAACGCACCACCCAGCTATGGCCACACATGTGTGTACTTACTTTAGTCAGAATATAGCGGAGTCAACTATTGAGGCATGTGATGGAGATGCGGGCCTGACCCCTCCACCGCCATTTGATTGCGGAGCCGCGGCCTCCACCATCCAAACTAGGATCTCCTCCACTGCCGCCTCATCCCCGAGGTATGGCCGTGCTCGGGCTGAGGCACGCGAGGTGCATGGGAAAGGTGGGACTGGGAAGGAGACCACCTCTTCCCGCAACAATAAGGGAGTCAACTATGGTGGCGCCACAACTGTTGGATCTGGACGACACGGGGTGGGAGGCCGCCTCGCCTCGTCCAGCGGGGCCACTGGCGTCTCCGCCCGTTAGATCTGGCCGGCGAAGGGATGGATGTCGCCTCTTACTGCAACTTGAAGGAATTTTAAATATTATTTTCTATCTCTCTCTCTCTCTCTCTCATAGGATTGGATGCAAGTTTTTGTACCATGTGTTGTGAATCCATCCTTATATGGAGTTTTTATGCTCGGAATTGAAGACCCATGTTTGTTGGAACATTTTTGTTCCTTAGTTTTTCTTGTTCGGGTTTTTTTTGTAAATGCTAACTTAGATTTTCTTCAAAACTTGTTAATGGAATATATCCAAGATATGAAAAATCTCGTTAGCGCATGGATCCAAATTTCCCACCCTAATGCATGAATTTCTTGTTAGTGCATGATCAAAAAAAAATTATGTTCATGCAGAGATCAAAAAAATTATATTAATATGCATAAAATTCTTGTAGATATATAACTTCATTTTGATCCAAAAATATAGTTAAATCCAATTGCCTAGTTTTTTTATTAATGCACCAATTTTCAGTTTATTACATTAACAAGCATTTTTCGATTTTTTAAATTAACATGCAAATTTCGGATTTTATGCATTAACATGCATTCGGCGAAAAGGAGTGAAGGGTATTTCGGGCACGAAGATTTTGTACCGGAAGGGGGATTAGATCATGTCACTGGAAAGTCAAAGTTGTTGGATTGGTTTGGTAGGTTCAGCTAACTGACTCGGATCCCCACTATGACAAATGGTCTAGTTAAGTTGGGAAGGTCCATATAGGTGTGGAATGGCCGCAACGTCCAATATTGTCATCATAAATCTTTCGCCTCTCTCCAACCCAAGGTGCATCCTCCGAAGGGCTCCCTAAAGGGAACCGGTGGAGATGGAGAGAGGATGGGTGGAAATGTGTACCACCAGCGTTGAAAAAACAAACTATCATGTCTACCTAGAGGGATGATCATGGGGGGGAGACCCAAGGTGGCAGCGATTTGAGCATGGAGAAGTTGGCGGGTCACGATGGAGGCATCGATCTTTGAAAAAAAAATCTCCTACACACCCGATAAATGCGAAGAACGTGGTAAATTCCTATGCACGATTGTCGATCTTCAGACAAAGCGCCTCATATGTTTCGCCGCTTTCAATGGTGGCTACGAGGGGCTTCTAGCTCTACGATAGACATCATACATAGGAAATGCTCCGGAAACATGCACAAGAACGATGTGCCTCTGGTGACCGATCAAGATCAGACATGAGAGGAGTGGCCTTAAAGACGCGGTCAACAGAGGTGGCACGGTTCTGTCTTGTATTGTTGGGCTCTAACAAGGTGTACTTGGGTGGGCACAAGACGATCGGTTTTGAATGGGTTTTCTACACATAAAAACAATGGGGATTCAAGACCCTAGACCTTGGTCACAGTGATGCCATTAGCACTATATGGTGGATGGTTCCATAGTGTTCATACTCGCGCTCATGAGCCCATGAAATGCCGTCCATGGTTTCGAATGGGTCTATGAGTTTGACAAGATAATACGTGTTCAAAATTAAATCAAATTTGATGCATGTTATATATGGTCCTTATTTTATGTTAGGATTTAGTTATCACCTGGCACCATCTCGTGTGTCTTTCATTATCGTGCATTATTATTTTATGCATTACGTGCAACCAGGCCCGTTGACAAGGGCGTGCGAGCTGTGCGGTTGCACAGGGCCCCCAAAAAATGGGGCCCCCCACATGAGTACTAATCTACTCCTATGATTAAGGGAATGTGTAACCGTATGGAAGAAGCTTGGCCCAGCTTGCTCTGCAGCCTGTATTTCGTCCTCTCGTCCACGGGTTGGTGTATTTTTTATTTCTTTTTACGAAAGGGCCTACAAGTATTTGTTTGCGTTCCGCACAACTCGCATCGCATGAATGCCTCCTCGCCAAGATTATGTACCAGGTTAGGGTTAGGCCGTTGTGCCTTTCATCTGTCATCAGCCATCCGCGCGCTGCCGGCGACACATACATGCCAGCTGAATTAATCTGGGGACAAATCGACGGAATTTGGCGGTGGCCGAGGCCAGGATTTTGGCAGCGCTTCTGCTGCATGCCTGAGATATATATTCCTAGATCATGCGTTGATGTATCTATGTTGAAATTATCCATGTGTGGTGTAACCATTCACCAATGAATCATCATCATCTTTATAGTTCAAGGAGCAGGTTCGTCAATTTGCCATTTACGATTGGAGGACAAAAAACAGATACAAGCTTGTGTTTTTCGTCAATGCAAACATAATGTGTGTATGGTTGATGGGCGATCAGCTGTTTTGTATATTTGAGTTAGTAAAGGGTTAGAGGAGTTGGGAAAATATATTATTGCCAAGGCCGTCTTGGAAGATTTGACAAACTATATTAGCTTTCCGATTGGTACTTCTTTGTTTGGCATTTGCTATTTTAGAATTAATATTTCATATATCCCTAAGAAGTATAGAAAAAAATATTAAAGCTATATAATTAAGCAAAAGTATGATTTAGCTATATGAAGTTATTAAAATTTAGGGCCCCATTTTTCATTTCGCATAGGGGCCCCGAATTTCTGGAGACGGCGCTGCGTGCAACTTGATGTGTCTTGTGTGTATTTCATTACCGTGCATTGTTATTTTATGCATTACCTGCCACTTCATGTGTCATCTTATCATCACACATTATTTTATAAATGAAATGGTACTATAAGACCCATTGTTTCATATCCAGTTTCGTCATCGCTAGTTACTGGGATCCTTCTTTTATTACCACACAAAAAATATTACCTAGTATTTCACATGTCGTCTTGTTGTTGGACGTTATTATTTTATCAAAACGAAAAATATTTCATACTCCCTCTGTTTTTATATACAAGGACACAAACTCACATTACAGATACCAAGGTAAACAAATTAATGTATGTCAAATCCAACTTATTAGGCTCGTTTACGGGTTAATAAATGGGTGCATGCAACTCCTTTTTCTCTAGAGGTTGCATGTATGCATGCATCCTTTGTGATTGGGTTGGGTAATTAATATCGTCATTTGCATGAGAAAAACATCATTAATTTTGCCTCGGGTAGTGTTTGTGCCATTATAAAGAAGCAAAATTGTATATTTGGTAGTGACTTTAGACTAGTCATAGTGGGGAGTATCATACACAAGTATCATGCACATGATACTAGTATATGATACTACCTCTATAATGCATAGTATCTTATAGTAGTATCATAATATCATTTTATTTATTATTTTGTGGAATCTCGATGAAAATATGTGTACAAGATTTACATGCAACTAAGTTTTCTAGTTTTACGTGTCATGATACGGTATCTACCTATGTTACTCTAATCATCTCTCTCCTCATTAATTACCCGCCACATCAGTTTTTTTATGGGTCCAAGTTGCATGATACTAGCTATGATACCACCACTATGGCTAGTCTTATATACAAAGATGGAGGGAGTATGACACGGTTCATGGAATGATCGCATTAGACCGGCTTGTTTTGGTTGCATTTCTTCCGTTCATCTTTCTATGAATCGTAAAGAGTAAATAGAAGATATCATTACCTATCATCTCACGTGCAATTTCGTTGCCCCATGTTAGTAGTGTCCTTATTGTATGCTAGGAGATAGCCATACCTATAATTTCACGTGTCATTTCTTTGCCCTTCATTGTTATTTTATGCCAGGAGAATAATTGTTACCTAGCATTGCATGTGTCATTTAGCTGTTGGTAGGAGATAATTATTACCTATTATTTCATATATCATATTGTTGTTTTTTGTGTCATTATAGTGCTGCGACAACATCCTAGCTAGGATACCTAGGCGTCTATGTTTTCACCACGAATTTATGTAAGTATCTCATTAAGTGCGATCTCAAAAGCCTTAAGAATCTTTCAACGAATTTAGCCAAAAGAGGACATTCATAGTGTAGACATCCAACACCAGAATATTTTTCGATCACTATGGATATGAACAGGGACAAAGTTAGGGGCGTGCCCCCCCCATGATGATTTATTTGTGTGGACTCCCCAGTAATATTTGTATTTAACCTCTAAATTACCCAGATTAGTCCTAATTGCCCCCTCCAAGTTTATTGATATGTATTTGGCCCCCTTAATTAACTGATTCCTGGCCGCTTTGTCACCGAATATGAAGGTATCCATGATGGTCCACAAAGAAACAACCAAAAAAAGGTGGTAAAAATTTACAAAAAAATCTTTTTGAAACTTTTCCAAGAAGGAATTCTTCTTGTTTGACCAAGAAACGGTAATTTTCTATCTAGAAGACCCCAACCAAGAACATAATTTTCCAAGAAGGCCCCTAAAACATAATTTTCTATTTAGAAAACCCAACCAAGAACATATTCACGAATGACGGAGTGTGTGTCTTGGTTGTACAACAAATAAAATCCACTTTTTGCTAGGTGTATTGGCGAGTCGAGTAGTTTTGAACAACCTTCTGGTGCAAGTTCGACAACCGTGGCTAGCTATGCTTGTAGATTCACGACCTTGATATGCCTAGACCTAGATATGCTTTGTAGATGTACCTTTTGAGATATAGATCTTGCTCCATATATAGGCACACAAGACTGTGCATAAAAAACAGCGGGCCGCAAAACACCGTCTAGGACCCTAAATAGGCTCCACAAGTTTAATAAGGCAACGCGCTATAAGATTTTCTCAAAATTTTCATGCTCTTTGAGGCTCCTTCATTCATGCAAGGATATAATTATTACCTATAAATTCATGTGGCATTTCTTGGTCGTGCATTATACTTTTATGCATGAATTATCATTTTATGTGTCATCTCATTGTTGCACATTGTAATTTTATGCATCAAACGATAGCATAAGACACATCATTCACGTGTCTTCCTCGTCACTTACATCCAACACCAGAATATTTTTCGATCACTATGGATATGAACAGGGACAAAGTTAGGGGCGTGCTGCCCCCCCCATGATGATTTATTTGTGTGGACTCCCCCGTAATATTTGTATTTAACCTCTAAATTACCCAGATTAGTCCTAATTGCCCCCTCCAAGTTTATTGATATGTATTTGGCCCCCTTAAATAACTGATTCCTTGCGGCTTTGTCACCGAATATGAAGGTATCCATGATGGTCCACAAAGAAACAACCAAAAAAAAAGGTGGTAAAAATTCACAAAAAAATCTTTTTGAAACTTTTCCAAGAAGGAATTCTTCTTGTTTGACCAAGAAACGGTAATTTTCTATCTAGAAGACCCCAACCAAGAACATAATTTTCCAAGAAGGCCCCTAAAACATAATTTTCTATTTAGAAAACCCAACCAAGAACATATTCACGAATGACAGAGTGTGTGTCTTGGTTGTACAACAAATAAAATCCACTTTTTGCTAGGTGTATTGGCGAGTCGAGTAGTTTTGAACAACCTTCTGGTGCAAGTTCGACAACAGTGGCTAGCTATGCTTGTAGATTCACGACCTTGATATGCCTAGACCTAGATATGCTTTGTAGATGTACCTTTTGAGATATAGATCTTGCTCCATATATAGGCACACAAGACTGTGCATAAAAAACAGCGGGCCGCAAAACACCGCCTAGGACCCTAAATAGGCTCCACAAGTTTAATAAGGCAACACGCGATAAGATTTTCTCAAAATTTTCATGCTCTTTGAGGCTCCTTCATTCATGCAAGGATATAATTATTACCTATAAATTCATGTGGCATTTCTTGGTCGTGCATTATACTTTTATGCATGAATTATCATTTTATGTGTCATCTCGTTGTTGCACATTATAATTTTATGCATCAAACGATAGCATAAGACACATCATTCACGTGTCTTCCTCGTCACTTACATCCAACACCAGAATATTTTTCGATCACTATGGATATGAACAGGGACAAAGTTAGGGGCGTGCCCCCCCCCCATGATGATTTATTTGTGTGGACTCCCCAGTAATATTTGTATTTAACCTCTAAATTACCCAGATTAGTCCTAATTGCCCCCTCCAAGTTTATTGATATGTATTTGGCCCCCTTAATTAATTGATTCCTAGCGGCTTTGTCACCGAATATGAAGGTATCCATGATGGTCCACTAAGAAACAACCAAAAAAAGGTGGTAAAAATTTACAAAAAAATCTTTTTGAAACTTTTCCAAGAAGGAATTCTTCTTGTTTGACCAAGAAACGGTAATTTTCTATCTAGAAGACCCCAACCAAGAACATAATTTTCCAAGAAGGCCCCTAAAACATAATTTTCTATTTAGAAAACCCAACCAAGAACATATTCACGAATGACGGAGTGTGTGTCTTGGTTGTACAACAAATAAAATCCACTTTTTGCTAGGTGTATTGGCGAGTCGAGTAGTTTTGAACAACCTTCTGGTGCAAGTTCGACAACCGTGGCTAGCTATGCTTGTAGATTCACGACCTTGATATGCCTAGACCTAGATATGCTTTGTAGATGTACCTTTTGAGATATAGATCTTGCTCCATATATAGGCACACAAGACTGTGCATAAAAAACAGCGGGCCGCAAAACACCGTCTAGGACCCTAAATAGGCTCCAAAAGTTTAATAAGGCAACGCGCTATAAGATTTTCTCAAAATTTCATGCTCTTTGAGGCTCCTTCATTCATGCAAGGATATAATTATTACCTATAAATTCATGTGGCATTTCTTGGTCGTGCATTATACTTTTATGCATGAATTATCATTTTATGTGTCATCTCATTGTTGCACATTGTAATTTTATGCATCAAACGATAGCATAAGACACATCATTCACGTGTCTTCCTCGTCACTTACATCCAACACCAGAATATTTTCGATCACTATGGATATGAACAGGGACAAAGTTAGGGGTGCCCCCCCCCCCCCCCCCATGATGATTTATTTGTGTGGACTCCCCCGTAATATTTGTATTTAATCTCTAAATTACCCAGATTAGTCCTAATTGCCCCCTCCAAGTTTATTGATATGTATTTGGCCCCCTTAAATAACTGATTCCTTGCGGCTTTGTCACCGAATATGAAGGTATCCATGATGGTCCACAAAGAAACAACCAAAAAAAAAGGTGGTAAAAATTCACAAAAAAATCTTTTTGAAACTTTTCCAAGAAGGAATTCTTCTTGTTTGACCAAGAAACGGTAATTTTCTATCTAGAAGACCCCAACCAAGAACATAATTTTCCAAGAAGGCCCCTAAAACATAATTTTCTATTTAGAAAACCCAACCAAGAACATATTCACGAATGACAGAGTGTGTGTCTTGGTTGTACAACAAATAAAATCCACTTTTTGCTAGGTGTATTGGCGAGTCGAGTAGTTTTGAACAACCTTCTGGTGCAAGTTCGACAACAGTGGCTAGCTATGCTTGTAGATTCACGACCTTGATATGCCTAGACCTAGATATGCTTTGTAGATGTACCTTTTGAGATATAGATCTTGCTCCATATATAGGCACACAAGACTGTGCATAAAAAACAGCGGGCCGCAAAACACCGCCTAGGACCCTAAATAGGCTCCACAAGTTTAATAAGGCAACACGCGATAAGATTTTCTCAAAATTTTCATGCTCTTTGAGGCTCCTTCAATCATGCAAGGATATAATTATTACCTATAAATTCATGTGGCATTTCTTGGTCGTGCATTATACTTTTATGCATGAATTATCATTTTATGTGTCATCTCGTTGTTGCACATTATAATTTTATGCATCAAACGATAGCATAAGACACATCATTCACGTGTCTTCCTCGTCACTTACATCCAACACCAGAATATTTTTCGATCACTATGGATATGAACATGGACAAAGTTAGGGGCGTGCTGACCCCCCCCCATGATGATTTATTTGTCTGGACTCCCCAGTAATATTTGTATTTAACCTCTAAATTACCCAGATTAGTCCTAATTGCCCCCTCCAAGTTTATTGATATGTATTTGGCCCCCTTAATTAATTGATTCCTAGCGGCTTTGTCACCGAATATGAAGGTATCCATGATGGTCCACTAAGAAACAACCAAAAAAAGGTGGTAAAAATTCACAAAAAATTCTTTTTGAAACTTTTCCAAGAAGGAATTCTTCTTGTTGGACCAAGAAACGGTAATTTTCTATCTAGAAGACCCCAACCAAGAACATAATTTTCCAAGAAGCCCCTAAAACATAATTTTCTATTTAGAAAACCCAACCAAGAACATATTCACGAGTGACGGAGTGTGTGTCTTGGTTGTACAACAAATAAAATCCACTTTTTGCTAGGTGTATTGGCGAGTTGAGTAGTTTTGAACAACCTTCTGGTGCAAGTTCGACAACAGTGGCTAGCTATGCTTGTAGATTCACGACCTTGATATGCCTAGACCTAGATATGCTTTGTAGATGTACCTTTTGAGATATAGATCTTGCTCCATATATAGGCACACAAGACTGTGCATAAAAATAGCGGGCCGCAAAACACCGTCTAGGACCCTAAATAGGCTCCAAAAGTTTAATAAGGCAACACGCGATAAGATTTTCTCAAAATTTTCATGCTCTTTGAGGATCCTTCATTCATGCAAGGATATAATTATTACCTATAAATTCATGTGGCATTTCTTGGTCGTGCATTATACTTTTATGCATGAATTATCATTTTATGTGTCATCTCGTTGTTGCACATTATAATTTTATGCATCAAACGATAGCATAAGACACATCATTCACGTGTCTTCCTCGTCACTTTAATTTATTAAGACACTCATTGTATGTCGTGAGATAGCTATAATGTTGTATTTCATGTGTTGCTCCTCCGTAAGGGGTCTTCATTTTATTCTAGGAGATAGCTATTGGATATCACCAATGATTACATGCACCACTAAGTTGTCATGTGTGATCATTTTATTCATAAAATGGTAGCCATTAGCTAAAATTTCACGTGTCTTATTGTTGCGTCTCCAACAGTTTTGTCATCACCTTGTTGTCTCGTCATCGTGGTGTCATTTAGCATACCTAATCATGCGAACATCTCATATCAAAGTATTTTTCCGTTTCCTGTCGAGATTACTAAGGAGACAGTGGAAAGTTCTTGAGGAATGGGGTTTTCTAGATTATGTTTCTTTTTTACCTCGACAATTTTCTATGCGCACATCATTGGCGCGCTCAAATAAATTTGCGGGCACCTGTAATCGTTCTATTCTCATTGTGGACACCACCTATGGCAAACCTATCGTGCAAACAGAAAATTACACGACATCGTGCAATCACTTCTCGATGGATGCATGCATACGTGAAGGAATTTGAATGGTTCGTGCACAAACTGCGCATACAAATAATCTATGCTTGATTTTCGTACTACTCCATCTTCTTGAGTGTCTGTACCTCCATCCGCCTATTACCTAACATATCATGAGACACTATATTGTCACGTGTCCTTATTTTATGCTACGAGATTACATGTGGTTCTTTGTGCCGCTCGATTGCCACGTATTATTATTTTATGCATGAAATTGTAGCCATTACCTATCATTTCATGTGTTGTATTATTGTCGTGGCAACCTACTTGGAAACCTCACCTCCCCAACATTTCACCATTAGGTAACCCCGTATACTGTTATAATGAGATGACTAGGAAATTATGCATTTTGGCGTTTTCCCGCCATTTTTACGGCTATATTATGTTATATTCATTTTGGCATTTTCCCTCCCGTTTTTATGTGCCGCCTCATTGCCATAACATCCTGTTTAGATACCTAGGTATCCGATCATCTCCCCATCAATGTATTTTTTCTTGAGCGGTAAGCATACGAGGTCTAGTTGAGACCATTCTGGAATCCTTGGAAAGCTCTTGTGTAGTCAGGTTTTCTAGACTTGTGATTTTTTCAGCCTTGGCAATTCTCCATACAAGCATCCATGGGGGCTCATGAAAAAAATTATGGGCCAACGTGATCGTGCTACTCCATCGGTTCCCTTACCGGTAAAAGCCCCGCGGTTAACCTAGCTTGCAAGCCAACAATATACACGACCACATGTAATCACGTCTAGCTAGCTGCATGTACTTGATTGATCCATTGCTCTACGGGTCACATCACAAGGCTCCACTAGCACTATGTTTTTTTCTATGCCGGTATCCACATCGTGAACCGCGTAGCCCACATGATGACCATCCTAGCTACCCGACATCCGCAACGCCGACTACTTCAATGGTAAGTGGCCACTTCGGTTGCGCTTCTTCCATACAATTGTTTTCTCAAAGTTCTTGATCTCGTTGCTGGTTCGCTCAGGGAAGTCCATGGTGATCTTGGACTACCAGTTGCCCCACCTCTCCTGGGCTCCACGATGAGCATGTGCTCCTCCACCATGACATTGCCCCATAGGGGCACATTTAGTCATCCACGACAACAACAACAACTCTTCCGTGTGTGGTTCAGCTTCATGCCCATCGATGTTTACTTAGCTGGCGAGCAATGAGAATGAGGGCTACCGTGGATATGCTTTCATGCAGCGACAACCCGCATAAGACATAAGAGATCGCCGTGGTCTACGTGGTTGATGCATCGTTCAACGGGTATGTTTTCCAAGGATACGGCCACATACGAAACATGTCGAGCACAAACTACGTCATGAGAAGTTGCCGACGTCAAGGGACCGCGATGGTGGAACTCCTCCATGTCCCGCCACACGCCCCTATGTCAAAATCGGCCAATCCCCAATTGGCGGAGCCAACAGGGTGGAAGGGTGGGGCAGGCCCCACCCTAAAATTTGGCCTAACCCATATATAACCTATATAAAAATTAGAGATAAAAATGAAAAAGACCCGACCCAATATAAGCCTTCCCCACCCTAAGAAGTATCAATCTATGGATTGCAAGACTTGTGGTAATGATATCCTAGCTTCTTTTCATGAAAACGTGTAGGTAACAAGTATTTTTTTGTGTGTGTTTGTATGTGTGGACCTGTAGCTAGCCAATAATTAGAGTTTTTTTTTAGGGGTTCCAATAATTGAGTTAGGAATACGAGTATGCATACATGTGTTTTTGTTTTTTGAAGGCAACGTACATGCTAGCAGTATGTGTTTTTTTTTTTTTTTTTTTTTTGAGCAAATGCTAGCAGTATGTGTTGAAAAAGGAAAAAGAAATTTAGCTGAAAGGAACCGTGGGCAGCAGCCCGGAGGCAAATTCGGCCCAAATCGCTACCCATGGCCTGGTCTTTGGTCGGAGCCGTTAGATGCAGATCAACGGACGCTGCCCGGAACAAAACGACCCGATGGCGAAACCCTAAGCCATTTCTTCTCCCTCTCTGTCCGCTCCCACCACCAAGAGAAGCGCCGCCGCGACGGCACCTTGGCGGGCCGGCCGGCTTCCTCGTCGGCGCGCGCGTGCATCGGTTGGACGGTGCGCGCGGCTCCGTCGAGATCGCCGGACCGCCTCGCGCGCATGGCTGAGGGAGGTGGGTGGTGTGCTCCGGCGAGGGGCTGCCGGCCGCCAGGACCCGATGTCGGTGACGCGAGCGGCGGAAGGCTGTCCTCTACTCGCTTGGAGAGCCTCGCGACTCCTCCGAGCAGGGGACGGCGGCTTATCTGTCTCCATCGCCGGCGCCGATCCTAGATTGTCGGACCTGCGCGTCCGCCCGGACTACTGCGGGGCGTTCTCTGTGAGACATCTTCCTCTTCTTCCCGCTCATGGTACGAAGGTGAGACCAATTCCTCTTCTCCTTCTTCTTGTATTCCCTGTTGAACTCAATGCTTGCTAGGACTGCCTGCATCTATTCGGCTTGAAAAGATCTCATCTGGATACATAGCTGTGCACCTAGATCTTTATGTTTCTTGGGAGCAGAATTGCTACTGCCAAATCAAGTTTGGTTGCACGCAGCGACTCCTAATCTACAAACCAGCTCTACCTGAACATATATGGCTTTCACGTATTTTTCAGTGCAGTTGGTTCTAGCTGCTGATGCTAAGCCATTCTCCAGTTTACAACACTGTGCCATAAATATTGAACGTTAATCTTGGCATCTTTTTTTCGAGTTAGTCATCATAACTGTTCGTTTATTACGTACTGACTGATTCTTTTGAAGCAGCATCCAGATAATGGGGACAGGCACGTGCTCTTCACGGCTCCGTTGGTTCGAGGTTCTGGAGTTTCTGACCCGGCGGCGCTCCGGCTGCCGGCACGACTTCCCTGGCCTCGGATGTGTCCCTGGAGCCTGCCATCAGTCACCCGCGCCGACGGCGTGGTCGTCGCCTGGCGGTAGTCTCGCTTGCCGCCAGGACGGCGCCTCCGTCGCGCAACCCCTGCACACTGAGATCATCATCGGCTATAATGTGAGCTCTGAGCCATGGCCATTGTTTTGTAGTTTGCATAGCTAGGGTCAGGGTTTGGTCTCGATGGGTGTATGGCTCTTCATCATGTGAACTAGTTCATTTGCTTGTCCCTGCATAGTAAAGATCATAACTGTAGGCTTCTCTTGTGATTAGTAAAATGTATATATGATTTTCAGGATGATCGATTATTTGACTTCACTCGCTGTTTCTTTGTATTATCCTATTTCTCTTGTTCCTGGATAGTGTTTCACAATATCTGTAGTATTTTCTTTGTTTATTTGATTCATGGGTTTAGCTATTATTGCACAGTAATTGTTTTAGTTCACTGACATGATATGTGTACGCTCAATCATGTTATGTTCTTGCTAAATTTGTTTCTTTTGACCTGTTGAATAATGTGTACGCATTGGAAAGCATCCATGTGTGGAGTAAATCTATTGGTGTGCCTATGCGGTGGATGCATGGGAATCCTTGTTGATATGCTTGCTGCTTCTGCGTCGGAAGTACTGAAATCTGTATATTTGCAGGTTCAAAGCATATCGGTGTGAACAGTGCATGCTGTCCGTGGCCTCTTGTGGCTTGAGCATGTTGGTATTCTCGGCTGGTCCCTGGTCGACTACCTCAAGCTCTGGCCGCAATGCGACGGCATCGAGTTCACCAGCTTGCAGCAGTCGTGGTGGCGATCTTGGGTCTTGGGTGAGCACCTCGTGTTCCCTGCTAGAAATTATGTGCTTTGCCTTGGTTGGGTGTGTAGCTCCTATTCAAGTTTAGCTTGATGTTTAGTTTAGATGCTGAGAGGTTAGAATCTGATAATATTGCCATTCTTTTGCTGTGAGTAAAATATCATCTTTAGGCTATTTCTTGTTTGCTTATGCTTGATTTTGGTTCGTGTGATGCAGGTTTGTAGAGACATTATGCATAGGCTGTACTGAAAATTGTACATTTGCAGGTTGACAGCGTACCGCTGTGAAGAGTGCACGATGTCCGTGCCCATGACAGGGTTGGTAGGCTCGGCTAGCCCCTGGTCAAGTACCTCGTCAGCTCCCGCCGGCAGCCGCGATGGTGGTGAATTCAGGCCTTGGCTACCCCTCCTCTGGCCCCTGCTTGAAATTGAGGTGTGGCGATTATGTGCCGTGCCTTCATTCGGTGTAGCTCCTATTCAAGTTTAGCTTCTTGTTTTAGTCTAGAGGCGCAAGTATTATACTATGGGCATTCTTTTTGCTGCGAGTAAATGATATGTTCTGGTTTGCTTATGCTCGATTTTTGGGTCATGTGATGCTGATGTGTAGCGGCGGGCTTATAGAATCTGGTCTGTATCTTGTAAGTATGGTGAGTCCACGGTTAGTAGCTAATGTAAGCAATGCATGTAGTTGCTCTTGCTGTTACCGATCTGATTGGTAGTGCGTGGTTTGTTTGATTGAGAGCAGATCCTTTTTAGATAAGCCAGAAGGTATCTTGGTTGTTGTGTGGATTATCTATTGGGAGAAGAGCGTTTCTGTATACCCAAATTGTTGGCCCCTATAATTGAAATTGTTTGTCGTCCAAAGAGAAAAGTGGTTTTCCAACATGCAAAAACTGACACGGATTGTATCTTGTCTCATCGCTCGTCTCTGCCCTCTAATACGTATAACCTTCTTCCTCCGTCATTGCGGGCTTGCGATGGCATTTTGCTCGACAGATGTTTCTTCTTCTCTCCGTCCGGGCATGCATCCTCTTGTTCTTAGGTTTTTTGAGATTTGATGGGCCCAAAAATTCGTACAGGGAGATGGAGCGAGAGAAAGAAAAAAGAGAGGAGACGTGACAGAAAAGGGTTGCGAGCGTACAAATCTTTCTTTCAGGGAAAAAAAAGAGAAGAGCGCGAGAGAAAAGGACGCGTACGACAAGGCACACGGAGCGGTCGCCCGACCGTCAAACAGGACTTTGGTGTACAAGTCGGAGCCGTAGCCGTAGCGGGAGTCAGCCCTTCATAAGCACACAAGCAGGGGAGATCGTAGAGGCAAACGTACTTCTGGAGTTGAGAGATTGCAACATGGCGTCGCAAAGTAATACTGCATCTGCTATCGTTGCAACAAAGACGGTGCAGGCGTCCCACGATGTAGCGATCCGAGGCTACTCGGCCACCAAAGAGTATTACACCCACGGCACCTACCTCAACTCTGCAAACTTCGTCGCCGGAGGCCGTCGCTGGTACCTGCGCTACTACCCCAACGGCTGCTGCTCCTACGACATCGGATACGTAACCTTCCTGCTGTACCCTGACGACGACGATCGCGGCAACGGCCAACACAGAGCGCCACTGCCGCCCTACCATATTTCCTTGCTCGGCCCGGACGGCAATCCAGTACAAGGCTACAAGAGGAACCACCGGGTGACACACCTCGAGCCACCGGCCTACCAAACGGTCGGACTCATCCAGTCCACCGCCCTCGAGCGCTCACTTTACCTCCGCGACGACGCCTTCGCCGTCCGATGCGAGTTCTCCGTGCCCGTCATCGTCACCCACACCGTCCACAACGAGCCAGGCAGTCCGGCTCCGACTCATGTGCCCGCCAACGTCCGCTTCGTCTCCGACAAGGGGCCCACTGACGTCGCCCTCCAGGTCGGCGACCACACCTTCCCAGCCCACATGCATCTCCTCGCCGCTCAGTCGCCGGTTCTGGCGGCATTGTTCACGGGTCCCATGAGGGAGAACACCGCCGCTTCAGTTCGGATCGACGGCATGGAGCCTCCGGTGTTGGAAGCCATGCTCCACTTCATCTACACAGGCAACCTCCTCCTGCCACCCTGTCGTCGACAACGAGAGACGGAGGAATCGCCATGACTCAACATCTGCTTGTGGCCGCCGACAGGTACAACCTCGACAGGCTCAAGTCCTTATGCGCTGACAAGCTACTCACACACATCGACACAAACACAGTGGCTACTATGCTGGACCTGGCTCATCGGCATGGCTGCGACGCGCTCAAGGATGCATGCTACGAGTTTCTTGCTCCTCCCAGAGGCAATGTCAAAGCAATTCTCAACAGCCAGGGCTTTGAGCAACTCATCAGTGATTACCCCTCGGTTATGGTGGAGCTACTAGCCAGGGTTGCTCCGTTGCCTCGTGGACCTTGAACTTCTTTTGTTCTTTTCTGAATATCCGTTGACCTTTAACTTAATTACACGCAATGCTACTACTATATATGTATAGCGTTATATATATTTTCCTTTAATTTGTTCAGACTAGTTGACTTGCACGTGCCTGCACGTCTCCATTATCAAACAAAAAATCTTCATGAAATTTTAAATTGTAAATTTAACCTACATTGTATGTGTGATCAGTCCACACAAAAAAGTTAAATAACATTACGTCCATGTGATAGTAATCAAGTTGCATGTAATTTCTTTTTCCATATTATTTATGTCGTCAAAGCAAATATCTCTTTCATTTTTCATATCTATGTCAAGTAAGCCATATAAACATGTGTATACAAAGCTGGATATAGCAAAATGTCATGCAAAAGTAGAATGCCAAAGAATTTTCCGAGAGGCGTGCAATTGAGTATTCAACCAATAGGCCAAAAGGAGAAAACTGTAGCTAAAAAAGTGAGTAGAAAACTATTACAGTGAATGGTTAATAACCTTTATCTATCTAATTATTGGTTTCTATCTGGTGGCCTAAGAAAGTCTGGTAAGGTGCTATCGAGTGTGTAGACTTATTTTTCTCTCAGTTCAACTTCAAATCCATACCAACTTAGGTTATTTAATTGCACAAAGCCTTCCTAAAGCAGATACAAGAAATTATCAGGTGTCGCTATAAGTACATTTAGCTCTTGCTCAAGGCTTTCTAGCTGTGTTTCATCTTGAGATCCACAGGGTGCAACCATAGATCTGAAATGAACCCCGGACCTAGATATTGAACGACAATTCTAAATGGCATGTGTCTAGAAAAAAATATATCAATAGGAAATTCCCTAGTTATTTTCCCCATATGACATAGGATCTATCAATAAGATTCATTCAGAAAGTAGTATACGCGGTAAAAAAAAGCTCAGCATTAGGTGCAATATTATGAATCGTCAGTTCCTGAGAGATGATTTGACCACATAGCTTCTTCCTTCCTTAATTTTTTAACTATAGGGCAAATATATGCCAAGTTCTAGCCCGATCTACTTTGATCGGCAATGATGCAACTCTTCCCCAGTCCCCCTCCAAGACAGGACCAAATTCACCATATGACATAGCGTAAAACGATTTTACAGTAACAGTTATCAAAAGCAATTCACATAAGTCAGACACGCATTAGTGCAATTAATTCAGTATCTTGATATTTATGGATAAGATGATGTTTATTGTATGATCTATTGATCAAGAAGTACTAACAATTCAAGATTCGAAGGTAAGGCGTTAACCTGAATATGTGATGGTTCACTTGATATGTAAAAAAATATTACATCAGAAGTGAACCCCGGGAAAACAACATTGTCAAACAAATAAACAAAAACTTGATGTTAGCACTCCACCCGCATCCAGGTCCAATCACAAAAGGCGTATTTGAGCAGACTGGGACGTAAAGTACCCATCTTTGTACTTGCTAACTCCTCACATTTTAATGAACCACACCACTCAGATTTGTAGCTGTTTCAATAGGGAGAAAGGCATAAAAGCATCGCCACCAAATTAAATCCATGTCAAGATAATTTTGTACTTTTTAATCTATCTCTTATTTATATCGAGTATAATTTGCATGTATCTGATTCTTTGAAGAAGTTTTCGTTTTCCAGACATAAATTTTTTGCATGCATGCACATAGTTAAAACATCAGGTCCGGTAGCAAAAAAAAGCTATGAGAAAATATTCCAGGTTCATACATGTGTTCACCTTCATAGGACATTTTGAATTATCCCACAACTATGTCTTCTTTTTGCAAATTCCACCTCGAGTTAAAAAAATTATTCTCTTTGTTTTCATCGAGATTTGATAGCAATAATCCATGAATTGAACATTGAGAATTTCAATATTAAATCTTTGAAACATTCCATCAGTGATATGCACTAATACTTAAATGATGTACACATAATCTAGATGTACAAGACAGAAACTACTCTGACGTTGCAAGCTCAGTGGTTGTAAAAGTAAATTGTACCAAAGAAGAAAAACTTTATCAGAATTTGAGCCTGTCGTCGAGGAGCCGGAAGCTTTATAGCTATTTCAATAGGGAGAAAGGCAGAAAAGCAGCAACCAGATTAAATCCATGTCAAAATAATTTGTACTTTTTAATCTATCTCTTACTTCTACAGGGTATAATTTACATGTATCTGATTCTTTGAAGAGGTTTTCGTTTTCCAGTGTTCCCGTCAAACATATAATTTTTGCAAACATGCACGTAGTTAAAACATCAGGTCCGGTAGCAAAAAAAAGCGATGAGAAAATACTCCAGGATAATACATGTGTTCACCTTCATAGGACATTTTGAATTATCCCACAACTATGTCTTCTTTTTGCAAATTCCACCTTGAGTTAAAAAATTATTCTCTTTGTTTTCATCGAGATTTGATAGCAATAATCCATGAATTGAAGAGTAAGAATTTCAATATTAATTCTTTGCAGCATTCTATCGGTGATATGCACTAATACCTGAATGATGTACACATAATCTCGAAGTACAAGACATAAACTACTCTGACGTTGCAAGCTCACTTTTTGTAAAAGTAAATTGTACCAAAGAAGAGAAACTCTATCTGAATTTGAGCCTGTCCTCGAGAAACGGGAAGCCTTGTAAAAGTGTGTTATCTTGTAACAAGTATGAAACAAAGGTAACCACATGCAAATTGCAGTAGCATCAGTGAATATGTTGGAGAAATATCTTATCATTCCCAGTAGCATGCCAAACATATATTGTACACCTGAGTTGACAATACCACTCAAATTATGCATATTCTAATGTATGTAAAATAAAAACACATAAATTTTGAACAAATAACGACATTCGGAGAACCTGAACACCAACTCTAGCTAGCCGAGCAGAAGGTTATAGTTACCAAAGAAAAGAGGAAATACAAATAATAACTTGTAGTGGAAATCACAAGCAGAGATCAGCCATCTTGAACAACAAGCTGAGCAGTTTTCTGGAAGGATCGGCATGCTTCCGTATGTTAATATGGAATAAAAGAAATTCCCAGATAATCATCTCTAAATTGGCTGGTCCAGCCTCTCAAAATCCAGTAAAATCTCTATCTGCCTCACTACGTATCTCTTTCAAACTATATTGTCTGACCAAAATATAGTTTCAGGTACCTCAAGCATACAGTTATTTTAGTTAGAATACAGGTCACTGGACCAGCCAAAGCAAGAGTGTTTATTATGATTATTGACTTGAACCTATTTTACAATAGCAAGAGAGGGATTACTCAATTTAGGTTCAGTTAATAGAGAGTGATTAACCCGGATCAAAATAGCAAGAGAGCTAATAAATTTAGGTTCAGTTAAGCCATTGTCATGTAGATATGTGTACCTAAAGATTGTGCCGTGAACCAGAAGATTGTGATCTCAACTTGTAGGATGTAGAGTTGAACCTAGACAAGGGACATCGTCGAAGTGTGTAGAGTTGTTGGCGGCCGGCCGGTGCAGGAGAAGTGGATGGCGCCGCGGATTCCGATGTGCGAGGCACGGGGTCCAATGTCCCGGGCTTCCGGCGTGTAGGTCGCCGCTTTGCTTGCCGGCGTGCAGGGCACATTCGTCCTGTGTAGGCTATGGCAGCGACTGCACCGTAGGGAAGCATGGGGATGGCGGCACTGCGGTCGTGTGGCGCCATGGAAGAGCAAGGTGCTGGTGCCGAATAACAGGTGCGGGGAGGCGGCATCCTCTCTACAGGGAGGACGGCGACTTACATGCAAGACGGCGCTTGGGCCATGCGGAGCCTTGGAGAAGCAGGGCGCTGGCACCGGACGTCATGTGTAGGTCGGCGGTGTCCTCGCTACAGCAAGAACCGCGGCATGGGGGCAATGCGGGGACGTGGACGACGGGGCACTGGGAACGTGCGGTGTGGGGAATAAACTTGATTTGGGAAAGATTAGGATAGTTTTTCTTGTAAGGTCGTCAATACCGTTTCAGGTAACTTAAGTGGTGGCACTTTTTGTAATTTTAACGTGTGTTTGATTACCTCAACATTGAATCGATCTTGTCCGTTTAATCTAGTTAGTTTGATGGCTGAGATCGATTGTATCTACGAAGTTTGCTCTTTTATAAGTAGTTTAGATTAAAAGGTCTCATATGTATTCCATGCATGGGTTCCACGTCTACTTGTGTTGCAATGGTCGTATGCGCCCACCAAATCAAACCCTGTACGTCAGTTTCCACCATGTTTTCCACTGTCCATCTAATCTTTACACTACTGGAAAATCGAATTTCGCCGGCTATCTCCCGCTTTGCCGAGTGCCAAAGCACGGGGTACTCGGCATAGAACCGTGTACGCTGACACCATCCCAAAAAACAATCGGCACAAGTACACACTCGGCACACAGATTGTACGCCGAGTGTGCCCTGCATAGGACACTCGGCATAGACGAAACCCTCGGCGTAGCACGTTTGTGCCGAGTGTCCTCTGCAGGGAACACTCGGCGTATATATCGACGACGGCAAATCAAGAATAAACACTCGGCAAAGTTTAAGCACTCGGCATACGTGGGAGCCACGTGGCTCTACGTACGTTACGACCGCGACGAAACGGTGTCCAGGGTTTGCCGAGTGTCTTCGTAACGGCAACTCGGCATACAGTGGGTTTTTGCCGAGTGTCATGATGCACCACTCGGCAAACTACGCGGTGAAAATTTCCCCCCTTCGCGCCAACGCTTCCCGCGTAGTATTTCGAATCTTTGCCGAGTGTCATGATGCACCACTCGGCAAACTACGCAGTGAAAATCCCCCCCCCCCCTCGCGCCAACGCTTCCCGCGTAGTATTTCGAATCTTTGCCGAGTGTCTAGCGGAGTACTCGGCAAAAAATGTTCCCTCGAAAGATTTTTCCTTCGCGCCAACTCCTCCCGCGCAGTTTATAGGTTTGCCGAGTGTCCCGTGATATGACACTCGGCAAAGAAGTTCAACAAGCACACAATCCGTGTGCCTATCTTTGATCCACCGGCTCACAATCACTTGAAAGATCCAACGGCTCGGAAGAGCTCGAAGAAAACACACGATCCGTGTGCTTCTTCCCTCCATTTCTCAC
Organism: Alopecurus myosuroides; assembly: GCA_028641055.1. Taxonomy (NCBI): domain Eukaryota; kingdom Viridiplantae; phylum Streptophyta; class Magnoliopsida; order Poales; family Poaceae; genus Alopecurus; species Alopecurus myosuroides. Next base: position 351,984 of record JAPCYS010003698.1, read on the forward strand.
TATATAAACACACATGCATCTAGCTTAGTTAGCACATATCTACAACCCAGCACTCTTCCATTTCTTCGCGCCAACTCTTCCATGTCTTCCACCGTACCCACTATAACCTACTCGGAGGCGGAGGAGCTCTGCGCCTCGAACTACCCCTGCCCTCCCGGGTACGGCGTCCCCGCCGGGTGGATGCTGAGCGCCGGAGGCGTGCCGGTCCCTCCTGTCCCTCAAGGTGTGGCGCGCCGGGCGGCCATCACGAACCACTACTACTTCGAGCTGAGACCGGAGCAGCGGACGTATCCCCAATGGTATCCCCAATGGGATCCCAACTACTACGCCGGAGGTTGGGACGCCTTCTTCTTCAATCGGCGTGAGAGGGCGCTCGCCAGGTACGAGGAGGACGGCCCGCCTCCTTCGAACTTCAACGAGGCTGGTCGTCGGCTGTGGTGGCGCGGCCGGACTCTCCAGGGCATCATGAACTACATAAGGAACGGCGATAACCCCCGCCTGCGCTACCCGCAGTCCAGGCGTGCTCCCCCATCGACATTTCAGCCCCCATCTGACGACAGCGACGACGGCGGCGGCGACTTCAACGACTACGAGTACATGTATTATACGCCTAGGCAGGAGTATGACTAGACCTGAGCCACAAGATGGCTGGGACAAATGGTTTGTCCATGTATCCTAGAATGTTTAGATCCACGTACTGTCGTGTATCCTGCTTCCTTGGAATTTCAATCTAGTCGTAAAATTCAAAAATAATCGTAGTGGTGTGTGTTCAAGTGTCATGTTAGTCCCAAGGAACACCCTTGACACATGGCATGGCAAAACATTGGTTTAGGTGGTGTCCCGACGCTCCGGGTCCCCTCTCCGGAGATACCCTAGCCCCGGTGTAGAAAAAGACAGAACCGGCGTCCAGCCCCCTCTTCGTGAGCCGGAAGTGGGTAGCAAAGTGGAACTAGTTGCTTGGTTGTGTCATGTTAGGCCCAAGGAACACCCTTGACAATGGTAGGGCCCACCTCCTTGCAAGATTCCCCCCGTTACGTCAGATCCGGGAGTTTCGGGGTGTGAGCAGTCCTTGAACCCGCGAGAGAGAATCCGACGTCGGTGAGGCCCCAACACAGACAGTGATGGTATCTTTGGCACCCAAGACCCATGAGACACTCTAACACACATGGCATGGCAAACCATTGGTTTAGGTGGGATCCCGACGCTCCGGATCCCCTCTCTAGAGAAACCCTAGCCCCGGTGTAGAAAAAGACGGAACCGGCGTCTAGCCCCCTCTGCGTGAGCCGGAAGTGGGTAGCAAAGTGGAACTAGTTGCTTGGTTGTGTCATGTTAGGACCAAGGAACACCCTTGACAATGGTAGGGCCCACTTCCTTGCAATATTCCCCCCGTTACGTCAGATCCGGGAGTTTCGGGGTGTGAGCAGTCCTGGAACCCGCGAGAGAGAATCCGACGTCGGTGAGGCCCCAACACAGAGAGTGATGGTATCTTTGGCACCCAACACCCATGTTACACTCTAACACACATGGCATGGCAAAACATTGGTTTAGGTGGTATCCCGACGCTCCGGGTCCCCTCTCCGGAGATACCCTAGCCCCGGTGTACAAAAAGACGGAACCGGCGTCTAGCCCCCTCTGCGTGAGCCGGAAGTGGGTAGAAAAGTGGAACTAGTTGCTTGGTTGTGTCATGTTAGGCCCAAGGAACACCCTTGACAATGGTAGGGCCCACCTCCTTGCAAGATTCCCCCCGTTACGTCAGATCCGGGAGTTTCGGGGTGTGAGCAGTCCTGGAACCCGCGAGAGAGAATCCGACGTCGGTGAGGCCCCAACACAGAGAGTGATGGTATCTTTGGCACCCAAGACCCATGAGACACTCTAACACACATGGCATGGCAAACCATTGGTTTAGGTGGGATCCCGACGCTCCAGATCCCCTCTCCGGAGAAACCCTAGCCCCGGTGAAGAAAAAGACGGAACCGGCGTCTAGCCCCCTCTGCGTGAGCCGAAAGTGGGTAGCAAAGTGGAACTAGTTGCTTGGTTGTGTCATGTTAGGCCCAAGGAACACCCTTGACAATGGTAGGGCCCACCTCCTTGCAAGATTCCCCCCGTTACGTCAGATCCGGGAGTTTCGGGGTGTGAGCAGTCCTGGAACCCGCGAGAGAGAATCCGACGTCGGTGAGGCCCCAACACAGAGAGTGATGGTATCTTTGGCACCCAACACCCATGTGACACTCTAACACACATGGTATGGAAAAACATTGGTTTAGGTGGTATCCCGACGCTCCGGATCCCCTCTACGGAGATACCCTAGCCCCGGTGTAGAAAAAGACGGAACCGGCGTCTAGCCCCCTCTGCGTGAGCCGGAAGTGGGTAGAAAAGTGGAACTAGTTGCTTGGTTGTGTCATGTTAGGCCCAAGGAACACCCTTGACAATGGTAGGGCCCACCTCCTTGCAAGATTCCCCCCGTTACGTCAGATCCGGGAGTTTCGGGGTGTGAGCAGTCCTCGAACCCGCGAGAGAGAATCCGACGTCGGTGAGGCCCCAACACAGAGAGTGATGGTATATTTGGCACCCAAGACCCATGAGACACTCTAACACACATGGCATGGCAAACCATTGGTTTAGGTGGGATCCCGACGCTCCGGGCCCCCTCTCCGGAGATACCCTAGCCCCGGTGTAGAAAAAGATGGAATCGGCGTCTAGCCCCCTCTGCATGAGCCGGAAGTGGGTAGGAAAGTGGAACTAGTTGCTTGGTTGTGTCATGTTAGGCCCAAGGAACACCCTTGACAATGGTAGGGCCCACATCCTTGCAAGATTCCCCCCGTTACGTCAGGTCCGGGAGTTTCAGAGTGTGAGCAGTCCTGGAACCCGCGAGAGAGAACCCGACGTCGGTGAGGCCTCAACACATAGAGTGATGGTATCTTTGGCACCCAAGACCCATGATACACTCTAACACACATGGCATGGAAAACCATTGGTTTAGGTGGTATCCCGACGCTCCGGGCCCCCTCTCCGGAGATACCCTAGCCCCTGTGTAGAAAAAGACGGAACCGGCCTCTAGGCCCCTCTGCGTGAGCCGGAAGTGGGTAGCAAAGTGGAACTAGTTGCTTTGTTGTGTCATGTTAGGCGCAAGGAACACCCTTGACAATGGTAGGGCCCACCTCCTTGCAAGATTCCCCCCGTTACGTCAGATCCGGGAGTTTTGGGGTGTGAGCAGTCCTGGAACCCGCGAGAGAGAATCCGACGTCGGTGAGGCCCCAACACAGAGAGTGATGGTATCTTTGGCACCCAACACCCATGTGACACTCTAACACACATGGCATGGCAAAACATTGGTTTAGGTGGTATCCCGACGCTCCGGGTCCCCTCTCCGGAGATACCCTAGCCCCGGTGTAGAAAAAGACGGAACCGGCGTCTAGCCCCCTCTGCGTGAGCCGGAAGTGGGTAGCAAAGTGGAACTAGTTGCTTTTTTGTGTCATGTTAGGCCCAAGGAACACCCTTTACAATGGTAGGGCCCACCTCCTTGCAAGATTCCCCCCCGTTACGTCAGATCCGGGAGTTTCGGGGTGTGAGCAGTCCTGGAACCCGCGAGAGAGAATCCGACGTCGGTGAGGCCCCAACACAGAGAGTGATGGTATATTTGGCACCCAATACCCATGAGACACTCTAACACACATGGCATGGAAAAACATTGGTTTAGGTGGGATCCCGACGCTCCGGATCCCCTCTCCGGAGAAACCCTAGCCCCGGTGTAGAAAAAGACGGAACCGGCGTCTAGCCCCCTCTGCATGAGCCGGAAGTGGGTAGCAAAGTGGAACTAGTTGCTTGGTTGTGTCATGTTAGGCACAAGGAACACCCTTGACAATTTTAGGGCCCACCTCCTTGCAAGATTCCCCCCGTTACGTCAGATCCGGGAGTTTCGGGGTGTGAGCAGTCCTGGAACCCGCGAGAGAGAATCCGACGTCGGTGAGGCCCCAACACAGAGAGTGATGGTATCTTTGGCACCCAAGACCCATGAGACACTCTAACACACATGGCATGGCAAACCATTGGTTTAGGTGGGATCCCGACGCTCCGGATCCCCTCTCCGGAGAAACCCTAGCCCCGGTGAAGAAAAAGACGGAACCGGCGTCTAGCCCCCTCTGCGTGAGCCGGAAGTGGGTAGAAAAGTGGAACTAGTTGCTTGGTTGTGTCATGTTAGGCCCAAGGAACACCCTTGACAATGGTAGGGCCCACCTCCTTGCAAGATTCCCCCCGTTACGTCAGATCCGGGAGTTTCGGGGCGTGAGCAGTCCTGGAACCCGCGAGAGAGAATCCGACGTCGGTGAGGCCCCAACACAGAGAGTGATGGTATCTTTGGCACCCAACACCCATGTGACACTCTAACACACATGGTATGGAAAAAAATTGGTTTAGGTGGTATCCCGACGCTCCGGGTCCCCTCTCCGGAGATACCCTAGCCCCGGTGTAGAAAAAGACGGAACCGGCGTCTAGCCCCCTCTGCGTGAGCCGGAAGTGGGTAGAAAAGTGGAACTAGTTGCTTGGTTGTGTCATGTTAGGCCCAAGGAACACCCTTGACAATGGTAGGGCCCACCTCCTTGCAAGATTCCCCCCGTTACGTCAGATCCGGGAGTTTCGGGGTGTGAGCAGTCCTAGAACCCGCGAGAGAGAATCCGACGTCGGTGAGGCCCCAACACAGAGAGTGATGGTATCTTTGGCACCCAACACCCATGTGAAACTCTAACACACATTGCATGGAAAACCATTGGTTTAGGTGGGATCCCGACGCTCCGGGCCCCCTCTCCGGAGATACCCTAGCCCCGGTGTAGAAAAAGACGGAATCGGCGTCTAGCCCCCTCTGCGTGAGCCGGAAGTGGGTAGGAAAGTGGAACTAGTTGCTTTGTTGTGTCGTGTTAGGCGCAAGGAACACCCTCGACTTTTAGGGCCCACCTCCTTGCAAGATTCCCCCCGTTACGTCAGATCCGGGAGTTTTGGGGTGTGAGCAGTCCTGGAACCCGCGAGAGAGAATCCGACGTCGGTGAGGCCCCAACACAGAGAGTGATGGTATCTTTGGCACCCAAAACCCATGTGACACTCTAACACACATGGCAGGGCAAAACATTGGTTTAGGTGGTATCCCGACGCTCCGGGTCCCCTCTCCGGAGATACCCTAGCGCCGGTGTAGAAAAAGATGGAACCGGCGTCTAGCCCCCTCTGCGTGAGCCGGAAGTGGGTAGCAAAGTGGAACTAGTTGCTTTGTTGTGTCATGTTAGGCGCAAGGAACACCCTTGACAATGGTAGGGCCCACCTCCTTGCAAGATTCCCCCCGTTACGTCAGATCCGGGAGTTTTGGGGTGTGAGCAGTCCTGGAACCCGCGAGAGAGAATCCGACGTCGGTGAGGCCCCAACACAGAGACTGATGGTATCTTTGGCACCCAACACTCATTTGACACTCTAACACACATGGCATGGCAAAAAATTGGTTTAGGTGGTATCCCGACGCTCCGGGTCCCCTCTCCGGAGATACCCTAGCCCCGGTGTAGAAAAAGACGGAACCGGCGTCTAGCCCCCTCTGCGTGAGCCGGAAGTGGGTAGAAAAGTGGAACTAGTTGCTTTGTTGTGTCATGTTAGGCCCAAGGAACACCCTTTACAATGGTAGGGCCCACCTCCTTGCAAGATTCCCCCCGTTACGTCAGATCCGGGAGTTTCGGGGTGTGAGCAGTCCTGGAACCCGCGAGAGAGAATCCGACGTCGGTGAGGCCCCAACACAGAGAGTGATGGTATATTTGGCACCCAAGACCCATGAGACACTCTAACACACATGGCATGGAAAACCATTTGTTTAGGTGGGATCCCGACGCTCCGGATCCCCTCTCCGGAGAAACCCTAGCCCCGGTGTAGAAAAAGACGGAACCGGCGTCTAGCCCCCTCTGCATGAGCCGGAAGTGGGTAGAAAAGTGGAACTAGTTGCTTGGTTGTGTCATGTTAGGACCAAGTAACACCCTTGACAATGGTAGGGCCCACCTCCTTTCAAGATTCCCCCCGTTACGTCAGATCCGGGAGTTTCGGGGTGTGAGCAGTCGTGGAACCCGCGAGAGAGAATCCGACGTCGGTGAGGCCCCAACACATAGAGTGATGGTATCTTTGGCACCCAATACCCATGATACACTCTAACACACATGGCATGGAAAACCATTGGTTTAGGTGGTATCCCGACGCTCCGGGTCCCCTCTCCGGAGATACCCTAGCCCCTGTGTAGAAAAAGACGGAACCGGCGTCTAGGCCCCTCTGCGTGAGCCGGAAGTGGGTAGCAAAGTGGAACTAGTTGCTTGGTTGTGTTATGTTAGGCCCAAGGAACACCCTTGACAATGGTAGGGCCCACCTCCTTGCAAGATTCCCCCCGTTACGTCAGATCCGGGAGTTTCGGGGTGTGAGCAGTCCTCGAACCCGCGAGAGAGAATCCGACGTCGGTGAGGCCCCAACACAGAGAGTGATGGTATCTTTGGCACCCAACACCCATGTGACACTCTAACACACATGGCATGGCAAAACATTGGTTTAGGTGGTATCCCGACGCTCTGGGTCCCCTCTCCGGAGATACCCTAGCCCCGGTGTAGAAAAAGACGGAACCGGCGTCTAGGCCCCTCTGCGTGAGCCGGAAGTGGGTAGCAAAGTGGAACTAGTTGCTTTGTTGTGTCATGTTAGGCCCAAGGAACACCCTTTACAATGGTAGGGCCCACCTCCTTGCAAGATTCCCCCCGTTACGTCAGATCCGGGAGTTTCGGGGTGTGAGCAGTCCTGGAACCCGCGAGAGAGAATCCGACGTCGGTGAGGCCCCAACACAGAGAGTGATGGTATATTTGGCACCCAAGACCCATGAGACACTCTAACACACATGGCATGGAAAACCATTGGTTTAGGTGGGATCCCGACGCTCCGGATCCCCTCTCCGGAGAAACCCTAGCCCCGGTGTAGAAAAAGACGGAACCGGCGTCTAGCCCCCTCTGCATGAGCCGGAAGTGGGTAGCAAAGTGGAACTAGTTGCTTGGTTGTGTCATGTTAGTCCCAAGTAACACCCTTGACAATGTTAGGGCCCACCTCCTTTCAAGATTCCCCCCGTTACGTCAGATCCGGGAGTTTCGGGGTGTGAGCAGTCCTGGAACCCGCGAGAGAGAATCCGACGTCGGTGAGGCCCCAACACATAGAGTGATGGTATCTTTGGCACCCAAGACCCATGATACACTCTAACACACATGGCATGGAAAACCATTGGTTTAGGTGGTATCCCGACGCTCCGGGTCCCCTCTCCGGAGATACCCTAGCCCCTGTGTAGAAAAAGACGGAACCGGCGTCTAGGCCCCTCTGCGTGAGCCGAAAGTGGGTAGAAAAGTGGAACTAGTTTCTTGGTTGTGTTATGTTAGGCCCAAGGAACACCCTTGACAATGGTAGGGCCCACCTCCTTGCAAGATTCCCCCCGTTACGTCAGATCCGGGAGTTTCGGGGTGTGAGCAGTCCTCGAACCCGCGAGAGAGAATCCGACGTCGGTGAGGCCCCAACAGAGAGAGTGATGGTATCTTTGGCACCCAACACCCATGTGACACTCTAACACACATGGCATGGCAAAACATTGGTTTAGGTGGTATCCCGACGCTCTGGGTCCCCTCTCCGGAGATACCCTAGCCCCGGTGTAGAAAAAGACGGAACCGGCGTCTAGGCCCCTCTGCGTGAGCCGGAAGTGGGTAGCAAAGTGGAACTAGTTGCTTTGTTGTGTCATGTTAGGCCCAAGGAACACCCTTTACAATGGTAGGGCCCACCTCCTTGCAAGATTCCCCCCGTTACGTCAGATCCGGGAGTTTCGGGGTGTGAGCAGTCCTGGAACCCGCGAGAGAGAATCCGACGTCGGTGAGGCCCCAACACAGAGAGTGATCGTATATTTGGCACCCAAGACCCATGAGACACTCTAACACACATGGCATGGAAAACCATTGGTTTAGGTGGGATCCCGACGCTCCGGATCCCCTCTTCGGAGAAACCCTAGCCCCGGTGTAGAAAAAGACGGAACCAGCGTCTAGCCCCCTCTGCATGAGCCGGAAGAGGGTAGAAAAGTGGAACTAGTTGCTTGGTTGTGTCATGTTAGGCCCACGGAACACCCTTGACAATTTTAGGGCCCACCTCCTTGCAAGATTCCCCCCGTTACGTCAGATCCGGGAGTTTCGGGGTGTGAGCAGTCCTGGAACCCGCGAGAGAGAATCCGACGTCGGTGAGGCCCCAACACAGAGAGTGATGGTATCTTTGGCACCCAAGACGCATGAGACACTCTAACACACATGGCATGGCAAACCATTGGTTTAGTTGGGATCCCGACGCTCCGGATCCCCTCTCCGGAGAAACCCTAGCCCCGGTGAAGAAAAAGACGGAACCGGCGTCTAGCCCCCTCTGCGTGAGCCGGAAGTGGGTAGCAAAGTGGAACTAGTTGCTTGGTTGTGTCATTTTAGGCCCAAGGAACACCCTTGACAATGTTAGGGCCCACCTCCTTGCAAGATTCCCCCCGTTACGTCAGATCCGGGAGTTTCGGGGTGTGAGCAGTCCTGGAACCCGCGAGAGAGAATCCGACGTCGGTGAGGCCCCAACACAGAGAGTGATGGTATCTTTGGCACCCAACACCCATGTGACACTCTAACACACATGGTATGGAAAAACATTGGTTTAGGTGGTATCCCGACGCTCCGGGTCCCCTCTCCGGAGATACCCTAGCCCCGATGTAGAAAAAGACGGAACCGGCGTCTAGCCCCCTCTGCGTGAGCCGGAAGTGGGTAGAAAAGTGGAACTAGTTGCTTGGTTGTGTCATGTTAGGCCCAAGGAACACCCTTGACAATGGTAGGGCCCACCTCCTTGCAAGATTCCCCCCGTTACGTCAGATCCGGGAGTTTCGGGGTGTGAGCAGTCCTGGAACCCGCGAGAGAGAATCCGACGTCGGTGAGGCCCCAACACAGAGAGTGATGGTATCTTTGGCACCCAACACCCATGTGACACTCTAACACACATTGCATGGCAAACCATTGGTTTAGGTGGGATCCCGACGCTCCGGGCCCCCTCTCCGGAGATACCCTAGCCCCGGTGTAGAAAAAGACGGAATCGGCGTCTAGCCCCCTCTGCGTGAGCCGGAAGTGGGTAGAAAAGTGGAACTAGTTGCTTTGTTGTGTCATGTTAGGCGCAAGGAACACCCTTGACAATTTTAGGGCCCACCTCCTTGCAAGATTCCCCCCGTTACGTCAGATCCGGGAGTTTTGGGGTGTGAGCAGTCCTGGAACCCGCGAGAGAGAATCCGACGTCGGTGAGGCCCCAACACAGAGAGTGATGGTATCTTTGGCACCCAATACCCATGGTACACTATAACACACATGGCATGGAAAACCATTGGTTTAGGTGGTATCCCGACGCTCCGGGCCCCCTCTCCGGAGATACCCTAGCCCCTGTGTAGAAAAAGACGGGACCGGCGTCTAGGCCCCTCTGCGTGAGCCGGAAGTGGGTAGCAAAGTGGAACTAGTTTCTTTGTTGTGTCATGTTAGGCACAAGGAACACCCTTGACAATGGTAGGGCCCACCTCCTTGCAAGATTCCCCCCGTTACGTCAGATCCGGGAGTTTTGGGGTGTGAGCAGTCCTAGAACCCGCGAGAGAGAATCCGACGTCGGTGAGGCCCCAACACAGAGAGTGATGGTATCTTTGGCACCCAACACTCATGTGACACTCTAACACACATGGCATGGCAAAACATTGGTTTAGGTGGTATCCCGACGCTCCGGGTCCCCTCTCCGGAGATACCCTAGCCCCGGTGTAGAAAAAGACGGAACCGGCGTCTAGCCCCCTCTGCGTGAGCCGGAAGTGGGTAGCAAAGTGGAACTAGTTGCTTTGTTGTGTCATGTTAGGCCCAAGGAACACCCTTTACAATGGTAGGGCCCACCTCCTTGAAAGATTCCCCCCGTTACGTCAGATCCGGGAGTTTCGGGGTGTGAGCAGTCCTGGAACCCGCGAGAGAGAATCCGACGTCGGTGAGGCCCCAACACAGAGAGTGATGGTATATTTAGAACCCAAGACCCATGAGACACTCTAACACACATGGCATGGAAAACCATTGGTTTAGGTGGGATCCCGACGCTCCGGATCCCCTCTCCAGAGAAACCCTAGCCCCGGTGTAGAAAAAGACGGAACCGGCGTCTAGCCCCATCTCCATGAGCCGGAAGTGGGTAGCAAAGTGGAACTAGTTGATTGGTTGTGTCATGTTAGGCCCAAGGAACACCCTTGACAATGGTAGGGCCCACCTCCTTGCAAGATTCCCCCCGTTACGTCAGGTCCGGGAGTTTCGGGGTGTGAGTAGTCCTGGAACCCGCGAGAGAGAATCCGACGTCGGTGAGGCCCCAACACATAGAGTGATGATATCTTTGGCACCCAAGACCCATGATACACTCTAACACACATGGCATGGAAAACCGTTGGTTTAGGTGGTATCCCGACGCTCCGGGTCCCCTCTCCGGAGATACCCTAGCCCCTGTGTAGAAAAAGACGGAACCGGCGTCTAGGCCCCTCTGCGTGAGCCGGAAGTGGGTAGCAAAGTGTAACTAGTTGCTTGGTTGTGTTATGTTAGGCCCAAGGAACACCCTTGACAATGGTAGGGCCCACCTCCTCGCAAGATTCCCCCCGTTACGTCAGATCCGGGAGTTTCGGGGTGTGAGCAGTCCTCAAACCCGCGAGAGAGAATCCGACGTCGGTGAGGCCCCAACACAGAGAGTGATGGTATCTTTGGCACCCAACACACATGTGAGACTCTAACACACATGGCATGGCAAAACATTGGTTTAGTTGGTATCCCGACGCTCCGGGTCCCCTCTCCGGAGATACCCTAGCCCCGGTGTAGAAAAAGACGGAACCGGCGTCTAGCCCCCTCTGCGTGAGCCGGAAGTGGGTAGCAAAGTGGAACTAGTTGCTTGGTTGTGTCATGTTAGGCCCAAGGAACACCCTTGACAATGGTAGGGCCCACCTCCTTGCAAGATTCCCCCCGTTACGTCAGATCCGGGAGTTTCGGGGTGTGAGCAGTCCTGGAACCCGCGAGAGAGAATCCGACGTCGGTGAGGCCCCAACACAGAGAGTGATGGTATATTTGGCACCCAAGACCCATGAGACACTCTAACACACATGGCATGGAAAACCATTGGTTTAGGTGGGATCCCGACGCTCCGGATCCCCTCTCCGGAGAAACCCTAGCCCCGGTGTAGAAAAAGACGGAACCGGCGTCTAGCCCCCTCTGCATAAGCCGGAAGTGGGTAGCAAAGTGGAACTAGTTGATTGGTTGTGTCATGTTAGGCCCAAGGAACACCCTTTACAATGGTAGGGCCCACATCCTTGCAAGATTCCCCCCGTTACGTCAGGTCCGGGAGTTTCGGGGTGTGAGCAGTCCTGGAACCCGCGAGAGAGAATCCGACGTCGGTGAGGCCCCAACACATAGAGTGATGGTATCTTTGGCACCCAAGACCCATGATACACTCTAACACACATGGCATGGAAAACCATTGGTTTAGGTGGTATCCCGACGCTCCGGGCCCCCTCTCCGGAGATACCCTAGCCCCTGTGTAGAAAAAGACGGAACCGACGTCTAGGCCCCTCTGCGTGAGCCGGAAGTGGGTAGCAAAGTGGAACTAGTTGCTTTGTTGTGTCATGTTATGCGCAAGGAACACCCTTGACAATGGTAGGGCCCACCTCCTTGCAAGATTCCCCCCGTTACGTCAGATCCGGGAGTTTTGGGGTGTGAGCAGTCCTAGAACCCGCGAGAGAGAATCCGACGTCGGTGAGGCCCCAACACATAGAGTGATGGTATATTTGGAACCCAACACCCATGTGACACTCTAACACACATGTCATGGAAAAACATTGGTTTAGGTGGTATCCCGACGCTCCGGGTCCCTTCTCCGGAGATACCCTAGCCCCGGTGTAGAAAAAGACGGAACCGGCGTCTAGCCCCCTCTGCGTGAGCCGGAAGTGGGTAGAAAAGTGGAACTAGTTGCTTGGTTGTCTCATGTTAGGCCCAAGGAACAACCTTGAGAATGGTAGGGCCCACCTCCTTGCAAGATTCCCCCCGTTACGTCAGATCCGTGAGTTTCGGGGTGTGAGTAGTCATGGAACCCGCGAGAGAGAATCCGACGTCGGTGAGGCCCCAACACAGAGAGTGATGGTATCTTTGGCACCCAAGACCCATGAGACACTCTAACACACATGGCATGGCAAACCATTGGTTTAGGTGGGATCCCGACGCTTCGGATCCCCTCTCCGGAGAAACCCTAGCCCCGGTGTAGAAAAAGACGGAACCGGCGTCTAGCCCCCTCTGCGTGAGCCGGAAGTGGGTAGCAAAGTGGAACTAGTTGCTTGGTTGTGTCATTTTAGGCACAAGGAACACCCTTGACAATGGTAGGGCCCACCTCCCTGCAAAATTCCCCCCGTTACCTCAGATCCGGGAGTTTCAGGGTGTGAGCAGTCCTGGAACCCGCGAGAGAGAATCCGACGTCGGTGAGGCCCCAACACAGAGAGTGATGGTATCTTTGGCACCCAACACCCATGTGACACTCTAACACACATGGCATGGCAATACATTGGTTTACGTGGTATCCCGACGCTCCGGGTCCCTTCTCCGGAGATACCCTAGCCCCGGTGTAGAAAAAGACGGAACCGGCGTCTAGCCCCCTCTACGTGAGCCGGAAGTGGGTAGAAAAGTGGAACTAGTTGCTTCGTTGTGTCATGTTAGGCCCAAGGAACACCCTTGACAATGGTAGGGCCCACCTCCTTGCAAGATTCCCCCCGTTACGTCAGATCCGTGAGTTTCGGGGTGTGAGCAGTCATGGAACCCGCGAGAGAGAATCCGACGTCGGTGAGGCCCCAACACAGAGAGTGATGGTATATTTGGCACCCAACACCCATGAGACACTCTAACACACATGGCATGGCAAACCATTGGTTTAGGTGGGATCCCGACGCTTCGGATCCCCTCTCCGGAGAAACCCTAGCCCCGGTGTAGAAAAGACGGAACCGGCGTCTAGCCCCTCTGCGTGAGCCGGAAGTGGGTAGCAAAGTGGAACTAGTTGCTTGGTTGTGTCATGTTAGGCCCAAGAAACACCCTTGACAATGGTAGGGCCCACCTCCTTGCAAGATTCCCCCCGTTACGTCAGATCCGGGAGTTTCGGGGTGTGAGCAGTCCTGGAACCCACGAGAGAGAATCCGACGTCGGTGAGCCCCAACACAGAGAGTGATGGTATCTTTGGAACCCAAGACCCATGATACACTCTAACACACATGGCATGGCAAAAAATTTGTTTAGGTGGGATCCCGACGCTCCGGGTCCCCTCTCCGGAGATACCCTACCCCCGGTGTAGAAAAAGACGGAACCGACGTCCAGCCCCCTCTGCGTGAGCCGGAAGTGGGTAGAAAAGTGGAACTAGTTGCTTGGTTATGTAATGTTAGGCCCAAGAAACACCCTTGACAATGTTTAGGGCCCACCTCCTTGCAAGATTCCCCCGTTTCAGATCCGGGAGTTTCGGGGTGTGAGCAGTCCTGGAACCCACGAGAGAGAATCCGACGTCGGTGAGCCCCAACACAGAGAGTGATGGTATCTTTGGAACCCAAGACCCATGATACACTCTAACACACATGTCATGGCAAAACATTGGTTTAGGTGGGATCCCGACGCTCCGGGTCCCCTCTCCGGAGATACCCTAGCCCCGGTGTAGAAAAAGACGGAACTGGCGTCCAGCCCCCTCTGCGTGAGCCGGAAGTGGGTAGAAAAGTGGAACTAGTTGCTTGGTTGTGTCATGTTAGGCCCAAGGAACACTCTTGACAATTGTAGGTCCCACCTCCTTGCAAGATTCCCCCCGTTACGTCAGATCCGGGAGTTTCGGGATGTGAGCAGTCCTGGAACCCACGAGAGAGAATCCGACGTCGGTGAGCCCCAACACAGAGAGTGATGGTATATTTGGCACCCAAGACCCATGAGACACTCTAACACACATGGCATGGAAAACCATTGGTTTAGGTGGGATCCCGACGCTCCGGATCCCCTCTCCGGAGAAACCCTAGCCCCGGTGTAGAAAAAGACGGAACCGGCGTCTAGCCCCCTCTGCATGAGCCGGAAGTGGGTAGCAAAGTGGAACTAGTTGCTTGGTTGTGTCATGTTAGGCCCAAGGAACACCCTTGACAATGTTAGGGCCCACCTCCTTGCAAGATTCCCCCCGTTACGTCAAGTCCGGGAGTTTCGGGGTGTGAGCAGTCCTGGAACCCGCGAGAGAGAATCCGACGTCGGTGAGGCCCCAACACAGAGAGTGACGGTATCTTTGGCACCCAAGACGCATGAGACACTCTAACACACATGGCATGGCAAACCATTGGTTTAGGTGGGATCCCGACGCTCCGGATCCCCTCTCCGGAGAAACCCTAGCCCCGGTGAAGAAAAAGACGGAACCGGCGTCTAGCCCCCTCTGCGTGAGCCGGAAGTGGGTAGCAAAGTGGAACTAGTTGCTTGGTTGTGTCATGTTAGGCCCAAGGAACACCCTTGACAATGGTAGGGCCCACCTCCTTGCAAGATTCCCCCCGTTACGTCAGATCCGGGAGTTTCGGGGTGTGAGCAGTCCTGGAACCCGCGAGAGAGAATCCGACGTCGGTGAGGCCCCAACGCAGAGAGTGATGGTATCTTTGGCACCCAACAACCATGTGACACTCTAACACACATGGTATGGAAAAACATTGGTTTAGGTGGTATCCCGACGCTCCGGGTCCCCTCTCCGGAGATACCCTAGCCCCGGTGTAGAAAAAGACGGAACCGGCGTCTAGCCCCCTCTGCGTGAGCCGGAAGTGGGTAGAAAAGTGGAACTAGTTGCTTGGTTGTGTCATGTTAGGCCCAAGGAACACCCTTGACAATGGTAGGTCCCACCTCCTTGCAAGATTCCCCCCGTTACGTCAGATCCGGGAGTTTCGGGGGTGTGAGCAGTCCTGGAACCCGAGAGAGAGAATCCGACGTCGGTGGGGCCCCAACACAGAGAGTGATGGTATCTTTGGCACCCAACACCCATGTGACACTCTAACACACATTGCATGGCAAACCATTGGTTTAGGTGGGATCCCGACGCTCCGGATCCCCTCTCCGGAGAAACCCTAGCCCCGGTGTAGAAAAAGACGGAACCGGCGTCTAGCCCCCTCTGCATGAGCCGGAAGTGGGTAGCAAAGTGGAACTAGTTGCTTGGTTGTGTCATGTTAGGCCCAAGGAACACCCTTGACAATGGTAGGGCCCACCTCCTTGCAAGATTCCCCCCGTTACGTCAGGTCCGGGAGTTTCGGGATGTGAGTAGTCCTGGAACCCGCGAGAGAGAATCCGACGTCGGTGAGGCCCCAACACATAGAGTGATGATATCTTTGGCACCCAAGACCCATGATACACTCTAACACACATGGCATGGAAAACCATTGGTTTAGGTGGTATCCCGACGCTCCGGGTCCCCTCTCCGGAGATACCCTAGCCCCTGTGTAGAAAAAGACGGAACCGGCGTCTAGCCCCCTGCGTGAGCCGGAAGTGGGTAGCAAAGTGGAACTAGTTGCTTGGTTGTGTTATGTTAGGACCAAGGAACACCCTTGACAATGGTAGGGCCCACCTTCTCGCAAGATTCCCCCCGTTACGTCAGATCCGGGAGTTTCGGGGTGTGAGCAGTCCTCGAACCCGCGAGAGAGAATCCGACGTCGGTGAGGCCCCAACACAGAGAGTGATGGTATCTTTGGCACCCAACACCATGTGAGACTCTAACACACATGGTATGGCAAACATTGGTTTAGGTGGTATCCGACGCTCCGGGTCCCTCTCCGGAGATACCCTAGCCCCGGTGTAGAAAAAGACGGAACCGGCGTCTAGCCCCCTCTGCGTGAGCCGGAAGTGGGTAGCAAAGTGGAACTAGTTGCTTGGTTGTGTCATGTTAGGCCCAAGGAACACCCTTGACAATGGTAGGGCCGACCTCCTTGCAAGATTCCCCCCGTTACGTCAGATCCGGGAGTTTCGGGGTGTGAGCAGTCCTGGAACCCGCGAGAGAGAATCCGACGTCGGTGAGGCCCCAACACAGAGAGTGATGGTATATTTGGCACCCAAGACCCATGAGACACTCTAACACACATGGCATGGAAAACCATTGGTTTAGGTGGGATCCCGACGCTCCGGACCCCTCTCCGGAGAAACCCTAGCCCCGGTGTAGAAAAAGACGGAACCGGCGTCTAGCCCCTCTGCATGAGCCGGAAGTGGGTAGCAAAGTGGAACTAGTTGCTTGGTTGTGTCATGTTAGGCCCAAGGAACACCCTTGACAATGGTAGGGCCCACTCCTTGCAAGATTCCCCCCGTTACGTCAGTCCGGGAGTTTCGGGGTGTGAGCAGTCCTGGAACCCGCGAGAGAGAATCCGACGTCGGTGAGGCCCCAAACATAGAGTGATGGTATCTTTGGCACCCAAGACCATGATACACTCTAACACACATGGCATGGAAAAACCATTGGTTTAGGTGGTATCCGACGCTCCGGGCCCCTCTCCGGAGATACCCTAGCCCCTGTGTAGAAAAAGACGGAACCGGCGTCTAGCCCTCTGCGTGAGCCGGAAGTGGGTAGCAAAGTGGAACTAGTTGCTTTGTTGTGTCATGTTATGCGCAAGGAACACCTTGACAATGGTAGGTTCCACCTCCTTGCAAGATTCCCCCCGTTACGTCAGATCCGGGAGTTTTGGGGTGTGAGCAGTCCTGGAACCCCGCGAGAGAATCCGACGTCGGTGAGGCCCCAACACAGAGAGTGATGGTATCTTTGGCACACTCATGTGACACTAACACACATGGCATGGCAAAACATTGGTTTAGGTGGTATCCCGCTCCGGTCCCCTCTCCGGAGATACCCTAGCCCCGGTGTAGAAAAAGACGGAACCGGCGTCTAGCCCCTCTGCGTGAGCCGGAAGTGGGTAGCAAAGTGGAACTAGTTGCTTTGTTGTGTCATGTTAGGCCCAAGGAACACCCTGACAATGGTAGGGCCCACCTCCTTGCAAGATTCCCCCGTTACGTCAGATCCGGGAGTTTCGGGGTGTGAGCAGTCCTGGAACCCGCGAGAGAGAATCCGACGTCGGTGAGGCCCCAACACAGAGAGTGATGGTATATTTGGCACCCAAGACCCATGAGACACTCTAACACACATGGCATGGAAAAACCATTGGTTTAGGTGGGATCCCGACGCTCGGATCCCCTCTCCGGAGAAACCCTAGCCCCGGTGTAGAAAAAGACGGAACCGGCGTCTAGCCCCCTCTGCTGAGCCGGAAGTGGGTAGCAAAGTGGAACTAGTTGCTTGGTTGTGTCATGTTAGGCCCAAGGAACACCCTTGACAATGGTAGGGCCCACCTCCTTGCAAGATTCCCCCCGTTACGTCAGGTCCGGGAGTTTCGGGGTGTGAGCAGTCCTGGAACCCGCGAGAGAGAATCCGACGTCGGTGAGGCCCCAACACAGAGAGTGATGGTATCTTTGGCACCCAACACCCATGTGACACTCTAACACACATGGCATGGCAAAACATTGGTTTAGGTGGTATCCGACGCTCCGGGTCCCTCTCCGGAGATACCCTAGCCCCGGTGTAGAAAAAGACGGAACGGCGTCTAGCCCCCTCTGCGTGAGCCGGAAGTGGGTAGCAAAGTGGAATAGTTTCTTGGTTGTGTCATGTTAGGCCCAGGAACACCCTTTACAATGGTAGGGCCCACCTCCTTGCAAGATTCCCCCCGTTACGTCAGATCCGGGAGTTTCGGGGTGTGAGCAGTCCTGGAACCCGCGAGAGAGAATCCGACGTCGGTGAGGCCCCAACACAGAGGAGTGATGGTATCTTTGGCACCCAAGACCCATGAGACACTCTAACACACATGGCATGGCAAACCATTGGTTTAGGTGGGATCCCGACGCTCCGGATCCCCTCTCCGGAGAAACCCTAGCCCCGGTGTAGAAAAAGACGGAACCGGCGTCTAGCCCCCTCTGCGTCAGCCGGAAGTGGGTAGCAAAGTGGAAATAGTTGCTTTGTTGTGTCATGTTAGGCCCAAGTAACACCCTTGAAATGGTAGGGCCCACCTCCTTGCAAGATTCCCCCGTTACGTCAGATCCGGAGTTTCGGGGTGTGAGCAGTCCTGGAACCGCGAGAGAGAATCCGACGTCGGTGAGGCCCCAACACAGAGAGTGATGGTATCTTTGGCACCCAACACCCATGTGACACTCTAACACACATGGAATGGCAAAACATTTGTTTAGGTGGGATCCCGACGCTCCGGGTCCCCTCTCCGGAGATACCCTAGCCCCGGTGTAGAAAAAGACGGAACCGGCGTCTAGCCCCCTCTGCATGAGCCAGAAGTGGGTAGAAAAGTGGAACTAGTTGCTTGGTTGTGTCATGTTAGTCCCAAGGAACACCCTTGACAATGGTAGGGCCCACCTCCTTGCAAGATTCCCCCCGTTACGTCAGATCCGGGAGTTTCGGGGTGTGAGCAGTCCTGGAACCCGCGAGAGAGAATCCGACGTCGGTGAGGCCCCAACACAGAGAGTGATGGTATCTTTGGATCCCAACACCCATGTGACACTCTAACACACATGTCATGGCAAAACATTGGTTTAGGTGGTATCCCGACGCTCCGGGTCCCTTCTCCGGAGATACCCTAGCCCCGGTGTAGAAAAAGACGGAACCGGCGTCTAGCCCCTCTGCGTGAGCCGGAAGTGGGTAGAAAAGTGGAACTAGTTGCTTGGTTGTGTCATGTTAGGCCCAAGGAACACCTTGACAATGGTAGGGCCCACCTCCTTGCAAGATTCCCCCGTTACGTCAGATCCGTGAGTTTCGGGGTGTGAGCAGTCTGGAACCCGCGAGAGAGAATCCGACGTCGGTGAGGCCCCAACACAGAGAGTGATGGTATCTTTGGCACCCAAGACCCATGAGACACTCTAACACACATGGCATGGCAAACATTGGTTTAGGTGGGATCCCGACGCTCGGATCCCCTCTCCGGAGAGAAACCCTAGCCCGGTGTAGAAAAAGACGGAACCGGCGTCTAGCCCCCTCTGCGTGAGCCGGAAGTGGGTAGAAAGTGGAACTAGTTGCTTGGTTGTGTCATTTAGGCAAGGAACACCTTGACAATGGTAGGGCCCACCTCCCTTGCAAATTCCCCCCGTTACGTCAGATCCGGGAGTTTCGGGGTGTGAGCAATCCTGGAACCCGCGAGAGAGAATCCGACGTCGGTGAGGCCCCAACACAGAGAGTGATGGTATCTTTGGCACCCAACACCATGTGACACTCTAACACATGGCATGGCAAACATTGGTTTACGTGGTATCCCGACGCTCCGGGTCCCTCTCTGGAGATACCCTAGCCCGGTGTAGAAAAAGACGGAACCGGCGTCTAGCCCCCTCTACGTGAGCCGGAAGTGGGTAGCAAAGTGGAACTAGTTGCTTGGTTGTGTCATGTTAGGCCCAAGGAACACCCTTGACAATGGTAGGGCCCACCTCCTTGCAAGATTCCCCCCGTTACGTCAGATCCGTGAGTTTCGGGGGTGTGTGAGCAGTCTGGAACCCGCGAGAGAGAATCCGACGTCGGTGAGGCCCCAACACAGAGAGTGATGGTATTTTGGCACCCAACACCCATGAGACACTCTAACACACATGGATGGCAAAACCATTGGTTTAGGTGGGATCCCGACGCTTCGGATCCCCTCTCCGGAGAAACCCTAGCCCCGGTGTAGAAAAAGACGGAACCGGCGTCTAGCCCCCTCTGCGTGAGCCGGAAGTGGGTAGCAAAGTGGAACTAGTTGCTTGGTTGTGTCATGTTAGGCCCAAGAAACACCCTTGACAATGGTAGGGCCCACCTCCTTGCAAGATTCCCCCCGTTACGTCAGATCCGGGAGTTTCGGGGTGTGAGCAGTCCTGGAACCCACGAGAGAGAATCCGACGTCGGTGAGCCCCAACACAGAGAGTGATGGTATCTTTGGAACCCAAGACCCATGATACACTCTAACACACATGGCATGGCAAAACATTGGTTTAGGTGGGATCCCGACGCTCCGGGTCCCCTCTACGGAGATACCCTAGCCCCGGTGTAGAAAAAGACGGAACCGACGTCCAGCCCCCTCTGCGTGAGCCGGAAGTGGGTAGAAAAGTGGAACTAGTTGCTTGGTTGTGTAATGTTAGGCCCAAGAAACACCCTTGACAATGGTAGGGCCCACCTCCTTGCAAGATTCCCCCCGTTACGTCAGATCCGGGAGTTTCGGGGGTGTGAGCAGTCCTGGACCACGAGAGAGAATCCGACGTCGGTGAGCCCAACACAGAGAGTGATGGTATCTTTGGAACCCAAGACCCATCATACACTCTAACACACATGCATGGCAAAACATTGGTTTAGGTGGGATCCCGACGCTCCGGGTCCCCTCTCCGGAGATACCCTAGCCCCGGTGTAGAAAAAGACGGAACGGCGTCCAGCCCCTCTGCGTGAGCCGGAAGTGGGTAGAAAAGTGGAACTAGTTGCTTGGTTGTGTCATGTTAGGCCCAAGGAACACTCTTGACAATTGGTAGGTCCCACCTCCTTGCAAGATTCCCCCCGTTACGTCAGATCCGGGAGTTTCGGGGTGTGAGCAGTCCTGGAACCACGAGAGAGAATCGACGTCGGTGAGCCCCAACACAGAGAGTGATGGTATTTGGC